>OY804588.1:29937477-30537477 GCA_963680875.1 Bathymodiolus brooksi | reverse complement strand
AACAGTCCCTCTTACAGTTTTAAACATTAGGTGTCCACCAGTAGTTTATGTTAACAGTCCTTCTCACAGTTTTAAGCATAAGGTGTCCACCAGTAGTTTATGTTAAGAGTCCCTCTCACAGTTTTAAACACACGGTGTCCACCGGTAGTTTATGTTAACAGCCCCTCTCACAGTTTTAAACATAAGGTGTCCACCAGTAGTTTATGTTAACAGTCCCTGTCACAGTTTTAAACACCCGGTGTCCACCAGTAGTTTATGTTAACAGCCCCTCTCACAGTTTTAAACATTAGGTGTCCACCAGTAGTTTATGTTAACATTCCCTCTCACAGTTTTAATCAGAGGTGTCCATTAGTAGATTATGTTAACAGCCCCTCTCACAGTTTTAAATATAAGGTATCCACCAGTAGTTTATGTTAACAGCTCCTCTCACAGTCGTAAGAATAAGGTGTCTATCAGTAGATTATGTTAACAGCCCCTCTCACAGTATTAAGCATAAGGTGTATATCAGTAATTTGTGTTAACAGCCCGTCTTACAGTTTTAAGCATATAATGTCCACCAGTAGATTATGCTAAAAGCTCCTTGCACAGTTTTAAGCATATGATATCTACCAGTAGTTTATGTTGACGGCCCCTCTAAGATGTTTAAAAATTAGGTGTCCATTAGTAGTTTATGTTAACAGTTTTAGGCATAAGGTGTCCATCAGTAATTTATGGTAACAGCTCTTCTCACAGTTTTAAACATAAGGTGACCATCAGTAGTTTATGTTAACAGCCAATATCACTGTTTTACACATAACGTGTCCATCAGTATAAGCATATGATATCTACCAGCAGTTTATGTTAACGGCCCCTCTAAGGTGTCCTTCAATAGTTTATGTTAACAGCCCCTCTCATAGTTTTAAGCATAAGGTGACCATCAGTAGTTTATGTTAACAGCCCCTCTCACAGTTTTAAGCATAAGGTGACCATCAGTAGTTTATGTTAACAGCCAATATCACAGTTTTAAGCATAAGGTGTCCTTCAATACTTTATGTTAAAAACCGCTATTACAGTTTTAAACATAAGGTGTCCATCAGTAGTTTATGTGAACAGCCCCTCGCACAATTGTAAGCATAAGGTATCTAGTTTATGTTGACAGCTCCTCCCAACGTTTTAAGCATACGATTTACATCAGCAGTTTATGTTAACAGCCCCTCTCACAGTTTTAAACATACAGTGTCCACCAGTAGTTTATGTTAACATTCCCTCACAGTTTTAGCATAATGTGTCTATCAGTAGTTTATATTAACAGCTCCTCTCACAGTTTTAACCATAAGGTTTCCATCAGTAGTTTATGTTAACAGCTCCTCTCACAGCTTTAAGCCTAAGGTATCTTTCAGTAGTTTATGTTAACAGCTCCTTTCACATCATTAAGCATAAGGTATCCATCAGTAGTTTATGTTAACAGCTCCTATCACAGCTTTAAGAATAAGGTGTCCATCAGTAGTTTATGTTAACAGCCCCTCTCACATTTTTAAGCATAAGGTGTCCATCAGTAGTTTGTTAACAGCCCCTCTCACAGTTTTAAGCATATAATATCCACCAGTAGTTTATGTTAACAGCCCCTCTCACAGTTTTAAGCATAAGGTGTATATCAGTAATTTGTGTTAACAGCCCGTCTTACAGTTTTAAGCATATAATGTCCACCAGTAGATTATGTTAAAAGCTCCTTGCACAGTTTTAAGCATATGATATCTACCAGTAGTTTATGTTAACGGCCCCTCTAAGATGTTTAAAAATTAGGTGTCCATTAGTAGTTTAAGTTAACAGTTTTAAGCATAAGGTGTCCATCAGTAATTTATGGTAACAGCTCCTCTCACAGTTTAAAGCATAAGGTGACCATCAGTAGTTTATGTTAACAGCAAATATCACTGTTTTACACATAAGATGTCCATCAGTATAAGCATATGATATCTACCAGCAGTTTATGTTAACGGCCCCTCTAAGGTGTCCTTCAATAGTTTATGTTAACAGCCCCTCTCATAGTTTTAAACATAAGGTGACTATCAGTAGTTTATGTTAACAGCCCCTCTCACAGTTTTAAGCATAAGGTGACCATCAGTAGTTTATGTTAACAGCCAATATCACAGTTTTAAGCATAAGGTGTCCTTCAATATTTTATGTTAAAAGCCGCTATTACAGTTTTAAACATAAGGTGTCCATCAGTAGTTTATGTTAACAGCCCCTCGCACAATTGTAAGCATAAGGTATCAACAAGTAGTTTATGTTGACAGCTCCTCTCAACATTTTAAGCATACGATTTACATCAGCAGTTTATGTTAACAGCCCCTCAAACAGTTTTAAATATACAGTGTCCACCAGTAGTTTATGTTAAAATTCCCTCACAGTTTTAGCATAATGTGTCTATCAGTAGTTTATATTAACAGCTCCTCTCACAGTTTTAACCATAAGGTTTCCATCAGTAGTTTATGTTAACAGCTCCTCTCACAGCTTTAAGCATAAGGTATCTTTCAGTAGTTTATGTTAACAGCTCCTTTCACATCTTTAAGCATAAGGTATCCATCAGTAGTTTATGTTAACAGTTTTAAGCATAAGGTGTCCATCAGTAATTTATGGTAACAGCTCCTCTCACAATTTTAAGCATAAGATGACCATCAGTAGTTTATGTTAACAGCCAATATCACTGTTTTACACATAAGGTGTCCATCAGTATAAGCATATGATATCTACCAGTAGTTTATGTTAATGGCCCCTCTAAGGTGTCCTTCAATAGTTTATGTTAACAGCCCCTCTCACAGTTTTAAGCATAAGGTGACCATCAGTAGTTTATGTTAACAGCCAATATCACAGTTTTAAGCATAAGGTGTCCTTCAATAGTTTATGTTAACAGTCCCTCTCACAGTTTTAAGCATAAGGTGTCCATCAGTAGTTTATGTTAACAGTCCCTCTCAGTTTTAAGCATAAGGTGATCATCAGTATTTTATGGTAACAGCCCTCTCACAGTTTTAAACATTAGGTGTCCACCAGTAGTTTATGTTAACAGTCCCTCTCACAGTTTTAAGCATAAGGTGTCTATCAGTAGTTTATGTTAACAGTCCCTCTCACAGTTTTAAACATAAGGTGTCCTTCAGTAATTTATGTTAACAGTCCCTCTCACAGTTTTAAACATTAGGTGTCCACCAGTAGTTTATATTAACATCAGTAGTTTTGCGGCCCCTCTCACAATTTTAAGCATAAGGTGTCCATCAGTAGTTTATGTTAACAGCCACTCTCTCAGTTTTAAACACAAGGTATCCACCAGTAAATTATGTTGACAACCCCTCTCACAGTTTTTAGCAGAAGGTGTCCATCAGTAGTTTATGTTAACAGCCCCTCTCACAGTTTTAAACATAAGGTGTCCTTCCGTAGTTTATGTTAACAGCCCCTTTCATAGTTTTCAGCATAAAGTGTCCATCAGTCGTTTATGTTAACAGCCACTCCCATAGTTTTAAGCATAAGGTGTCCATCAGTAGTTTATGTTAACAGCCACTCCCATAGTTTTAAGCATAAAGTGTCCATCAGTAGTTTATGTTAATAGCCCCTCTCACAGTTTTAAGCACAAGGCATCCACCAGTAGATTATGTTAACAGCCCCTCTCAAAGTTTTAAGCATAAGGTTTCCTTCAGTAGTTTATGGTAACAGCCCATCTCACAGTTTTAAGCATAAGGTGTCTATCAGTAGTTTATTTTAACAGTCCCTCTCACAGTTTTAAACACACGGTGTCCACCAGTAGTTTATGTTAACAGTTCCTCTCACAGTTTTAAACATTAGGTGTCCACCAGTAGTTTATGTTAACAGTCCCTCTTACAGTTTTAAACATTAGGTGTCCACCAGTAGTTTATGTTAACAGTCCTTCTCACAGTTTTAAGCATAAGGTGTCCACCAGTAGTTTATGTTAAGAGTCCCTCTCACAGTTTTAAACACAGGGTGTCCACCGGTAGTTTATGTTAACAGCCCCTCTCACAGTTTTAAACATAAGGTGTCCACCAGTAGTTTATGTTAACAGTCCCTGTCACAGTTTTAAACACACGGTGTCCACCAGTAGTTTATGTTAACAGCCCCTCTCACAGTTTTAAACATTAGGTGTCCACCAGTAGTTTATGTTAACATTCCCTCTCACAGTTTTAATCAGAGGTGTCCATTAGTAGATTATGTTAACAGCCCCTCTCTCAGTTTTAAGCATAAGGTGTACATCAGTAGTTTATGTGAACAGCCTCTTTCACAGGTATAAACATAAGGTGTCCATCAGTATTTTATGTTAACAGCCCCTCTCACAGTTTTAAACATAAGGTGTACATCAGTAGTTTATGTTGACAGCCCCTCTCAAAATTTTAAGTATAAGGTATCCTTGAGTAGGTTATGTTAACAGCTCCTCTCACAGTTTTCAAAATAAGGTGTCCACAGTAGTTTATGTTAACAGGCCTTTTCTTCATTTTAAACATAAGGTGTCCTTCAGTAGTTTATGTTCTCAGCCCCTCTCACAGTTTTAAACATAAGATGTCCATCAGTAGTTTATGTTAACAGCCCCTCTCAAAGTTTTAAGCATAAGGTATCCTTGAGTAGTTTATGTTAACAGCTCCTCTCACAGTTTTAAGCATAAAGTTTCCATCAGTAGTTTATGTTAACAGCTCCTCTCACAGCTTTAAGCATAAGGTATCTTTCAGTAGTTTATGTTAACAGCTCCTTTCACATCTTTAAGCATAAGGTATCCATCAGTAGTTTATGTTAACAGCTCCTCTCACAGCTTTAAGAATAAGGTGTCCATCAGTAGTTTATTTTAACAGCCCACCTCACAGTTTTAAACACAAGGTGGACATCAGTAGTTTATGTTAACAGCCCCTCTCACAGTTTTAAACATAAGGTGTCCATCAATAGATTATGTTAACAGCCCCTCTCACAGTAATTTATGTTAACAGCCCCTCTCACAGTTTTAAACATAAGGTGTCCATCAATAGATTATGTTAACAGCCCCTCTCACAGGTTTAAGCATAAGGTGTACATCAGTAGTTTATGTTAACAGCCCCTCTCACAGGTTTAAACATAAGGTGTCCATCAGTATTTTATGTTAACAGCCCCTCTCACAGTTTTAAACATAAGGTGTACATCAGTAGTTTATGTTAACAGCCACTCTCACAGTTTTAAACATAAGGTGGACATCAGCAATTAACAGCCGCTTTCACAGTACGTGTCCACCAGTATATTGTGAAATACAATAAAAGAGTAATTTTTAGCTCTCAATTGTTTTGTTGCTAGATATTTTAAGAACACGTTTTTGTTTGTATTCTATGATTTTGTATAGCAATTAAACTTTTTATTGTTTCTTAAAAGATGTTAACAGCCCTCTGACAGTTTTAAACATGAGGTGTCCATCAGTAGTATATGTTAACAGCCCCTTTCACAGTTTTACGCATAAGGTGTCCATCAGTAGTTTATGTTAACAGCTCCTTTCAGTTTTATGCATAAAGTGTCCATCAGTAATTTATGTTAACAGCTCCTCTCACAGCTTTAAGCATAAGGTATCCATCAGTAGTTTATGTTAACAGCTCCTCTCACAGCTTTAAGAATAAGGTGTCCATCAGGAGTTTATGTTAACAGCCCACCGCACAGTTTTGAACACAAGGTGTCCATCAGGAGTTTATGTTAACAGCCCTCCTCTAACAGTTTTAAAAATAAGGTGTCCATCAGTAGTTTATGTTAACAGTCCTTTTCTTCATTTTAAACATAAAGTGTCCATCAGTAGTTTATGTTAACTGCCCCTTTCACAGTTTTAAACATAAGGTGGACATCAGTAGTTTATGTTAACAGCCCCTCTCACAGTTTTAAACATAAGGTGTCCATCAATAGATTATGTTAACAGCCCCTCTCACAGTAATTTATGTTAACAGCTCCTCGCACAGTTTTAAACATAAAATGACAATCAGTAGATTATGTTAACAGCCACGCTCACAGGTTTAAGCATAAGGTGTCCATCAGTAGTTTATGTTAACAGCCACTCTCACAGTTTTAAACATAAGGTAGACATCAGCAATTAATGGCCGCTTTCACAGTACGTGTCCACCAGTATATTGTGAAATACAATAAAATAGTAATTTTTAGCTCTCAATTGTTTTTGTTGCTAGATATTTTAAGAACACGTTTTTGTTTGTATTCTATGATTTTGTATAACAATTCAACTTTTTATTGTTTCTTAAAAGATTCCATGAAGAAATAATATGTGTCAAATCTAGTAGCAATTTCAATTTTGCAATCACTTTGTCATCCGTTGTCTGTCTTTACTTTTTTCAATTATCCATCACTACCGCATTTTATGTCACAATGAGCTCTAATTTGTGACACACATATTCCAGATTTTCCGTTGGTTGAACGCCCATTTAATATACGGATTGTACAAATTAGGCTTATTTTGATTTTTAAGAATCATACCGAATTCTTCTCCTCAGAAAATATTGATTCAAATTATACCAAACGGAGAAATTAGAAAGAATTTGAGTTTTAACTTCTTTGGATTTACATGTTTCGACTTTTTGTGTAAAATTTTGAAGTCTGAAAATGAAACCCAGGCGAGCGATTGCATGATTATTGGATACTGTGAACCACTGGTTTTTAATATCCATGGTTACTTATTATGGGTATATATGTAATTGAATTATGGAAACTAATGCTTTTCTAGAGATTTTCTCCTCATAGGTTTTTATCTCTAGTTTTTAACGAAGAATTTCCTCAGTTTTGATATATGATAAAGACTTTTATATTTGATTGTAAAGGGTAACTTGCTTTATATGTCACCTAATGTTCCCAATGTTGTACACAGCATGTTATATAAAACATATATGTCTTCTATATTGCTTTATTATAATTTCAATTGAAATGCATTAACATGTATTTATTTGCTTAAGGGTTAAGGTTATTGTGTTTAATGCCACTTTCAACAATATTTCAGTTATATTTTGGCAGACAGTTTTATTTGATAGAGGAAACCGGAGTACCTGGAGAAAACCACCGACCTGTTGCAAGTGTTTAGCAAACTTTATCACATAATGTTGTATCGAATACACCTCGCCATGAGCGGGATTCGAACTCACAACTTAAGTGATGATAAGCACTGATTGCACAGATAGTAAATCCAACTACTATACAACACGACCATGACGGCTCCTTATTTGCTTAAGAAATGTTTGAAGATACCAAAAGGGATACTTAGAAACCGTAAATTGAAGGACAGACATTACAATGGCCAACAGAAAAAGGACAAAAGGACAAACAATGATCCACAAAACATTACACAGAAAACTAAAGATTAAGAAAATGAAACCCACTAAAAACCGGAAGGATAAGCAGTTCCTGCTCTACATGTGATACCTGTCTTGTTACTATATGTCCATATATAGTGAGTTGTTTATACAAAAATAATGTAATTAAAAAACATTCTGAATATTTAAGACTGATCCATTGAGATTCAGTATAACTAACCATGGTATTATACTGTTTACATTCATAGAGGTTAACGTGCTCGCCTCAAGTGGGGTTGATTGGGAGTTCGAGCCCCGGTCAGATCAATCCAAATGACTATAAAATTGGTGTTTGTTGCCTCTTCTCTAAGCATGCATCAATAAAGGCTGGTTGGCTCGAAATCAGAATAATATGTCCGAATGGAGCGACATGTCCACCCGCAGACTGTAGTTTTGGTGTGCCAACACTATAAAAGTCCAAGTAAGCGTGTTGGTCTAGTACAAAGAGGATATCATCATTAAGTCATCGAAATGTACCTAAACAGCAATTAATCAACCATTTATAGAGCCGGATTCCATTTGTTTACCTTGTTTTTTTTTATTTCATGCACATTACAGAACAGTATTATGTATACTTTAAAATACACCTGTGATGTAAACCTATTGTCAAAACTCTCCATTATTTTTAAGGAATGGAGAGTTATTGTTCTCTTTGTACTTTTAAGGTCCCACAAGGGGCAAACAATTTAATACTTTGTACTTTAGATACTATACACAGACTTTTTTTTGTTTCAAGATTAATAATTAATCAAATTAGTAAAGTACAATGGGTGGATTTTAAGTTGGAGAATGTCCTCGTATCTCTCCATTCCTTAAAAACAATGGGCCTCGGACCCTTCGGGGCCTCGGCACCATTATTTTTAAGGAATGGACAGTTACTCGGACATTCTCCTATACTTAATTGTGAAAAGAAAGTTTAAATATCAATACCAACAAAACGAACAATCACCTCTCAGTTAAATTGAACACACTGAACACAGCAAACACCATGATATGACGTTGGAAATCCAGGTCCTGGCTTGGTATAGGCACAAACATGTGGCGGGTTTAAATCTGTGACTGGGATCCCAATCCTCCCTTCTTGATAACTGGATCTCCAACGGCAATATACATATATAAACAAACGATAAAAAAGCCTGTACAGATTCGCTTCCACTCAATGAAGACCACATTTTATCAAAAAAATGAATGACAACATATACATGGACAGTACAATACAGGGGCGGGTCCAGGATTTCAAGTTAGGGGGGGCATACTTAAAAAGATTGCGCCGAGCGGAGGGAGGCGCGAAAATATTTGGGGTATTTTGTGTCAAAAATCACGATTTTACGCCAAAAAATCATATTTTTTTCCAATTTTAGGGGGGCGCGCGCCCCCTGGATCCGCCCCTGCAACAGTAGGGACAATGTATGCTTAGTGCATTGGCAACAAAGATACAATTACACAGAATACACCAGAACAAAATTATGATAAATACGGGTACCTGTAAAATGCGAAACGAAATCGAAACGAAACGAAACGAAACGAAATAGGTCGAAACGAAACGAAATTTACCGAAACGAAACGAAATCGAAACGAAACGAAATAAATCGAAACGAAATTGACCGAAACGAAACGAAACGGAATAATACAAAATGAAAGAAACTTATTTTAATGAAAAATTAGAGAAAGTATCGTTTAAGCGTAGAAAAGATAGTTTATTGTATTCCAGGTTATATTCATTTAATGTATATTTCATTTATCATACACATTTATATGTTCTGGGGGCCCGGGTGGCTCAATGAGTTAGGTCGTTGGATCTAACAACTCATACAAGCCCATCACCAATACGGCGTGGGCTCGTACCCAGCTTTGTAAATTACAAAAAGGGTACACTCGACTCGCAGCCGCAAGTGATAAAGTTTACCAGTTGCTTGTCCAGGGTCGGTGGTTCTCTCCGGGTACCCCTGCTTCCTTCATCGCTAAAACTGGTCGCCATGATATATCTGAAATATTGCTGAAAGTGGCGTTAAGCACCAAAATTCGAATTCTTTATATGTTCTGTAATATCTACGAGTGGCTCAATGAGTTAGATCGTTGGATCTGTAAATATCTACAATTTATATATCATGATATTCGTTGAATATAGCAGATTAAGTTTAATTACATTTTCTTCTAATTAAATAAAGCATAATTAAGATTTTTGAATATTAAGCAGTCATACACGTATTTTAAATGCCTGTCACGCGTAACATTTTACAACCTTTACTCCTATATCTGTGTAACAAAAGTATAGAACCCGTCGTCGGATTTTCGTGAAATTTTGTACAACATTTGCATATGACGGTGTTACATACTCATTTTTCCCCCATACTCATTTTTCTCCCCGGAAAAATGAGCATATACTCAGTTTTCCCCCCGGAAAAATGAGTATACACTGAGATTCCCCCCCCCGGAAAAATGAGTATATACTGAATTTTCCCCCCGGAAATCCAAGTATGTGTTAACACATACTCATTTTTCCCCTCATACTAGTTTTTCCCCTCTCCTATTTTAATAGGGTTTTTCTTGTGTACACTTATATTCATGTATATGGTGGAAGACATAATAGTTAAATGTGGACGAAAGAGGGTATCAACAATGATAATAGTAATAACTAAGGCAAGCATGAACATGGAGTGAGAACGGATAAGGAGGTAGGAGGAAAGGATGGGAAAAACACTTGAGTGATAAAGCGATCTTCCTTAGTGCAAGTGAGAAAAACTCAAGTTTGCTAAGTGCTGGAAGGCACAGCTGACAGGTATGAGGAAGAGGGCAGGAAGGAAGGAATATAAAGAGAAGGATAGAGAGGACGGAGGGAGAATGGCAAAAAGACGATGGAGAGGAAGGAGAGATACTAGAGGTATAAATAAGGAGGATGACGGGGAGGAATTAGGGAGGGAGTCAATATGGAAAAGGATGGAGATAGTGAGGAGGATAATGATGAGGAAGTAGTGAAACAGGTATTGAAGAGGAGATTTGAAGGAAGAGGATAGAAAGGACGAAGTAAACGAGGAGGAGAGAAATAGTGAAGAGGAGGTAATAAGGAGGATGATGATGACGACGGAGGAGAAAAGAATACGGAGAAGGTAATTAGGAAGATTTAAATAAGGAGGATGGAGACGGAAGAAAAACAGAGGTAATGAGGTGGATGATAATATTACAGGAAAGAGAAGAGAGGTAATGAGGTGGCGGATTGAAAGGAATGAAGGATGGAGAGGTGGTGAGGATGAATGGGAGGAAGGAGGGAGAGAGGTAGTGAGGAGGATGGATAGGAATGAGGGAGAGAAGTAGTGAGGAGGATTGAGAGGAAGGAAGGAAAGCGGTAGTGAGGAGGATGCCAGAGGAAGGAGGTAGAGAGGTAGTGAGAAGGATGGAGAAGAAGGAGAGAGAGGTAGTGAGGAGGAGGATTGACAGGAAGGAGGGGGAGAGTATGATTCAGAGGAAGGAGGGAGAGAGATAGTGATGAAGTGGATGGAGAGGAATGAGGGAGAAGTAGTGAGGAGGAGGATTGAGAGAAAGGAGGGAGAGAGGCAGTGAGCAGGAATGAGAGGAAGAAGGGAGAGAGGTAGTAAGAAGAGGAGAGCAAGGAGGGAAATAAGTAGAGAAGAGGAAGAAGGAGGGAGAGAGGTAGTGAGGATGACTGAGAGGAAGGAGGGAGATAGGTAGTGAGGAAGTGGATGGAGAGGAATGAGGGAGAAGTAGTGAGGAGGAGGATTGAGAGGAAGGAGGGAGAGAGGCAGTGAGTAGGAGGGAGAGGAAGAAGGGAGAGAGGTAGTAAGAAGAGGAGAGCAAGGAGGGAGATAAATAGAGAAGTGGAAGAAGGAGGGAGAGAGGTAGTGAGGATGACTGAGAGGAAGGAGGGAGATAGATAGTGAGGAAGTGGATGGAGAGGAATGAGGGAGAAGTAGTGAGGAGGAGGATTTAGAGGAAGAAGGGAGAGAGGCAGTGAGTAGGAGGGAGAGGAAGAAGGGAGAGAGGTAGTAAGAAGAGGAGAGCAAGGAGGGAGATAAGTAGAGAAGTGGAAGAAGGAGGGAGAGAGGTAGTGAGGATGACTGAGAGGAAGGAGGGAGATAGGTAATGAGGAAGTGGATGGAGAGGAATGAGTGAGGAGAAGTAGTGAGGAGGAGGATTGAGAGGAAGGAGGGAGAGAGGCAGTGAGCAGGAGGGAGAGGAAGAAGGGAGAGAGGTAGTAAGAAGAGGAGAGCAAGGAGGGAGATAAGTAGAGAAGTGGAAGAAGGAGGGAGAGAGGTAGTGAGGATGACTGAGAGGAAGGAGGGAGATAGGTAATGAGGAAGTGGATGGAGAGGAATGAGGGTGGAGAAGTAGTGAGGAGGAGGATTGAGAGGAAGGAGGGAGAGAGGCAGTGAGTAGGAGGGAGAGGAAGAAGGGAGAGAGGTAGTAAGAAGAGGAGAGGAAGGAGGGAAATAAGTAGAGAAGAGGAAGAAGGAGGGAGAGAGGTAGTGAGGATGACTGAGAGGAAGGAGGGAGAGAGGTAGTGAGAAGAGGAGAGCAAGGAGGGAGATAAGTAGAGAAGAGGAATGAGGGAGGGAGGTAGTGAGGAGGAGGATGGAGAAGAAGGAGAGAGAGAGGCAGTGAGGAAGAGGATGGAGAGGAAGGGTGAGAAAGGTAGTGAGGAGGACGACTACTTTAATAAATTTCCCCCGACAATGCCTTCAGTGGTTCTTGAAAATCGATTAATCAGAATGTTCAAAGTCTCCTATCGATCTGCACCAAAGAAACAACACTTGTGTAGTACCTCATAGTGAACACCCTCAAAGTTAAATTGGTTAAATTATGTTCAGTGGTTCTCAATGAGATTACGAAAATGTAATTCATAGGTTTTCAAAGCAATTTTGACCTTCGCTGTCGACCATTTTGAATTTCCGATCGGCATAAAAACCATTATCACCTGTAAAGGACTCTGAAATTTCAAGACAATGTTTACAACCATAATATGCAGGTCAGGTTCAATTACAGCCAGATCCCATATACGGCTTGGAAGTTAGGCCCACTTAGCTGAAAGCGGAGAACTCCGTGTCCTCAGACACATTCTTCTTTTATTCATTTTTTAACAAATCGGCATGAAAAGTAACAACACTTGCGTAGGACATAATAGTGAACACCTCTGCCAAGTGTGGTTAAATTCTGTTCAGTGTTTTCCAAGTAGACCATGAAAATGTTGCTTTACATATGGTTTCAAAGCAAACTTTGACCTCCGCTGGCAACGATTTTGAATTTCCGATGGGCTCAAAAAGTAACAAGACCTGTCAAGGACCTTAAAATGAACATACAAATCACGTTTCCATACCATCGCTTCAGTGTTTCTTGAAAAAAGATTATTGAAAAACTAACAATATTTCCAATGTCTCCTGATGACCATTTGTTGACGAATCGGAAAAAATCCCTCATCCGATCTAAACAAACACCAGATCCCTCAGTACAATTTTTAGTCAATATGCAAACCACAGATAAATTCAATGCAGACGAACAATTACGCATTGGTTGACCATATGCGAACGCTAACTGATTTCAAATCCGATACGACAATTATAACGGATTTAAATTCGATTTAATGATTCAGTTTCAATCCGGAATACGTGTGAATATGGTATTATAGTGCTACCACTTTCGGTAGATCAATCAAAAAAGATGGAGACAAACGCATTTATCAAGATGGCTCAATTTTATAATAATTTGATCATGAAACGAAGCAAAAAAATAGTTGTGCTGATATAGTAGAGGGGGCTAGGAGGGGGTCTGACCCCGAAACCCCGAACTAAAAAACTTGAAATCCCCTTAGTCCCGAACTAAAAAACTTGAAATCCAGAAGTCCCGAATATAATAAAATTTCAATCCCGAATCCCGAAATGGTCAATCCCGAATTCTCGAGCTTAAAAAAACACCATCCCGGAGTCCTGAAAAGGGTCCTTCCCCCCTCGTAGTAGTAGTTTAATTTAGAGAATACTGTTACCGTTTAGTTCATTATTTGAAATGAACATAATATGATAAATTGGTATAATTATGTTCGGTAAAACAAATCCACACTCTTGACAGTAGAACTAATAATTGTATCGTTCATAGTTATGCGTCATTGATGGACACTGCCATTCTATAGTTACTGATCTTTATTTAAAATGATCGATTACAAACAAACAAGCTACCACAAAATAGTTTGTTTAGTTTAAAGCTAATTATGTTGTGTCTCGGTGTACTGTAAACAGTTGAAATTCTTAAGAATAAATTAACAGATAACCATTGGCGAATCCAGGGGGGTTCCGGTGGTCGGACCCCCCCCCCCCCCGTCCTTCACATTGCGTTCGTCGTCCTTCCGTCCGTCCGTTAACTTTTTACATTTTGATATTCTTCTTGAGAACCACTGAACATAATTTAACCAAACTTGGTATGAATGATCCTTAGGGTGTGTAGACTATAGTGAATTAAATATCTGTCGATGAAAAAACATGGCCGCCATGGCTAAGAATAGAACATAGGGGTCAAACTGCAGTCATTGGCTAATATTTCAAAAAGTATTACATATAGAGAAAAATAGAGGTGATCTTCCTTCTTCAGCATCAAAAGCTCTACAAAAGTCTCCATAGGGTCGACCCCTTATAGGAGTTATTGCCCTTGTATAGTCTATCAGTGCAAAGGGGGAGAATTGAGTATGAGGGGGAAACTTCAGTATATACTCAGATATCCCCCCTAAAAATCAGGGGGAAAGATGAGTATATACTGATCTTTCCGGGGGGAAAAATGAGTATATACTGATCTTTCCGGGGGAAAAACTAGTATATACTCATTTTTCCGGGGGGGAAGAATGAGTAGGGGGGAAAATGAGTATGTAACAACGGCATAATAGAAGGGTCGACGTCATTTTAGATTTGGACGCCATCTACACCATGTCCGATAAAAAATCTACAATGTAAAATTCTGTCACAATTGATGTACTATGAGTAACAAAGTGGAAACAGATGACAAATAAGTGATCAAAAAGTTTTCAGTAAGAAACCAAAATATTATGCAATAACCCTTTTGTGATGACAAATTATTCAGCACAACTATTTGAAAAATGGTCAAGTATTTATTTTATTAGAGCATTTTAAATACGTCAGTTAAAATTGTCCAATGTGTGGATTTAATCCGTCTTGACGTTAAGTATCGAAATTCATGCGTATGAAAAATACCGTATCTGATAATGAAAAAATAAATAAAATGACTGAAATACGTCTTTTTTGTCATATATCATAATATTACAATGACTTTTGATTTTCACAAGAAATAGGAAAACTGCATAAAAAATGTCCGTTATACAGAAATGTCCAATATTACATTTTTCAACTAGAAACGTCATTTAATGTCTTCGCATAGTAGAATCAAATCCGACATAGCATGTTGAATTGTCCACGTACAAACAAAAGAAAATCATTCTCACAATACGTTTTTGATCTACATTGTATAGTTGAAATTTCTTTGGAATTGACTGTAAAAAGAAAAAAATTACAACGTAAAATGCTTGTCCCATATAAATGTCCAATAGTCTCATTTTTGACGTCAAACGTCATCAAAATTTAAAATCTAAAACCATATGGTAAAAATTATACGATCATAAAAAAATAATTCACACAACAGAAAAAAATATGAAAACATTTTAGAAATACGTTTTTTACATTAATTTCAAATTTGTAATTCTGTTTCGATGCACTTCAAAAAACAAAAAAATATACCCGAAAATGCTTGTCCCAAAAAATGTCCAATATTGCACGCTGAACTGTGAACGTCGTCAAATATCAAAATGTCTTGACGTAATGAAAAAAAAAATACCTCACCGATCTTCAAACAATTTGCAAATAAAACCCCCCTTTACTAACTTATATATGTGATAAATAAAATAAAATAAAATAAATAAATAAATAAAATGCTTACATACGTGTACTTTATTTTCAGAAATGAAATTATCAACAAATCTGGATTTAATATGGAACGTAATTTGTTTCTTCTTTCTTATTTTTTTATGCATGATGTGCTATTTACGACTGCATAATACACGTTTGTCATCTATCTTTATGTGTTTTTCTTTCTTTTTTGTGTGTGGCAAATTTGGAAAACAAATCTTCCGAAGTTTGAATTCTTTATTCAGAAACCACAGGTACTTGTGGACAGGACCCTATGTTGCTCCCTATATTTTATTATTATTTTTTTTTTTTAAGATGTTACCTCGATCGAGTCAAATGGCGGAATAATAGGATATAAGGCAAAATCGTGCTGTAATGGAGTGTAACACCACTTTCTGAGGGTAAGATGGTTTTGAATGAATAGAAAAATGATTGGTGAAGCGATTTATATAAGGGTTTCTGATAGAAAATAAAATCCGATAGCCACGAAACGTGGAAATGTGCCGATCCTAGAGCTGGTGAGGCAAATCCGCTGTTTTCCGTATATATTACCCTCTGACGTTGAACGGCTACAGCAACTTTATAAATGCCGTTAAGCGACAGAGGAATCTCGGACTAGCCTATCACCAATACGGCGTGGGTTCGCCCCCGGATTTGTAAATAACAAAAAGGGTGCACTCGCCGCCGCAAGTGATAAGGTTTACCAGTTGCTTGCCCAGGGTCGGTGGTTCTCTCCGGGTACTCCGGCTTCCTCCACCACTAAAACTGGTCCCCATGATATAGCTGAAATATTGCTGAATGTGGTGTTAAACACCAAAATTCAAAGTCAAATTCAAATTCGCATTAATCGAACACACCTAAAATTGTCTTTATATACTAACTGTCAAATCGTCCGTGCGGAAAGGAATTCCATATTGCTTATTTGCATATCTATAACGTTTATGTAAACTTATTATACTGTGAAGAAATTTAATGGTGCGTGCTTAGCGGAGAACCATGTAATTTTTTAACACCGATATGATTTTGTTGTATGACTGTACAGTCGTAAAATAAATGTTTCCAAGTTTCAACTCGAGTATATAAAAAAAATGGCATAAACCGTTCATAGATCCTATTTTTTTTTCAATTTTGCTTCTGTATAAATTGTATTGTGTATAATTTTCCAACTGAACTGGTTTGCTTTTCTTGTGTTGCTCGATTTATATGCAAGTTCGTCCATATTTTTTCTCACGGAAATTTTTCTTAAAATAAATATTCCATTTATTTTGACAATATAAAAATCATTTGCAATTTACCCATAAGAAGACACTAATGGGGCAATCAGAATCCGTATATCGAAGAACAACACAGTGGCCAAAAGAAAAAGTACATAAGGTCAAACAACGATCAACCGTAAACATATATATAAAACTAAAGATAGAGTAACACGAACCCCACTAAAAACCGGGGGTGAACTCAGGTGATCCGGAAGGGTAGGCAGTTCCTGCTCCACTAGTGACGTCCGTTGTGTTAATCTAGTTACAAACTCGGTGACAAGTCATGAACGAGGAAAGGACCGGGAAGTGTTTACGACAAGTGGAACATATCAGTGGTCATTTGTGACACGGATATTCCATACCGGTCAACCAAGTCGTGGTGGCGACGGTAAAACTTTCGAATTGATGATTTCAACTTAATTATGAGGAACCCTTGGTTCAGTAGCTTCTTTGTTAGCAGCAACCCTCTATCAAGGAAATCCTGATAGGAACCACAAGCTCTGGAATATCGTATCGACTGAGAGATATATACTCCATATGCAGGTGCTGCTGGAATGTTGCTACATATGAATGAAAAGTTCACAATGGGAAAATTAAAATCATCTCTTTTGTCGTAAAGTTTCGTTGTTAACCGCCCCTCACTGTCAATTTCGAGGTGTAGGTCAAGGTATGAAGCAGACGTATCTGTATGTGTGGTATCCTTTATTTCAAGCTCAATGAGATAGATGCGATCAACGAAATCACCAAACCCTGAATTATTTAGTGAAAGGACATCATCTATATAGCGGAACTTGATATTAAAGGATCGGGCTAGTTTCTTTTCGTTTTTCTTGAGAAGCCCCTGTATGAAGTCTACCTCATACGAATAAAGGAACAAGTCGGCGAGAAGAGGAGCACAGTTTGTACCCATAGGTATGCCGACTGTCTGTTGAAAAACACGTCCACCAAAGATAACAAATTTGTTGTCAATCAAAAACTCGAACATGTTGATGAAATCAGTTTCAGAGAACTTTTTGGTAGAATCAGAGTGGTTTTTTTTTTTTACAAAATAAGATCTGTCCCTTCCTAGCACAAGGTATATGTATCTACGTTGGCCCTTCTTCTTTATGAAACACAGTTGGACCAACTCCCTTAATTTGTCCTTCAGCTTAGAGTGAGGAATAGTTGTGTAGAGGATAGAGAAGTCAAATGTTTTAATACTATTGCAGGAGGAGAGTGGCTTAAAATAAAATTTTATTTACTTGGCATTGCCGCCCGACCCACTGAAAAACTTGCCGCCCAAATTATTTTATTTGCGTTTCAGACAATTTTTTTTATTAAAAAAAATCGAAATCGCGCCGGAATTTCGATCGTGTCCGCGGATTTTTTTCCGGGCTTTATTTATTTCAAATCTCGATCGTAAAAGCGCTTAATGTACACTGTATTGAGAGCAAACGTTTAAACGACATAGAATAGAAAATGGTCTGCTGAAGCGAAAATAATGTCGAAGAGGCCGGCAGTGGAAAGAATCCCCCTATGCTGCAATGCATCAGTTAAGGAGGGTGAACATTTTATCAAAAATAAGATCTTCAGTTATTCTATGAACGAAACATGGGAGAACGTTCTGAAAGACCTTTTAGAAGACTTCATCTTGACGTCGTCGCTTCATGGGATGGAAGCTTTTCATCCGAACATGACAACAAATATGAAGGGAGACATGCAAGCATAATTCAAACTCTATTCACTATCATTAAACTACTAGTCTGCAGTGGAGTACTGTATTTTGTTTGGGCGTTAAAATTGTTGAATGTCAGACATTTTGAATGCTACTTAGCATCGTGTTATCGGTTTTCGTGCAATTATCGATTTTCAGATATAGCGATTAACAGTGTTAACCCTTCATTCATATGACGATTGGAATTTTCAAAGAATGACTAGTTAAATATTTCTTTGTACATACGATTGTTTTTAATTTTAAAGCCATTCTTGTATTTTAATATACTCTCGATTATCTGGCAACTTTTGTTGTCAGTAAAATGGCGTCATCTGTTTTCGTGTGAAGTAAAAACAAGGCCGATATACGGGATGGAAACGAATATATAATCCGGAAATGGCTGGTTTTAAAATTTCATGGTTCTGGCCATCTACCAAATCATACTACATCTAAATAAAATAACAGAATGTTTGAAAATTACCACTTTCAAAATTGTGTTTACTTTTGATGTTTTTTTTAGTGCTGAAACCACAATGCACTGCAAAGTGACATGTATTTTATATAAGAAACAGGCACATTTCAGTCAGCTCTTTTGTTTACAAGTACGATCAGTGACCCCGTGACAGTTACATGACAGGAAGAGCCGGTGTCTGAGAGGCAGATGACATAGTTAAATTTTATATAGCCCTTCTGGATTTTTTTCCAGCTACTTTATTATAAATGAAGTAAATTTTTAGCATTACAAAAAGTATGGTTCAGTAGGTAGATTCACTGTTCTTGGTACTTACGTCTTTAAAAGCAAACTTAAGCATCTTTTACAGATGTCACGCTGTAGTTTTGTTTATGTTCCATAAATAGAAACCGGAAGACACGTCAAAAATAATACGTGCACTGTGGAAATCAAAATAAAATGGATAAAACGAAAACAGATGACGCACGAAAACACATACCGTGACGATAACATTGTGTGGTGTAAAAGACACAATATACAAATCATCTTTGCTTTTCATTCAGTGTCAGATTGCCAGATTTAATAGATAGGGCCCTGATTTCAGAATTCAACTGTCTGACTGACAGACAGAAAATGTTTTTTTTTATGAAAATAGAATTTGTTTTTTGCTGTTCTTTATGTTGCATTAAATTTGATTCATTAATGTCATATCTTCCTTGGTGTTCCTGTGAAAAACCAGTCTGAAAATATAAAGCTTTCAAATGTAAAAAAAAAAAAAAATTCCCTACCTACAGTGCCTACCCACCTGCTGATAGCGTGGGTTGGCAATGCCAAACAAACAAACAATATTTTAAGGGTGGCCAGAGCCAGAGGGACCTAGATTGTATGTACTCTAACAGATCTTTAGAGTTCTACAGAATCCACATCTGATTCACATCACCCCTAGGGTAGCTAGTGTCACAGTAACTCTGAAGCCCGGTTTTGACATACATGTATCTTTATTCGATCCGCGATTTAAAAAAAATTGACACAAAGATAACATGACAACACACATTGGATACACTCGCAACATTCAGAAACGAGCGTTCGGGTGTGGGGGGCTTGGGTTGCATATGTTCCCGGAACCAAACCTTAAATCAGCATTCCATAGACCATTTGCTGCTAATAACTGGGTGCGAACACTTCATGTAAGCCTTACTACGCCCCTGATTCAAGGTCGTCTTAACAGCATTATAGCCCCTCCCTGAGCAAAGCAGTGTACTTGGCCCCTACCCACACCACCACTCACTGGAATAAAAATAGAAATGGTTGATAAAATTAAATATAGAATTATTGTATTGGTAGTATTATAAACAGCATACATAGATTATCATGGGGCCCCTGGGCAACTGCCAAACGTGTCCATGGGTTAAGACAAAATTGTGGTCCGACTTACTGTGAAATGAAGAA
The DNA here is from genome assembly GCA_963680875.1 of Bathymodiolus brooksi. Classification (NCBI taxonomy): domain Eukaryota; kingdom Metazoa; phylum Mollusca; class Bivalvia; order Mytilida; family Modiolidae; genus Bathymodiolus; species Bathymodiolus brooksi. Next base: position 30,517,387 of record OY804588.1, on the reverse strand, counting down.
ATCAATATAACCATGCTGCTCATTTACTTTAATTTGTGTCCAAGTGTAAATTTGGATAGCCATTTTACCTTTCTTACTAATATTAAGCTGAACTTATTCACAATTTTGTAATTCAGGAAACAAGTACATTATATATTGTACGAACTTGACCTCAAATGAGATCTTTTCATTGGCTATAGTCTGCATTTGAATTTCGATAGTCCGACAGAGATGTGTTTGTTTTTCACTTTCACCGTCCAAGTAAGAACAGCAACAAAGTAAAAAAGATCTAAAGCTTTAGCTTGACCAATTTTCTTGAATATTTGTTTGAATTTGTACTTGTATGATGGAATTTTTTCATCCACTTACATGAAGACATAGAAATTTCCTTTAATTCAATGATAATCTCAAAGTGACAACCATATGATTTTCGAGGGGGTATTTTGGATCAAATTAAATCATTTCACCTTTTTCGCCGTTAGATTATTATTTTTCTGACAGAGCCGATGTAGCAGGCAATTTGTTCCGGACTGAGTGTGTGATTGTTATTTAACGCCAATTCATCAATTTTTCAGCTATATCATGGGGAGAACAAATAAATTTTCAATGAGATGATGATGAGGTCCGCATTGTACTAGACCAACACACTGAGTTAGATTTTTATAGTGCTTGCTCACTGAAACAACAGCCCATGGGTAGACGTGTCGCTCCACTCAAACACATTATTCGGATTCCGAGCCAAGCAATCTTTGCTCTTTCTCCTTAATGGAATAATGCTACGTGCTTAGCGGAGAAACAACAAATACCAATTTTTAAAGTCTTTGGTTTGACCCGACCGGGGCTCCAACCCACGATCTACCGTACAACCATGCCAACCATTACACCACCGATGCAGCAACTCCCTTTTAATGTAGATATATTTAAACTACCACTATTTTGAACCATATATATTGAAAAACAGGGGAAATTATTAACAGGTATCATGTAATTTTTCACTTAATTATCAGTTATGATACTTTATACTCAATCCACCATCTGTAATAGGCTAGTAGAAGACCAGCCAGGGCTGTCTTAACAGTTTTACTAGGCCACCAGGACAAAGCAGTGGACTGGGGCCCATACCTACACAAGCACTCGCAGGATTAAATTGTAAATGTCGATATAAATAAACAGAAATTTATTGTATTGGTATTTCCAAGAAAATCAGTGTTTAAACATTAAAAAGCATGCTGTACACAACATACATAGATTAACATGGGGACTCCGGGTAACTCACCAGCATGCCCATGCGTTAAGACAGTACTGTTTCCAGTGCCAAAATCTCCAAAGAATAAGTAAGAGGCCGATTTCATTGATATCAATTTTAAAACTGAAAATGTTATCAACAATTGAATATAAAAATGTCTAAGTTGTGGTGGTATCAATCTTACAGGAATTCTATAAGTCACATGAGATATTTAAATTGTCTGCTTAATAGAATATATACATTTTGTAGGCAGTGGTATACTAGGCCTTTTATAGAAAACAGCATAAGTTTTTAAGTTTTCAAAATAACAAGATTCTGAAGAAAAACTAGAACTGTGAGTGACAAATTGAATTATCTCCCCTTCCAAATTTTGGACCGCGACCATATTTCTTCATGCACATCTGCAGGTAGTGTACTACAACTGTGTAAAGTTTCACAAAAATCTAAAAAACGGTACAGGAGGAGTTGCACTTACAAGGTACACGACCCCCCTTTTTGTGAAAGAATAAGTTGAATTATCTCCCCTTCTAAATTTTAGACAGCAACAGTATTCCTTCATGCACATCTGCAGGTAAAGTTTCATAAAAATTCAATAAGCAGTTTAGTAGGAGTTGCGTTTACAAGGTACATGCCCCCCCCCCCCCCCCCCCTTTTCGTGAAAGTATAAGTTGAATTATCTCCCCTTTTAAATTTTGGACAGCAACCATATTCCTTCATGCACATCTGCAGGTAGTGTACTACAACTGTGTAAAGTTTCACAAAACTCCAATAAGCCGTTTAGGAGGAGTTGTGCTTACAAGGTATACAGCCCCCCCTTTTCATGAAAGTATAAGTTGAATTATCTCCCCTTCTAAATTTTAGACAGCAACAGTATTCCTTCATGCACATCTGCAGGTTGTGTACTACAACTATGTAAAGTTTCATGAAAATTCAATAAGCAGTTTAGTAGGAGTTGCACTTACAAGGTACACCCTCCCCCTTTTCGTGAAAGTATGTTGAATTATCTCCCCTTGAAATTTTGGACAGCAACCATATTCCTTCATGCACATCTGCAGGTAGTGTACTACAACTGTGTAAAGTTTCACAAAACTCCAATAAGCCGTTTAGGAGGAGTTGCGCTTACAAGGTATACAACCCCCCTTTTCATGAAAGTATAAGTTGAATTATCTCCCCTTCTAAATTTTAGACAGCAACAGTATTCCTTCATGCACATCTGCAGGTTGTGTACTACAACTATGTAAAGTTTCATGAAAATTCAATAAGCAGTTTAGTAGGAGTTGCACTTACAAGGTACACCCTCCCCCTTTTCGTGAAAGTATGTTGAATTATCTCCCCTTTGAAATTTTGGACAGCAACCATATTCCTTCATGCACATCTGCAGGTAGTGTACTACAAATGTGTAAAGTTTCATAAAAATCCAATTAGCCGTTTAGGAGGAGTTGCACTTACAAGGTACATGGACGGACGGACAGGGTGATTCCTATATACCCCCCCAAACTTTGTATAAAATCTTGCTAGTATTTCTTGACTAATTCAATTAAAATAAATTTGAATTACAAGACAACCGATTGTAATTTGTATATCAAACTGGGTAAAAACAATGATCTGATTTTAGGGAGCTCTTGTCTGCTCTAGGAGGATGAGCAGTTCCTGCATTTTGACTAAATCTGGTTTCAATCCATTCAGTGGTTCTGAAGAAGATTTTCAAAGATTTCCAATTTTTCAACCAATGAGAAGCCATCTTTAATATTAGGCAAGGTCAGTGGACACAATTTTGGAAGAGGGGCATTCAAAGAGTATCACATCAAAGTTTGGTTCAATTTGACCCGGTGGTTCTTGAGAAGATCAAAATGTGAAAATTTAATGGATGACAGACAACAGACACAAAGTGATGGGAAAAACTCATTTGAACCTTTGGCCCTAGTGAACTAAAAACTTTTATGAGAACTATCAAATGGACACTCCTAGCACGTTTTAATATAATTGTTCCTGTGGTTTTAGGGAAGAGATTAAAATGTAAAAGTTTACGGACGACTGGGAGGGATGGACATCAAGTGATGATAATACCTCGCATAACCCTTAAAGGTCTCATCTTCATTCAAGCACACCCTTATCAATATATGAAAAAACACAACAAAAATTAAAGTTTAACGACCAGCTCGATGCATGTCTGAACTTTTTTCTCAGCTGTCGATTTAATACAACATAAATATTTAGATATATATATATGCAAACAATGACAAATCGGCAATAAATTACATATAGACCTCGATATACTTAAACCCAGCATTAAAACCAATGGAAATGGCATCCACTGGAAAAAGCTTTGGTTTAAAATTTTATATCCATTCAATGACTGACAATATTATAACTACCGGTACCTCTAATTATATATAACTATTACTAAATGAACTGCCATGATATAACCGATATATTGTTGAAAGTGGTGTTAAACACCATAAATCCATCCACAAAAGTTTAAATTAAATTTTTTGTTCTTCTTCATATAGAATACTTTTACAAATTATACAATATTTATATATACAATATTTTTGTCATGTCAGAATTTGTATAATGATCATTGGCGTTCCCGATTTCTTGTATTGTTGTATACTACTTATCATGGTCTTGTTGTCATGGCAGATCTCCGATTAAAAAAATAAAACAACGAAACAATAAAAAATACCAAAATAGATTACAAAAAAAAAAAAAAAAAAAAAAAAAAATTTTTAAAAGAAAGAAAATATTTACATTAGTAATATGAATTAATGCATATAATTGCACTTATCTTAATTTTGGAAATTTAGAGAATTATTAAATCATTTTAACTAAAAATCACCAAAAGTAGGACTTCTATTTTTTAAGTGTTCAAAGTGATACATTTTGAAAGATTAAAACAATATATTTAAATTATCAGCTTATAATTTATTTTGAAAATATAAAAAAAACAAATCAAGATTAAAGTTTACTGAAATTTTTAAAATGGAATTATTTTGAAAATAATTAAAAATAAATTAAGAAATATTTTTGAAAATGATTCCAATAAATTAAATGTTAAAGATAAAACATCAGAATCTCCACTGTTTGAATGCATGTAAGTACTGACAATTAGAAAGTGTTCTGCACCTATGATAATTATTGGAATAATTGGACTATTAGAGGACTAAAAAAGTCAGGACCAATCCATATTTTATAGGTTTTACCACAAAATATGATGAACCTTGCTTCCATGTTCCTTTAATAGTACGAAATTCATATTTATACAATTTAATAAACAAAATTTAAAGGGCAATAACTCTTGATAATTCGTAACTACACAGGAGGAATGAAGGATGCTATCCTTTTTAATACACATTTTATCACAGCAACAAAAAATAAAGGATTCATTACTTACTTGGTTTAAAACTAAAAAAATGTTTACCAAATACAATTAAATTTTTTAGAAACTCAGTAATTTTTGACAATATTTTTTTATGTAAATGTAAAACACGTAAATTAAATTAGAAAAGAAAGACAAGACTTTGAATTTTGGAAAGTATAAAACTTTAAAAGAGTTTTAAACCAAGTAGACTGACATGACATAACTAATACAAAAGTACAAAAATAGATGATTGATGGTCTGGCTAGAATTTTACTTTTTGTTTATTAAATTCCCTCCAAAATTTTAAAATAACAGGTTCTGCTTACATTTTGGTTTTCTTTAATTTTATTTAATTGTATGTGTGTTTTTTGTTGTTGTCAGTTTTGTACAATTATATTATCCCATCCTTTACAGAGCCTGTTTTGTTTCTAGCAAGATCATAAATTACAAAGAAACGCACCACTTCTACCCAAAAAAAATAAAAAAATTAACTTTAAGCATAGAAATGTGACGTTTCTTATTCAATCCCCCATTTTTTTTTAGAGGATTATATTTACAATTCTATTAAAATTTTGTAGTCTTTATATCTCACATATACAAAAATAACTGATTGGTGGTCTGGCTAGAATTTTACTTTTCTTTATTAAAATGCCCTCCAAAATTTAAAAGAACAGGTTCTGCTTACATTTTTTTTTTTCTATTATCCATTTTGTGTGTGATATTTTTTTTTTTTGTACAATTCTGTTATCCCATCCTTTACAGAACCTGTTTTGTTTCTAGCAAGATCATAAGTTACAAAGAAACGCACCACTTCTACCAAAAAAAATGAAGAAAAGAAATATAATTTAACCTTAAGCATAGAAATGTGACGTTTCTTATTCAGCCCCCCCTTTTTTTTAGGGGATTATATGTACAATTTTATAAAAATTTTGAAGTCTTTATATCTCGCATAGCATAATTAATATACATAATTATAAAACTATACAATATTACAAGATAAAAAAATAAAACAACGAAACTAAAAAATACCAAAATAGATTACAAAAAAAAACAGAAAATAATTTTTTTTAAAAGAAAGAAAATATTTACATTAGTAATGAATTAATGCATATAATTGCACTTATCTTAATTTTGGAAATTTAGAGAATTATTAAATCATTTAACTAAAAATCACCAAAAGTGGGACTTCTATTTTTTAAGTGTTCAAAGTGATACATTTTGAAAGATTAAAACAATATATTTAAATTATCAGCTTATATTTTATTTTGAAAATATAAAAAAAACAAATCAAGATTAAAGTTTACTGAAATTTTTAAAATGGAATTATTTTGAAAATAATTAAAAATAAATTAGGAAATATTTTTGAAAATGATTCCAATAAATTAAATGTTAAAGATAAAACATCAGAATCTCCACTGTTTGAATGCATGTAAGTACTGACAATTAGAAAGTGTTCTGCACCTATGATAATTATTGGAATAATTGGACTATTAGAGGACTAAAAAAGTCAGGACCAATCCATATTTTATAGGTTTTACCACAAAATATGATGAACCTTGCTTCCATGTTCCTTTAATAGTACGAAATTCATATTTATACAATTTAATAAACAAAATTTAAAGGGCAATAACTCTTGATAATTCGTAACTACACAGGAGGAATGAAGGATGTTATCCTTTTTAATACACATTTTATCACAGCAACAAAAAATAAAGGATTCATTACTTACTTGGTTTAAAACTAAAAAAATGTTTACCAAATACAATTAAATTTTTTAGAAACTCAGTAATTTTTGACAATATTTTTTTAGGTAAAGGTAAAACACATAAATTAAATTAGAAAAGAAAGACAAGACTTGGAATTTTGGAAAGTATAAAACTTTTAAAGAGTTTTAAACCAAGTAGACTGACATGACATAACTAATACAAAAGTACAAAAATAGATGATTAATGGTCTGGCTAGAATTTTACTTTTTGTTTATTAAATTCCCTCCAAAATTTTAAAATAACAGGTTCTGCTTACATTTTGGTTTTCTTTAATTTTATTTAATTGTATGTGTGTTTTTTGTTGTTGTCAGTTTTGTACAATTATATTATCCCATCCTTTACAGAGCCTGTTTTGTTTCTAGCAAGATCATAAATTACAAAGAAACGCACCATTTCTACAAAAAAAAAATAAAAAAATTAACTTTAAGCATAGAAATGTGACGTTTCTTATTCAATCCCCCTTTTTTTTTTAGAGGATTATATTTACAATTCTATTAAAATTTTGTAGTCTTTATATCTCACATATACAAAAATAACTGATTGGTGGTCTGGCTAGAATTTTACTTTTCTTTATTAAAATGCCCTCCAAAATTTAAAAGAACAGGTTCTGCTTACATTTTTTTTTTCTATTATCCATTTTGTGTGTGATTTTTTTTTTTTTTTTTGTACAATTCTGTTATCCCATCCTTTACAGAACCTGTTTTGTTTCTAGCAAGACCATAAGTTACAAAGAAACGCACCACTTCTACCAAAAAAAATGAAGAAAAGAAATATAATTTAACCTTAAGCATAGAAATGTGACGTTTCTTATTCAGCCCCCCTTTTTTTTAGGGGATTATATTTACAATTTTATAAAAATTTTGAAGTCTTTACATCTCGCATAGCATAATTAATATACATAATTATAAAACTATACAATATTACAAGATAAAAAAATAAAACAACGAAACTAAAAAATACCAAAATAGATTACAAAAAAACCCAGAAAATAATTTGTTTTAAAAGAAAGAAAATATTTACATTAGTAATGAATTAATGCATATAATTGCACTTATCTTAATTTTGGAAATTTAGAGAATTATTAAATCATTTAACTAAAAATCACCAAAAGTAGGACCTCTATTTTTATGTGTTCAAAGATGGACTAAAGTGATACATTTTGAAAGATTCAAACAATATATTTAAATTATTATGCCAATCAGCTTGCTCATTTTGTTCATATTAATAGGTGGCTTCAAAATATAAATATTTATTGAAAGCCTACTATTAAAGTGCAGGGGGGGTGCAATGCATGGTTAAATAGGGAAATATAATGCTTTGTTGGATGGGGGTTATGCAGTGCCTGGTTAGCTGAGGTTTACAACAAAATCAGCAAGACAATAAATAAATTTGACAAACAATTATTACTTATCTCTCTAAAATGTATCAGCTTATAATTTATTTTTAAAATAATAAAATAAAAATAATCAAGATTAAAGTTTACTGAAATTTTTAAAATGAAATTATTTTGAAAATAATTAAAAATAAATTAGGAAATATTTTTGAAAATGATTCCAATAAATTCGATGTTAAAGATAAAACATCAGAATCTCCACTGTTTGAATGCATGTAAATACTATGACAACAATTAGAAAGTGTTCTACACCTATGATAATTATTGGAATAATTGGACTATTAGAGGACTAAAAAAGTCAGGACCAATCCATATTTTATAGGTTTTACCACAAAATATGATGAACCTTGCTTCCATGTTCCTGTAATAGTACGAAATTCATATTTATATAATTTAATAAACAAAATTTGAAGGGCATTAACTCTTGATAATTCGTAACTACACAGGAGGAATGAAGGATGTTATCCTTTTTATACACATTTTATCACAGCAACAAAAAATAAAGGATTCATTACTTACTTGGTTTAAAACTAAAAAAATGTTTACCAAATACAATTAAATTTTTTAGAAACTCAGTAATTTTTGACAATATTTTTTTATGTAAATGTAAAAACACATAAATTAAATTAGAAAAGAAAGATAAGACTTGGAATTTTGGAAAGTATAAAACTTTAAAGAGTTTTAAACCAAGTAGACTGACATGACATAACTAATACAAAAGTACAAAAAATAGCTGATTGATGGTCTGGCTAGAATTTTACTTTTTGTTTATTAAATTCCCTCCAAAATTTTAAAATAACAGGTTCTGCTTACATTTTGGTTTTCTTTAATTTTATTTAATTGTATGCATGTTTTTTGCTTGTCGTTTTTGTACAATTCTGTCATCCCATCCTTTACAGAGCCTGTTTTGTTTCTAGCAAGACCATAAATTACAAAGAAACGTACCACTTCTACCAAAGAAAAAGAAAATTTAACCTCAAGCATAGAAATATGACGTTTCTTATTCAATCCCCCTTTTTTTAGGGGATTATATTTACAATTTTATTAAAATTCTGACAGTAAATCTTACAAGCAGTTTTTAAGGAAATTAAATGAATGTATTGTCTGTCCTTCGATTTAAATTTTCTGATAACCTCTTTGGTATCTTCAAACTCTTCTTACCCTTCCAGAGCATCTGAGCTCAATCCCAGTTTTTGTGGGGTTCATGGTGCTTGATCGTTAGTTTTCTGTGTAGTGTTTTGTAGATCATTGTTTTTGGTTTTTTTTTTCCCCATTGCATTGTTTGTCCTTTGATTTACAGATTCTGATTACCCCTTTGGTATCTTCAAACTCTTCTTACCTTTACAGAGCATCTGAGCTCAACCCGTTTTTTGTGGGGTTCATGGTGCTTTATCGTTAGTTTTCTGTGTAGTGTTTTGTAGATCATTGCTATTGGGTTTTTTTTGTCGATTGTATTGTCTGTCCTTCGACGATTTACGAATTCTGATAACCCTCTTCTTCAAACTCTTCTTGCCCTTACAGAGCATCTGAGCTCAACCCCAGTCTTTGGAGGGTTTATGGTGCTTGATCGTTAGTTTTCTGTGTAGTGTTTTGTAGATCATTGCTATTGGGTTTTTTTTGTAGATTGTATTGTCTGTCCTTCGATTTACGAATTCTGATTACCACTTTGTTATCTACAAACTCTTCTTACCCTTAAGAGCATCTGAGCTCAACCCACTTTTTGTGGGGTTCATGGTGATTGATCGTTAGTTTTCTGTGTAGTGTTTTGTAGATCATTTTTTTTTGGTCCATTGTATTGTCTGTCCTTCGATTTACAGATTCTGATAACCCCTTTGGTATCTTCAAACTCTTCTTACCCTTCAAGAGCATCTGAGCTCAACCCCAGTCCTTGTAGGGTTTATGGTGCTTGATCGTTAGTTTTCTGTGTAGTATTTTGCAGATCATTGTTTTGGTTTGTTTTTTTCCCATTGTATTGTCTGTCCTTCGATTTACGGATTCTGATTACCACTTTGGTATCTTCAAACTCTTCTTGTCCCTATTAAAACCCCTTAAATTTAAAACCTACCAAAAGTATTGACTGTACTTTCAGCGGCTTTGATGCCATCTTCAATTGACTGTGGTGTCTACATGGGTGCATTAAAACCCTTTTTTTTCTTTATAAATACTAAATTGTTAAATTATTTTAGAATTGCCATTAATACCAAATCTTCATGAAAAAACTATTACTTTAGCAAAAAAAAAGTCGCCAGAAATGAGATTTTTTTCAAAATTATATTAAATTTACAAAAGATCCAAAACAAACAAAAATATTAATTTTACAATTTGCCAAAAGTATTGCTGTAGGCCACTCTTACTTCTGAAAAAACAAAAATAGATTAGTATACCTGAAAAACAAAAGCTGATTAATACATGCAAATTTTTTTGGTTTTTTTCATGCAATTTTTTTTGTTTTTTTTTGTGTTTTTTTTTATAAAAGCATCTCTGTTTTTGCATCTTACTATAACATCACAAACCAACACTTGTCATACATGTATCTTTACAGGAGATCATGTTGTAGTTGGGGAAAAAATGCTAGAGTACACATTTTTGATGGGAAATAGCCTGCATACAGGTAGTACATGATATAACTGATAACATTTTAAACCATATACATTTATATAGTTGAAATTTACAGCACACAAGTTTCAAATTTAGGGAAGAGGTCGTCTCACATGCATGTTGAGGTGTGAGTTGTTTATCATTGTATATAAACAGCAAACTCTAAGGATATGTAAACCACAATGATACCAAACATGTCCTTGATAGATATACTGAAAAATATCAAACAACACATACTGTTCAGTTGACAAAAAAAAAGAACTCCTACATATACTTTATTACCATGGTTTGTGCCGTTTTAAGTCTTTCATCCTTTTTATTCTCCTTGATCATGCATTTTCAATTAGAACTAGTCTCTCAAGAACTAACACATTTGAGATCCATTCCATTAGTACTTCAAAATCCTTAATCCATTTAATTACTGACAGTATAAAAAAGTATTGTATTTTTGGCACTATTGTGTCTTTATTAAATGTGAAACCTAGCTGGGAAAAAGTTATTTATCTATCATTCAATTCATTCATACACCCATTTCTTGCATGCTACCTATGTTAGATGTGAAACCTAACTGGGAAAAAGTTTTTATCTATCATTCATCCTTGCATACCCCCGTTTCTAGCATGCAACATTCACTCATAAACCTTATTTAATTATCAAAATTTATTTATATTGAAGTACATAAATGAACATATATAATTCTATGATAAATCTAATTCTAATTCAAAATGCTGATTTTTTGGGTACGAGTTCTGCTGTCCAGATCTTAAGAAGATGTTATTGATCGGCTTCACACTGACACCGATCTGTTTTGAGCTATTTCATACTGGGGCAGTATGGGTATTAATTATCTATAAAGATTCTCGGAAAATCAGTATTTTCATGAGATGGGATGTGGAATCTAATGAACACGAAGAAAGAAAAATCATTTTTTACACTTAGAACTAACCAAAAGTCTAGGAATAATAGCTTTTATTAAAAAAATTATTTTAAACTTTGACGTCATTCACTTTTCCAAATGAAGGTTTGCAATATCTTAATGATGCTTACAGAAATGTAACAATATCACATACTAAATACATAATATTAATGATTAAAAACATATTTACATATTTACACACACTATATACAAAAATATATTTACACTATACATATATACATAGACCTATTTACAAATAGAGTAGAAGACCTTAGACACTGGGACACCATGATCAGATGCTTAAACACAACTTTAACCAAGAACAGACAAGTGGGGAGGGGGCTTTAACACAACTTTAACCAAGAACAGACAAGTGGGGAGGGGGCTTTAACACAACTTTAACGAAGAGTCTTAGAAACTTGGATTGGAAGAAGGAGGGGCAGATTAATACACACTAAAAGGTCTTGGAAACTGGAGTTGGGTTGGGTTGGGTTGGGAAGGGACATAAATTGACACCTTACCTAATGGTGTTCTACATTGACCTATCTGTGCTCAATATTAGGACAACCGACATAATGGCTTTATGTGATAAAGTGTCTGTAGTTTTCTGCGGACACATCGGTTTCCTCCACCAATATAACTGACTGCCATAATTGATATATTGTTGAAAGTGGCATTACATACCAAAACCCAATTGACCTAATGGAATTCCTGTGTGACATTTGACCTAATGTACCATGATCAGAAGTTTAACACAACTTTAACCACCAACAGACAATATGATTTTTAGACAAATAAAACAAAAATTTGACAATTTAAATAAATATCGGATCAAATCAGTTCTGTGAAGCCATTTTTTTAAAATAAATTATCTCCCCTTTTTCGGTTTTTTAACCTTCATTACAAAAACATAAAAATGATTAGAAATTCCAAATCATTGCTACAACAGACTGAACCATGATCTTTCCAAAATGATTTCAAAATTGCAACCCCTTTTTGAATTTAGAAATTTTGCCCCTTAAAAGAAAACATGCCTGTCATTGACAATCATATTGCCGACAGCAAGAGCAGCCCTAACACACCACAGAGTCCAACCTCTCTGGGGAGCAGGGGCAACAGGAACAACTGGGATGACTATGGCCTCAAAAACCTGCTCTGCTGCCACCACCTCCAAAGCGACACAGGGCGCTTCAGCTACCACCCCCTGGCCTATAGCAGCCATTGTTTCATCATCTACATCTGCTGAATTAACAGCTGGTGTAGACAATGAAAAAAGTCTGACTACAGGGGAAACCACCACGGGATTCTGTGAATCCCGTGGTAGTTCAGGGAGGGTAGCCTCCACTGGTACAAACACGGGTGTCTGTACCACTGGTACAAACACGGGTGTCTGTACCACTGGTACAAACACGGGTGTCTGTACCACTGGTACAGGCTCGGGAGCTTGTACCAGAACCCTGGGACGCCTTGTCCGAACTGGAAGGTCCTCGGCCTTAAACTCTGGGGCTAGCCCCAACTTACGCCTCGAGCGTCTTTCACTCTCACGGACAGGTTTCACCCTGAAAAAAAAATTAATTGTTAAGCAAACTGTCAAACTGTGAAGATTAAATGGATATTGCATTTAAAAGTTTATATATCAAATTTACATATAAGAATAACATACAATTGATGACTTCTGAGACAGACAGATTTTTTAACACGAAACAATGGCAGCTGTCACACCCAATAGAGCAAAGTATTGACTAATGTCATTATGATTTTCTTGTAAATTTTGTGGGGGGAGCGAGGAGTGATAGATCTTAATTTAATGAAAATAAAATGCTTTATATATGGGTAATGATATAATTGTTTCTTTGTCCTTTTTAAACTCTAGGGAGGGGGCATTGAAAAAAAACTTTAGGAATTTTTGTCAAAATGCTGGTCTAACTACTACACATTTAAGACATTTCTAAGAGTAAAAATCTAAGTGTTATTGACTTTCAACGTACTCTAACATTCTCAGAGAAGTGTTTATGTTCTAACATGGTCAAACAACAGTTGTCCATGTCTTTATTATGAACATTTAAAGACCTCAGCTTTGCCTTGGTTTTAAATGTGCATAAAACATGGAGAGTCTTTGTTTAACCCATACATAATTAAATAATTTCCTAGGCACATAATAAAACAAGAATTTATTGTCTTCGATAGATATCTGTTCACCAGATAGATGATTTTTTGTCTCTAAAAATTGATGTTGTATATTGCTAACAGAGCTCATTCTGGGATTTGAGAAAAATTGTCTAGTGGCCACTCCTATTAAAAAAGTGGGCAATTAAAAATTAGATTTGAGCCAATGCATTAAACCAAACAAATGAGTCTATTTGAGTGAGTGAGTGATTGTTTAACACCAATTCAGCAATTTTTCAGCTATAGCGAGAACAAGTTAATTTTCAATGTCATGATGATGAGGTCTGCTTTGCTCTAGACCAACACGTTGAGTTGGATTTTTATAGTGCTAGCTCACTGAAACAACAGCCCGCGGGTAGACATGTCGCTCCACTCGGACACATTATTCTGATTCCGAGCCAACCAGTCTTTGCTCTTATTCCTTAATGCAGTGTGTTCATTAACCCATGATCTACCACACTCGAGCGAGCACGCTAACCATTACACCATGTGAGCTAAACAATGAACTGAACCTGCCTTAAAGGGAATAAATAGATTTTAACATCAACTATAGTAAAACCCCATTTCTGAGGATGATCAGGGAACTCCACGCAAACGACATTACATAGTGCGATGCATGCAGATATTATTTACAAACGATGATTTTTGTATGTCATGTTTGTATCATGAAAGATTGTTTCTATAAGTTATGATAAATTATCATTGTTTATTTATAATTTTTTATCCGTTAACAACCACCATCGGTAAATTTGTCATTCTATTTCCAATGGTCATTATAAACATTATGTCTCTGTCCATACTTCCATACTTGGCGGTTTAACATGGTTTGACTACAAATCAGAATAGAAATTTATATTTGAAATTTGATATATACCTGTACAATGTACTTGTATGAGAATTATTTAATAAATAAAAGGGAATTTGAATGCAGATATAAGATTTTCAACATACAGTCAAACCTATATTAAAGGGATATTAAAGCTCGTTTTAACATATATTTTTTCAACTTGTGACGAAGGTTGTTTCTTTAAATAATTGTAAAAACAATCCAAAAATACTTTGCACGCCCATATAATCCCTAATATCGTTAAAATATCACTTAAAAGGGTCGAAATGAATTTTTGTCCAGAAAGCAAAAATTCAATTATTGTAAAGACTGCAAGATATGACAGAATTATCAACGAATTATGTCACTTTTGCAAAGTTCCATTGATAAAAACCGGGTTAATGTTTCATAAATATCATTTATTGAACCAATTGCAAGTTTTCATGAGATACAAAAAAATAGTGGCCTTATAAAACTGAGCTGAGCTGTGTCGTTCACCTGTCATTCCGTTTTGAGGAAACCTTATACAGAACCTTCCATAGATGCTTCCTACCAAGTTTCGTTTCATTTGGCCATGCGGTTCAGAAAAGATTTTTTATAAATCGACCAATCAGAAACAAGAATTGCCTGTAGTGGCTATGTTTGTAAAGGGATCTGGATGAAATGAGCCATCCTTATAGAGGACTTTCCCTTGATGCTTCCTATTAAGTTTCGGTTCATTTGGCCATGCGATTTCAGAGATTTTTTTTAGAAATCGACCAATCAGAAACAATAATTGCCTGTAGCGGCCATGTTTGTTAATGGATCCGGATGAAATGAGCAATCTTTATAGAGGACCTTCCATTGAGGCTTCCTATCAAGATTCGGCTCATTTGGCAAAGCGATTTCAAGGGAGAAGATTTTTCAGAAATTGACCAATTGGAAACAAAAATCACCTGTGGTGGCCATATTTGTTACAGATCGGGACGAAATGAGCAATCTCTATAGGGGACCTTCCATAGATGTTTCCTACCATGTGTCGATTCATTTGACCAAGCGGTTTCAGAGGAGAAGATTTTTAGAAATGTACCAATCAGAAACAAGAATTGCCTGTGGCAGCCATGCTTATGACGGATTAGGACGAAATGAGCAATTTTTATAGAGGACCTTCCATAGATGCTTCCTACCAAGTTTCGTTTCATTTGGCCATGCGGTTTCTGAGAACATTTTTTAGAAATCGACCAATCAGAAACAGACGATGGACAACGGACGCCAAGTGATGGCAAAAGCTCACATTGCCTTTGGCAAGTTGAGCTAAAAAGACAAGTGACCTTCTAAAGAGGTTCATTTGAAATTTTCTATGACCAGAAAAGAAAAAAGTAGCCTTTTAATACAGGCAACTGCTTAATAGAGGCGACCACATACCGTAAGACAGGTTTGACTGTACATGTAACTAGGAAACATTAAAAAGTTTCATAAGATTATATGAATGCTTAATGATTAAAAAACAATGTTTGTTTAAAGTGACAGTTTCTACAATTATTCATAATTTTAAAGTTTGACAACTTGAAAATGAGATAGATCATAAATCAATAAAATGACCAAATTAAACCATCTCAGATAAACAGAAATTTGTTTAATTAGATGTAATTAAACAAATTACTTCATGACCCATTAACCCAGATTTATCAAAACAAAGACATGGATGACTAAAATGTATAATTCATACATGTTTAATGATAAATTAGACATATCTCAAATTATTAGCCTTTTTTGTAACAATTTTAGTTTGTAAACAACATGCATGTGCAGTTCATCATACAGAGGGGGAGTTATCTTGAATTAGATTAGCCAAGACAAAAGTTGCTTGCGCACACGTTTCCCCCAACATATTTCGTGAATACAAATGTACCACTTTTCGGTGTTTTTGGACGTTTTAGATGAATTTTTACTCACATCTGTTCAAGTTTGGGAAAAAAATTCCATTTTAAAAAATCTGACAAAATCGTAAACATTGTCCATTTAAAGAAAGTAAAATTTACAGTATTTTACCATTAAAAAAACCAAGTTCAAATTCTGTGAAAAATGAAAAAAAACATTATTTTCGAAATTTTTGTGTTAAGATTTTTTTATTCTTGAATAATTTCATCAAATTTATGACCAACATATTTTTGGTCATAAATTTGATGAAATTATTCAAGAATAAAAAATGTAAAAAGTTAACAGACGGCGGACACCAAGTGATGGCAAAATCTCACATGCCCTTTGGCCAGTTGAGGTAAAAAATAAACTGAATCTGCCTTAAAGGGAAAAAATAGATTTTATCTTCAACTACAGTCTGATTAAAATCATACCCCAGACTCAATTTCAATATCGTCGGGGTCTGACAGGTATGGCTTACAGGTCATCTTCTCGTGACCTTTCAATTGTCTAATCAAATCACCGCTTCCACGAACTGGGAAGTTCAGGATAGATAACTCTGGTTTCCCATATCCTGTCGGTAGCACAGCTACACAATCCATCGCCTGACAGAAGAGCTTGTAAAATTAATTTTTTGTTCTGCTTTCAAATGATCAACTTTGAATTGTTGGAGAGCTAGAGCGATGGCTGTGTCAATCGTCGCCATTTTGAACGGACAACTGAGAAGGCTTTTGTTATGTCGAATCTCATTGGTCAATACTTTGTTTCAATATGCAAATTAATAAGGTCACGAGAAGATGACCTGTAAGCCATACCTGTCAGACCCCGACGATATGAAAATTGAGTCTGGGTATGATTTTAATCAGACTGGCTTCAACTACTATTCAGAATAGAAACTGATATTTGAAATTTGGTATATACAATGTACTTGTATGAAAATTATTTTTGAATTTGCATTCAGATCAGATATAATATTTTCAACATACAGTCAAATCTGTATTAAGAGTCACCTTTGGGACAAAGAAATAGTGGCCTTATAAGTTAGGTGACCTTCTAAAAGAGGTTCAATTCATATGGAATTTTCTATGACCGGAAAAATTAATTAGATTTTTGGTGTTTAATGCCACTTTCAGCAATATTTCAGCTATATCATGGCGACCAGTTTTAGTGGTGGAAGAAGCCGGAGTACCCAGAGAGAACCACCGACCATGGGCAAGCAACTGGTAAACTTTATCACTTGTGGCTGCGAGTCGAGTACACCCTTTTTTGTAATTTACAAAGACGGGTGAGAACACACACTGTATTGGTGATAAGCTTGTATGAGTTGTTCGATAATCCAACTATGTACCTACTTTTTCGCGTCTGATATTAAACTGCAAGCAATTTACAAAGTTATACATACTTCTAACTATGATGGGCATATAAGCAAATATGTTTGCATGATTGGTAAATATAATCAGAGGGGTATAATCTTTTCTTGTAACGCTATTTTAGTGCATATGAAATAAAATTTAAAAATAAAAATTGGGGGGGGGTATAATCTTTTCTTGTAACACTATTGTAGTCCATATGAAATAAAAATAAAAATTTGGGGGGGGGGGGCAGTGGGAGGGGGTTGTATGTTGGGAGTGGGGGGTTACCCTTCTGTAATGTGTTTCCCCTTTTGATAGTGAACAGGTATGTTGGGTTTCATTTTAATGCCTATCATAGTTTAGATTGAGAAAATTGTATTTTTAGAAAAAAATGCAAGTAAACTAGAGGCTCCCAAGAGCCTGTAATCGCTCACCTGGTTTTCAATTTGACATCTAAAGTTGATAGAAAATGGGGGCGTTATACATAATTTTGAAAGTGGGCCACCCAAAGATCATTTCAACTCAAATTTGTGAGCAAAAGATTTTGATGTGATTTTTATCTCATAATATTCCTAAACGGAATAAACTGGCTGAAAAAATTTCACAGAAAAACCTAGAATATATGTTAAACTACTCATTGTCATGTAGCTGCAGTTAAAATTTGAGTTCATTTTGATTTATAATAAAGCAGCAATGGACAACTAAAGACATTTCTATTTTTAGTAACAGCAGCCATCTTGAATGAAGGGCAGGACTGTCGGACACAATTTTGAAATGGGACTACTCAAGGACTATCCCAGCCAAATTTGGTTTAATTTGGTTCAGCGGTTTCAGAGAAGATTTAAATGTGATCTTTTATCAAAATATGCCTAATTTGCATAATTGGTATAAATCGGCTGAAAGAAAAATTTCACAGAAAAACACAGACTATATGTTAAACTACTCATTGTCATGTAGCTGCAGTTAAAGTATGAGCTCATTTTGATTTATAATAAAGGAACAATGGACAATTGAAGAAATTTCTATTTTTAGTAACAGCAGCCATCTTGAATGTCAGACACAATTTTGAAATGGGACTACCTTAGGACTATCCCAGCCAAATTTTGTTTGATTTGGTTAGACGGTTTCAGAGAAGATTTAAATGAGATCTTTTATCAAAATATGCCTAATTTGCATAATCGGTATAAATCGGCTGAAAGAAAAATTTCACAAAAAAAACCCAGAATATATGTTAAACTACTCCTTGCCATGTAGCTGCAGTTAAAATTTGAGCGCATTTGAGCTTGTACTAAAGCAGCAATGGACAATTGGAGAAATTTCTATTTTTAGTAACAACAGCCATCTTGAATGGAGGGCAGGGCTGTCGGACACAATTTTGAAAGGGACCCACCCAGGGACCATCCCTGCCAGGTTTGGTTTAGTTTGGTTTAATTTGGTTCAGCGGTTTCAGAGGAGAAGATTTAAATGTGAAAGTTTATGACGTATGACGGATGCCAAGTGTTGGCAAAAAAAAAGGAAAAAACTCAAATAAAAGGCTGGATAGAGTTGTCTTCTCTTGTCAATAGAACGGGGTCAACACTTTCTACAAGTGTATTGAGTTTCAAGTTAATAGCTTGGATAGTTATTGAGAAATTTTAATTATACTAAAACAATATCCCAAATTTCTATGTGCTATGCCAAAACAAGGGAAGATAACTCTGGATATACAAATCACAGGGTCACCTGCCTTGTTGTAATGGGTTCCCCATTTGATAGTGAACAGATATGTTGAGTTTCATTTCAATGCCCATCATAATTATTGAGAAATTGTATTTTTTTAAGAAATTCTAAGTCAAAAAGGGGGAATAACTCAAATATAATGCTGGATGGAGTTGTCTTCTCTTGTCCACAGATTGGGGTCAACACTTTCTACAAGTGTATTGAGTTTCAAGTTGGTAGCTTTGATAGTTATTGAGAAATTTCAATTGTACTAAAAAAATATCCCTAATTTCTATGTACTACAGATCCTGGATTGTATAAGTTTACATTACGCACGAAACGCAAACGAAACGAACGAAAAACGAACGAACGATACGAAAAACGCACGATGCACGAAACGAACAAACGAATCATTGGAGCGTACATGTAACCATATATTATCCAATGATAAACGATCCTGTTTCTACAGAAGTACAATATAGTATCGTGTTATTATTTGAATGGCTTTTGTGCAAATTGACGTGATTAACTACTCTTATATTTTATATGCAATTGATACAAAATGGATATATAAATGATAAATTAGTCAGTAGAGTAATAGGATAATACAATTTATATTAAATAGTTTATATTATCAATGTGTTTAATTATTATATATATGATCAAATTTTGAATCTCATATATTTAACTTCCAAATACGACTTTATATTTATATAATTATATAATTATTCAGAATTTATATTTACATAATTATTCGGATTCTGTATTGACAACCAGACATAGGTGTATCAGTTATTTTTCCGGTCAAGCTATCAGAGAGGTGTGTGGCTTAAAAAGGTCATAAATAGTATAATTGTTAATTAGAATGAAATTAAGAGTTGACATTTCACACCTGCAGTGCATGTATTTCCCAGGTGAAACCACCAGGGGCATTTGTTTACATACATATAGATGTTACACATGTAGATGATTTCTTGTTTATTTGTCTGTAGAGTAAATTATTGAAAAAAATGCATTTATTAATTATGTTTTCCCTTAAAACAATTAATAAAATAGTCCAGTCTGGTAACATCACACACCCTCTAACTTTGCACATATGTGGCTATGCCCATTTGAATGCTTCCAATGGGTATATATTTTAATTGTGTTTATGAATTGTTAATGCACAATTTATTTTGTTTTTAACTCGAAAAAATTTGGAATGTGTACATAAACTGACGAACGAAACACGAAACGAATGATACAGGAAACGAACGAACCAATTACATGAACGAAACGCAAACGAACAGAAAACGAACGAACGATACATGCAAACAAAAAAGATACGAAATATCTATTAACTTAACGATCCAGGGTCTGTATGTTAAAACAAGGGCAGATAACTCTGGATATAGAAATCACAGGGTCATCTGCCTTGTTGTAATTTGTTCCTCTTTTGATAGTGAACAAGTATTCCAAGTTTCAAATGGATACCTTTGATAGTTTTTGAGAAATGGACTCTTGACAAAAAAATTAACCGACCCAGACGCTGGAGTGACGACAATAGCTCAACTTTTTTTCTTCGAAATGTTGAGCTAAAAAGTAACCTTTTAATACAGGCAACTGCTTAATAGAGGTGACCACATAAGACAGGTTTGACTGTACATGTAACTAGGAAACATTAAAAAGTTTCATAAGATTATATGAATGTTTAATGATTAAAAAACAACGTTTGATTTAAGAAAGTAAAATTTAACATTTAAGATAAACAAGTTCAAATTCTGTCAAATATGAAACAAAAATGTTACATTTTTTTTGAAAATGTTTGTGTTAGATACAATTTTTTTGCCACAAATAAGCTGATGTCATAAATTTAGGAAATTATATGAACGTTTGATAAAATTATTCAAGAATAAAAAAAAATTAGCCTCACGAAGAAAATTCATTTACATATCATACATTAAATATCTAAGGAGATATGGTTCAGTTAAGACAAAATAAGTCAAAATGATGAAAAGTAATCTAAATGTAATCAGAAAGTAATCATGATTACAGGGTCAAAATGAATGCAATCGATTACATGTAATCTAAAATATGGCAGATTACATCCAATTACATGAAAAAATGTAATCGATTACAACTGATTACGATTACAAATTATGATTACCCCATGTCTGTATCGAGGGGGGAGGGGCTGGTGCATTCAGTTTTAAGAGAAGACTGCCCAAGAACTATCATAGCATCAGTTTGGATTAAATTGAATCAGCTACAGAAGATTTTCAAATTAATATTTATGTCATAATCATTGATGGATGTTGTGCTTTGAATGATGGTTGTAGGATACAAAATTATCCCAAAGTATCCTTATAAATTTAGTGGCTGAGCACGAATTGCATAAGAGAATCAAGTGATTATGTGCATGGTCCAACAAATTCTATGTTTATCTTCCATCTTTTGAAAGTAGAATGGAGTTATCTCCCCTTGACCATTACTGAATCACCTTCTATACCATAAATAAATTTATATATAACATTTAAATGCAGTTTTGATAAAATTAATCTTATTTGAATAGAAAATGACCATGGTGCCTTCTTTTGTATAAGACTGAATCTCCATTTACAATTATATGTCATTTCTAGTTCTGGGGAATGCTATATTAAAAATTATTCTAATGTAACCTATATATATGGACCCCCAAAGGCTCAGACCCCACAGACTCTGAGGTCTTCATTTGTGCAAGCTTGTATCTACATATCACAAGGATATTGCATGCCAACTACAATTGCAAGAAGTGTTTGAAGATACCAAAGGGTAAATCGAAGGACAGACAACACAATGGCCAAATAAAAATGGACAACAGGACACAACAATCTACAAAACAATACATACACATAAAACTAAAGATCGAGTAACAGAACGCCACTTAAAACCGGGGGTGAACTCAGATGCTCTGGAAGGGTATGCAGTTCCTGCTCCACATGTTCATTTCTAGTTCTTGGGAATTCTATTTCAAAATTTATTCTAATACAGCCAATTACAAACTTTGGACTTCAATGACTGGGACCTTACAGACCCAGTTAGTAGTCTTTATTTGTGCATATTTATATTCAATTACTTGTACAAGAAAACTTTTGTTTTTATATTTCCCCCATGCTCAACTTTCAACTATAGATCCTGGGGTGTTTTTGAACAATCTAAATCTACATGTGATAATGATGCTTTGCAGCAAATATTATATTGGTTCATGAGAAGAAAATATTCAACATTGGGTTCAAAATCAAACAGATAAAACTAGAACTGTGAGTGACCTCACTGAGTGATACCCCCTGCTTGCAATACTATGATGTTCAAACTTTGGAATACAGGTATATTAGACAGCAACGGTATTCCTTCATGCACATCTGCAGGTTGTGTACTACAACTGTGTAAAGTTTCATAAAAATTCAATAGACAGTTTAGTAGGAGTTGCGCTTACAAGGTACATGCCCCCCCCCCCCCCTTTTCGTGAAAGTATAAGTTGAATTAACTCCCCTTTTAAACTTTGGACAGCAACCATATTCCTTCATGCACATCTGCAGGTAGTGTACTACAAATGTGCAAAGTTTCATAAAAAACCAATAAGCGCGACAGGGTGATTCCTATATACCCCCCAAACTTTGTGGGGGGGGGGGGGGGGGGGGGGGTATAAATATTTTTTTTAACTTTTCAGTTTCTTTCACATCGGGAATTTAAATGAAATTCTTCATCAATATTGTTTCATATGCAAAATAAATTAACAGTTGCAAAGAAAGCCATGTGGATGGTTTGCTGCCAAACAGGTGTTGCCTCAAATTTTGTTTTCTGGACCTTTTCTTATGTTGTGGTTATTGGATTGGCTTTGAATTATAAAATTAGCTCTAAAGGGATAAAACAGAGTGCAAGCTTCAATTTGAAATATTAGATTTGATGTTTTTTTTAAATTGGTTTCTAAGAATAAACAATAATTTACAAATAAGATCTTAATTAAAAAAAAAAAAGTTTTAGTGAACCAAAGTCTGGTATGTATAAGTCTGTTAAAATCCCAGAAGTTGACCCCTAAGGTATTCAGGTTTGTTTAGATAGCATATATATGTCAAAAATAAACCCCAACAATTCATGAATCTTTTGGATGTTTATTTTTCAGATCTACACATTTTTGGTTTTTATGATACAGTCATCACTGTTTTTACATTTAATTTCTTAATATATTATACAGATATAAAATTTTAAAAGTAGGTTTAAAGGGATAAAATACAAGTCTGAATTTGAGATCTCAGATATTTGTAGTTTCTGAGACATATGGCCTTTAATTATGTGTACATCCAGTATGGGTTCATACTTTCAACCGACCAATCAGTGATGAGGCTACTAAATCTTTAGTTAATAAAATCGAGAACATGCCATGATCTGTTGTTCGATTGGTCAAATAGATTTACATGATTGGATGGTCATAGATGAATGACGACCCAAACAGCATGTTGTTAGATATGTGTGTATTGCCAATGGAAAAAATTAAAAAAGATACAACAAACATCCAATTCTAATTAAGATTGGTATACACTTGGGATTGACATAAAATTGTATAACAAGCAGTAAACATGAAATACGGGTAAAATTACAAGAAAGAAGAACCAATTAAATGTTTTTTTCTCAATTGATGGGAAAAGGGGGGGTGGTATGAAATTCCTGTTTTAAGTGCCAATAGTGGGGAACTTGTGGTTACAATTTGGTGCCCATTTTGATAAATCGGTCCAAAAAATATACAAATGTACATATTTTGATGCCTATTTTTGGTCATAACTTTAGAACCACTCAAGATATTGACATGATTTAAACACCAATTTCTTTCTTTTTTTCAAACTCTTCCCAATGGATTGACTTTCATTTCAGCTTAATGGCTTTAAAAAAGCTTGTGTCATACCTATTATAAGACAACATTTATACATCTTAAACTTGACAGCAATGGCATCCTATACATTTTAATCTTCAGACTAAAATGGATACTCAGTGATGGTTCCAAGGGCTAATCCTTGACAGAGCTACCCAGCACATCCCCAGCTGGTGCAGATAGGGATTCTCTTTTGATTGTTTTCTTGGGGGGGGGGGGGGGGGGGGGGGCGTCATATAGGCGTCAACTCCACAATGGCGGTGGACGGGTACCAAATGTTTTCAGGTTCAGAGGTACTTTTTCTGCATTTTCAAATTAAACAATGCTGTATATTTGCTAGGAGTTTTAACTTATACCATAAACATCATGTTGTGCTATTTATTTCACCTTTTTTATACTTAAAACAAAATATAAAGCTTTCACAAAAATATGTTGCAGCATGAAAAACTGAAAACATTACAACAAATTACAGGGCTAGTAATTAACTTCTTTCAAAACAATCAAAACTTTGATAGTGGTGAAAAATCAACTAGCAAACATACTGACCTGACTAGCAACCAAACTGACCTGAATTTAATGCTTCATAATAAAGTGTGTTAAAACAGTGAAGTTTAATGTGATTTATTTAACTAAGTCACTGTCTCTGGTCATATTGCATTGTGAAAGTAGTCTGTTTTGTCTATTGGATATGTTGAAATGCTCTTTAAATTTGTGGGACAGAATGTACAATATTTACAAATATAAATTGAGGTTTTTTCAACAAATCATTTAGAGAAATAAAAATGTATATATGGAATATGATGGAAGCATACTGAATTCTCTTCAATTAAACTACATGTATTAAAAAGAAACAGATTTTGGTAGTTGGATTTACAACTAATTATGCAATCAGTGCCTATCATCACCAACAGTGCGAGTTCGAATCCCACTCATGGCGAGGTGTACTCGATACAATGTTATGTGATTATGTTTGTCAGTAACTTGTGGTAGATTGGTGGTTTTCTCTGGGTACTTTGGTTTCCCCTATCAATAAAACTGACCTCAAGGATATAATCAAAATATTGTTGAAAGTAGCGTTAAACACATAACCCTAATCGCTTCACTTCCTGAATTTCTATATAGTTTTTATTTCATTATTGAACACAGCTGAAATGCTGCATGCTGGACGTTAAGCATTAATCAATCAATAATTTTTATTTATTTTGCGGAGGGGGGAGGTTCATTTTGCTTTCAAGTAAACAGTAGGACTTCTTAAGAAATTCAAATAAAAAGAAATCTAATTTGGCATATCGAATGCACCCTCAGTAAGTATTATAATGAACCTTAATCAGGTTTTTCCACTGATAGTGGTTAAAAATGAGGGTTTTTTTTTACTTTAATTGGAAAAGGGGGAAGATTTGATTTTTTTTTGTCTTTTTCTTTAAATAAATCATACATTTGTGTTATTGGATTTAATCAATAATTATGATCATTATTTTATGAAAAACATTTTTTTTTATTGCTTTATGTAATCAAGGTTTATTGTCAAACTCAGGCTGCACTTGATGTGGCAATTTGTTTTTATCAAAATTTCTTAGTGTACTTCAATATTTTATTTAACAGCAAAAATGAACCAAAAACAACAAGAGTAATAGTTACTTGATATAAGATGCTTTTTTCACATAGACATCATACTCTACTAATAATGGCTTGTAAAGTTTACACTTTTTCATGATGCAACATCATTTTCATAGAATTCAGATTTTTTGTTTTAAGTAAAAAATTGTAAAAATAAATAGCACAACATGATGTTTATGGTGAAGGCTAGGCACTCACAGCATATAGTGCTATATATAATTATGAGATGTAGAAAAGGTATATCTTTGAACTTGAAAACATTGTAAATATGGCATACATGTGGCAACTTTTCCCACTTCTGATACAATTATGAGGCATTAAAATACAACTTATGAATATGTAAACAGTGGGAGTTCCTACCTAATTGACCATACACTCTTTGAATATTGCAATAATCCAAGTGCATAGCAAATAAAGAAAAAATTACAAATTCCATATAAATCATGACCATTCTGTCAAAGACAACATTGACAAATGGCAATTCTGCAAAATCCTTTTTATATATTTTTCTTTTATTGTAATAAAAAGCATCCCCATGTAAAATAGGGGCTGTCGTGGCCGGGTTCGTATGGTAATTGGATTTACAACTACCTATGCAATCAGTTCCTATCACCACTGATATCGTGAGTTTGATTCTCATTCAGGGTGAGGTGTACAACATTATGTGATAAAGTTTGTCAGTGACTGGTTTTCTCTACCAATAAAACTGAGATATTGTTGAAAGTGGCATTAAACAACAAAAACCCACCATCAAACAAACAAACAAAAACCCATGTAAAATATTTTGACTACCTGCAGTTGTATATCTACATTTTTCACTATTTTATTTTAAGATAAATTTGTGTTCTTCCTTTTATCAAATTGCATGTCAAACACACCCTTGGTAGGACGGCCACCAATAAATAAATAGTAACCATACAGTTTAAAAGCTACCAATGGAACATTTGGCTAACAATAGCAATGATAAGATCAACATTGGAATTTCACCTCTGATACAATTGTGAACAGCACAGAATTTCTTAAAATTGACAGCCATTTTTTTCAGGCATCTGTGAGAAAATGACGCTATCCTGTTTTGTGTTCATTTGAAATACAATTAATCGTCAAATGTTAATTTAAGAAAATATGGATTGTCTTACCTTTTAGGAACTGTCCTTCTTTTTACGACAACTAGACAAGACATTTCTACACAATTCGACATTTTGATTTCTACAATGTAAATAAATATAGGTTAGTATGGCTATGAATATAGTTCAAACTGGAAGAAAATTTAGAATTTTTTTCTTATATACCCCCTACATGGCCTTATCCAATCAGAAAACAGTTTATTAAATGCATAATCTGTTAACCAATCGGAAAACACTTATTTTCTTTTTCCAAATACAGGACTAGACTCTAAGGATAGAGTGGGTTTGATTGAAAATCCTGACGAAAATAAAAGCAGTGAATATACATGGGCACCTATAAAGGGCGAAACGAAATAGAAACGAAACGAAACGAAACGAAATCAATGAAATGAAAACGAAATAAAACGAAACCAACGAAAACAAAACGAAATAGAAAATGGAAGAAAAAATAATAGGGGCCTAAAAGAAATCAAACCTATTTTCACAATTACGATGCTAGACTACTTCCCACACATGTCTCAGTGTCTTTCATTAGGAGAGGACAGGATTTGATCACCATTGAACAAGAATACTATGCATTTATTCAGCGGGAGTCTGTCCTTTTCACTTAATGGCTTCTTTTAAATTTGAGAACCATAAGAGCAACGTCAAGTCTGTTGAAAGGAGAGGAATTAAAATAACAGAAGTGTAGTAGTTAAAGTTCACTAATAAATACCCCCGTCCAAGCAAAATTTAAAAGTGTGTCGGAGAGACGAAAAAGTGTGACGACCGGACGGACAAACGAACGGACGGACAGCAGAAGTCCTATATACCCCTATCTTTTTTTGGCGGAGGTATACAAATCCTATCAAAAATTAACTTTAGAAATTTAAAAAAAATCTACATATCTTGTAAAAGTACCTTTTTTCCCTTTGATCCCTTTTCATATAAAAAAAAACCCAAATCACCACCCCTCCAAAAAATTTTCCGGTATTAATAAAATTTGATACGGCACATATTTTTATACCCCACGCTATCCTGCGGGAGGGGGTATATAGTATATATCCGTTTGTCCGTGAGTGCTTCCCTCACTGCCTATGCAATTCCTCCTTAACAACTTGATGGAATTGAATGAATCTTACAGGAAATCTTTAATACCATATGGCAAGGTTCATTAATTTCATGAATTCTTTAGTACCAAATGGCATTGTGCACCTTCTATTTTTGTTTTCCCATTTCAACAGTTCTTGCTAAAATTTCTTCACTTTTGGACTTTGTCATTTAAGGTTATGTAATTGTCATACAAGGCTATACAATAGAGAGAGGATACTGTTGCGTTATCCATAACTCTTCCTAAACAACAGAATGGATTTCAATAAAACTTCCAGAGTTTCTCATGTTTAGTTTTTGCAAGCATTATTTTTCCCAGAAGTTCTTCTGTAAGGAGGGCGCTCACTGTACGTCCTGTTATGTTGCTGTTGGGTTTTTTTTAGTTCTTCAAAATAGAACAATAGGATTTGAAATAAAAAGTTTATAGTGTTGGGTCTTTTTGACGCCTGTATATCTCGGAAAGAACAACGGTAAGACATTACACCAGATCTGTTGGCACACTACCGAATAAAGGTAATAACAATGGTACCGTACTCCAAGGCGCATTCAAAAGGGAAAGTCCACAAAAACAGACAAAACCGATAAGAAGCTCAACCATCTGAGTTTTCAATCAACGGAACAACTGAAAAACAACGCATTCCTGACTTGGTACAGGCATATTCCCAGGAAAATGGTGGGTTCTGATAGCAGATAGACAGATGCCACTCGTCTAACCCTAAGACGTTACCAAGTATAAAAACAATCGGTACATGTAATTTCTCTAATCCTAAGACATGACCAAATGTGAAACTAGAAAACAACTATTTCATATTCCCGACTTGGTACAGGTATTTCCCAAGAAAATGGTGGGTCAAACCTCTCACTTGTATGACAGTCGTTAATAGTTCCGTCATATTGACAAATAGGGGGGGGGGGGGGGGGGGTACATGGGGATTAAACGTGACAAGTCGGGAAATTCCAGTAGTCAAATAGTGCCCAGAATCTGAAACTCAAGACCATCCTGTATGATTTGCGAATAGGCAAATTTATGTAGAATACAAACGAAAAACGTAATAAAATCAGACGAAAAATGAACCCTCAATATCCAAATCTATGAAAATACCCCCTTATATCCCCCCTTTTTTTTTTATATGCCCACTCCAGAAACTTTATAATTCATAAATACTGACACACACTCAACACAAATAAATATATGACATTTGAACTTCTGAAAGTTTGTCGGCAAAGCAAACCCGGCTTGAATTGAGTTGCGGGTAATGTACGTGCAAGATGGGTTTCCCGGTTATAATTAATCAAAATTATTGTATTTAAAAAATCTAATTATCTTTTTTTTTTAATTTCTTTATTTCGTTTTGTCTTTTATTTTTTTCCTTCCATTTTCTTCATATCAGTCTATTTCGTTTTGTTTTCGTTGATTTCGTTTTGCTTTCGTTGGTTTCGTTTTATTTCGTTTTCATTTCGTTGATTTCGTTTCGTTTCGTTTTTGTTGATTTCGTTTCGTTTCGTTTCGTTTCGTTTTCGTTGATTTCGTTTCGTTTCGTTTCGTTTCTATTTCGTTTCGCACTTTACAGGTGCCCTAATTTAAGTACATAATAGTAGATTTTGGTCTTCCTAATCGCACCTTACAACAGACTCGTATCATTACAATCAAAAACCATCAGACACGGGCACAAACCATCGTTTGACCTAATATGGTAAAAATCGATTTTTCTTCTGTTTCACATGTATTGATTATTTTTCAATGAAGTTAACATTCCTATAGGGTAGAATATTCATAATTAAACTAATTTCACAATTTCTTTGATATTAAATGTCTAAAAAGGTGAAGATTAATACCAAAAAAGTAAAGAAATTGTAATTGATAAATGAACTACACTTGAAAGTTTAATTCATGCAAAATCCAATAAACTTGAGAAAAGTTTGATATTGATTTTTACCATATTTGGTTTGTGACTGTGTCTGATGGTTTTTGACTGTAATGACATGATCCGTTGTAGTATGTGCTATTGAAAACTTGTGTCGAATGGGGTCTGTGTAGCCACTAAATGTCCATGTTTGGTATAGGATAGCAACATTCAAATTTTACAGGCAACAATTGGATCATAATATTTTTTTTTTACATTTAAATGGGGTATTTTTAGTGCGTTCAGGTAGAGAAGGAAACAAAAAAGCTCTTAGGAACAACTTGAAGATAAAAAAAAAAAAAACTCAAACAATTTTGGATAATTTTCTTTGAAAAATCTCAACCCCCACCCTTTCCAGTAAAATGGTCTGTGCCTAATACAAGTGTGACAACGACGAAACAGGACATAAGTCACACGACCTTGGAAACACAGAACCAACAAGTTTACCCACAAAGCAAAGAAATATATTGTAATACACCTGGCATGGTCTACCTGGTAAAAACTGGTGGCTATTATACCTATCGTATCTTTTGACAAGAAAGTGATCTCTATCATAGAACTTTAAGTGACGATCACATTTTAATTTAAGAAGTGGTTACGATTACACTGGAATATAGCAATAATATTTTTGTTGTTGTTACGACATTATGAACTGAGTTCCGGAATGCAATAGCGATATACATATAGCAGACCACAAGTACCTGGGGACAGGTTACTTTTTTACCCCCCCCCCCTTTTTTTTTCTCTTTTTTTTTAGCAACATTGTTTTTCATATTTCTTGTTTATATCATGTTTCACATATATGTAATACTCTTATATACTTTGCATGACGATTTTATGCAATTTACAGCACAGTCGACCCGTGAAATCAGAAAAGATTTTTACTAGTAAGACTACTTTTACGCCCAATGTAATGGTCATTCATAAAGAGTACATTATATGTGTGGCCTACTTGCCTTGAATTCTTTAAGCAACACCTTACAAAATATCACCAGAGGTCAACAAGATCTTAAACCCACAATATTTAGCAGACTTGGAAATTTCCTGCCTCTTTAAAGATATGCCAGATGACTCGCCTGCAATAGCGTTAAAACATTTGACTTCTCTACTCTTTACAGTACTATTCCTCACTCTAAGCTGAAGGACAAATTAAGGGAGTTGGTCCAACTGTGTTTCATAAAAAGGAATGGCCAACGTAGATACAACTACCTTGTACTAGGAAGAGACAGATGTTATTTTGTAAAACATCAATCTGATTCTACCAAAAAGTTATCTGAAACTGATATCTTCAACATGCTCGAGTTTTTGATTGACAACATATTTGTTATGTTTGGTGGACGTGTTTTTCAACAGACCGTCGGCATTACCTATAGGTACCAACTGTGCTCTTCTCGTCGACTTGTTCCTTTATTCGTATGAGGCAGACTTCATACAGGGGCTTCTCAAGAAAAACGAAAAGAAGCTAGCCCGATCCTTTAATTTCGCGTTCCGCTATATAGATGATGTCCTTTCACTAAATAATTCTAGGTTTGGGGATTTTGTTGATCGCATCTATCCCATTGAGCTTGAAATAAAGGATACCACACATACAGATACGTCTGCTTCATACCTTGACCTACACCTCGAGATCGACAGTGAGGGTCGGTTAAGAACGAAACTTTATGACAAAAAAGATGATTTCAATTTTCCCATTGTGAACTTTCCATTTATATGTAGCAACATTCCAGCAGCACCTGCATATGGAGTATATATCTCTCAGATGATACGATAATCCAGAGCTTGTGGTTCCTATCAGGAATTCCTTGATAGAGGGTTGCTGCTAACAAGGAAGCTACTGAACCAAGGGTTCCTTTTTGTAAAATTGAAATCATCACTTCGAAAATTTCCCGGTCCTTTCCTCATTCACGACTTATTACCGGGTTTGTAACTAGATTAACACGACGGGTGCCACTAGTGGAGCAGGAACTGCTTATCCTTCCAGAGTACCTGAGTTCACCTCCGGTTTTAAGTGGGGTTCGTGTTACTCGATCTTTAGTTTTATATATATGTTTTGTCGATCGTTATTTGTCCTTTTGTACTTTTTCTTTTGGCCATTGTGTTGTCTGGTCTTCTTCAATATACGGTTTCTGATTACCTCCTTTGGAACTCTTCTTGTGCATAATTAACCACTTTTGCATTTTTAATGCCATGTGAGCAATTCAGGCTCCCGAGAGCCTCTAAGTTAAAATATAGACACACATTTGTATTTATCACACTGCATCCTTTGAGGTTGAAAAAAAGACCTTTGCTGCTGTATTTGTGCCCACCTCTATGAAATGCATACCTCTCTTTTCACTGTAAGGTAATTAAACCTTTGCAAAGATACTTGTACCCCTCCCCTTGTATAAAAATATACCCCCCTTATCTGTAAGGTATTGAAACTCTTTCCGGAATATTCGTTAACTCCTGTATGGAATTCCTACCTCCCCTTCATCTGTAAGGTATTTAAGCCTTAATTACTGTGATATTAGGATCTCTCTCTATGAAATTCCAACCTCCCCTTAATCAAAAAGATATTAAAACTTTGCCATAATATTTGTACCCCTCCCCCCTCTATAAACCTTTATCTGTTAAGTTATTAAATAATTGCTGCTATATTTGCACCTGGGCTCTATTATGTGC
The DNA here is from genome assembly GCA_963680875.1 of Bathymodiolus brooksi. Taxonomy (NCBI): domain Eukaryota; kingdom Metazoa; phylum Mollusca; class Bivalvia; order Mytilida; family Modiolidae; genus Bathymodiolus; species Bathymodiolus brooksi. The sequence continues at coordinate 30,484,904 of OY804588.1, read as the reverse complement.
TCCCCAATATCTGCATTAAATCACTAGCGGCAATATTTGTACTCCCTCTATGAAATTCCAATCCCCTTTACCTTTAATGTATTTAAACCTTTGCCAAGATATTTGTACCCCCTCTTTGAAATTCCTACCCCTAGTTGCATGCTTATCGGACCTGTCAGACCCCTTTATCTGTAAGGGATCTTAATCTTTGCACCGATAGCCATTTTTAACTTGCAGCAGTATTAGGATATAGGTACAAGGCGCAATTACCTATATAGGTAAGACGCCTTCCAAATCTAAATAACAACAATATATTCATTATTTGTTCATTATAACCATAGAGGGATCATCTATGTTAGAACTGAGGAGAGACGACCTCCAAATATTTTTAATTCATTACTCCTTTTTTTGTGTCTATTTTGTATTGGTATATATATAATAAGGGCAATATTGAATTTAAAATCGACTCAAAACTGACACCAAAATTGACTCCAAACTCCACCCCAAAAAAGACTCCAGACTCCACTCCATGTTTTACAACATTCCCAAATTTTATATCTTTTTCAGTTTGCAGGTGAAATGTCAAATTCTCACATGTATAAAAAATTGCGCCGAGCGGAGGGAGGCGCGAAAAATTTTGGGGTATTTCGTGTGAAAAATCACCATTTTACGCAAAAAAAATAATATCTTTTCCAATTTTAAGGGGGAGCGCGCCGGGTGCGCCCCCTGGATCCGCCCCTGATTTAGGAGTTGCGGGTTGCAGAATCATCCTCCTACCCCTTCCACCCGGCCTTCAATGAAAAATCTAAAAACCATTGTGAACAACTACAATGTATTTCAAGTACATTATATAGTTTAACGTCAATCAATTGCGTGGTTACAATCAGGGGAGTTGCGGATTGCAGAAATCTTACAGACGGACGGACGGACATCAAGTGTTTGAGCAACGGGCGTAAAAACCTCATTACACTGAAAGATCAAACAAAAAAAATGTATCAAATTTCTCGAGAAATATGCTTACGGAAATCAGGTGCGAGATATGCATAAACCATTTTGTCGAGATTATTTTCACACTTTCATGTGCAGTTATTAATTAATTACAAATAAATTGTAGTCAGAATTTTTTGTTAAAAATGTGTAAAAAAATTGTACAGACATCCATTGGTAGATATAAATAATATAAACGTACCGGACAAAGGATTTGTTCACACTTTCTTGTGTAGATACCTCGGGCAGATGCAGAGATTGTTACAAATAAATTGCCGCTAATTTTTTTTTATATTAATATGTTACTTTTGTATTTTAATGTACAATATACCAACGCGTATTTTTACTGATCTTTACTTGAAAAGTAAAAGGCAACATTTTCGGGTATTTGTATACAAATCAAACTTATATATATTTTGTTTTCATATGAAATTGCAGAATTTCGAATTCAAGAACTATTTGAATCATTATTTAAAGAGAAGTGACCATTTTCATGGGACACTCAAGTTTCTCCACACTGTCTCAGTTTCATCATCTGATTCTCTCGTTATAGGTTTTCGTTGTATGTTTTATAAATGAGATCAATTGTTAAATTAATTATTCGAAGTATTGATTGAATTTACTTTTTAGTTTACCTTTGACTTTTCTCGTCTCGTCGAGGAATCAAAAATGTATCCAATCTTGCTTGTTTTCTTGGCCTAGAATTTTCGTCCATTTTATAATTTCTAAATAGCACGTGTACATGTAGTTGTAAAATTGACTGCAGAAATAATGTTTAATTAGCGTGAGAAAATAGTCACGAGTTAACCATTCATGAATAAGTTATTTATTGAACAGCTTAATTAACGTTGTATAACATATGCTTTGCGAATTTTTTTTTTGGGGGGGCGCACGCCCCGCACGCCCCGCACGCCCCCTCTAAATCCGCCACTGATATATACCAAGGTGTAAATTAATTGTATGGTAGTAAAAAAAAATAGAAAGTTGTGCTTGGGAAAAAATTTGGTAATCCGATCCTCTCAGCAAAGGATAAGTGTGTAATAACTTTCCTCGACAATTTCATTTTTCCTGGGTGCCATCCATGGAAAACATAATTTTAAATATTTTAAAAATCCGACGGTAAAAGTTTGTAAAATTTGGTGCAATGATGTCTATATGTATCGTATAGTACCCTTCCGTTGACGAAGTAGAGTGTGAGTCTTGTGTCGAATGTAATTACTTCAACGATAGGGCAAGAAAAGTTCGAAAAACTTTCCGGATTTCATTTTACAACCTCTAGGAAAAGAATTTTCCTGAACCTAAGCACAGACTAGTTCGAATTGATGCTGGAGTTACTCAGGGGCGGATTTAGAGGGGGCGTGCGGGGCGTGCGCCCCCCCCCCCCCCCCCCCCCCACCTTAAATTCGCAAAACATATGGTATACAACGTTAATTAAGCAGTTCAACAAACAACTTTTTCATGAATGGTTAACTCGTGACCTGTAGTAAAACATTCCTACACATTGTAAATACACGTTGGGTGTGTTCTTTGATTCATATATGGATTCGCCGACAATTTCCGCTTTTGTTTGTCTATAAATAAGAACGGTCGAATCATATGTTTTCAATGAATGAATCAAACTACGAAAAGAAAAGCTCCATCCGGACGGGCAGTATTAACTAGAACCACCCGAAAGGACAAGCACCGAAAGTGCAGACCAATTAGTGAAATGAGCAATGCGTTAAAACTAAACCAATAGTTCTTTGAAGGGTTAAAATATCGTGATCGATCAGTCATGAGTTGAACAATTCGCATCACGGTTGTTCAAAAAAAGTTTTACTTTAGGTTCTTATAATCTGATAAAAATATACTGTTAACAATTATCCGACAAAATTAAGACTCAAAATCAAGTTTTTTTGGTCTGATAAAAATGGTGTGGTTGGTTCAAAATTGTCGTTCAAATAAATGTCTGTAATTCCTAAAATCCCCAGAGCTTCAGGGGGGCTTTGCCCCCTGGTCCCCCTACCAGGGTTCTACCCTGGACCAGACCCCTCGCCTACTCACGCCCTCCCTAACCACAAATCCTGGATTCGCCCCTGTTACTAACCCTATTCTGTTTTCAAGCAAGGGGTTAAAGGTGAAAAAATGTTGTTTTTTTTGTAGATGTAATAGGTTGTATAGATGCGTGAGCCTTTATTTAAAATAAGTAACTTGCTTAGATAGACGCTGGACATTCAGCACAAATCGGGTTTCTGTGAACCAGTTAAAGAGCTAAAATATCAGACATATTCAACATATCACAATATCCTCACGACATTCAAAACATCAGAGGCCGTCGTGGTCGTGATCGTATGGTATTCGGATTTACAACTGCCTATCACCACTAAAGTTGTGAATTTGAATACCGTACATGGCGAGGTGTACTCGATACAGCATTATGTGATAAAGTTTGTCAGTGACTTGCGACAGATGGTTTTCTCGGGATAATGTTATTACTCCGACAGTCATTACTCCGACACTTATTACTCCGACAATCATTACTCCGACTCTTAATACTTCGACAGTCATTACTCCGACACTCAATATTCCGACAGTCATTACTCCGACACTCAATACTCCGACAGTCATTACTCCGACACTCAATACTCCGACAGTCATTACTCCGACACTCAATACTCCGACAGTCATTACTCCGACACTCAATACTCCGACAGTCATTACTCCGACACTCAATACTCCGACAGTCATTACTCCGACACTTAATACTTCGACAGTGACCGATAGTCTTTGCAATTCTGGCACTTTTAGCAATCCAAATACAGTACGGGACTGCCCATTTAACTTGAAAGGGGCATGATTTTTATCCCAGAGTTGGAAGTTTTTTTCGTATGCAGCGCTATTGTTTTTAAAGCTTTTCAGCGCGGCCCAACAAAATATTTTTTACAAAAGAAAATATTATTTCATGTAGATCTAATAAAAATACTTTCTCTGATTAGTTTGTTTCTTCGATTCCCGTCATATTTTCCTCAAAATTCAGGATAGCAAAAATACATGGCCTACCTTTTCAAGTTATCAAGTCGTCTCATAGTTGAGCGACACTTACCTACCATTGCATCAGATGCGTACGGAATTGGGTTTGTTGAAGAGACCCGTACTACCCGCGACCAATACTGCGGGTACATTGTAACAGTTTCAGACAGAAATTGCTTTACTCGCATTCGGTCGAACTCATTGGGCTCGTAATTTTGTGTTCTTTCCCCCTTTAGATTGTTGTCTGTGCTCCCCGGGTTCGTATAGGCCAAGATTGGATTTGGTTTTTTGTTGTTGTTGTTATTTTCCTTCACTTCTTTATTGACTCCGCAGAGGACACTTGTAAACACACATAAAATTAACAAATGTGCCAAGTTTGGAAGTATTCTGTTGGGTAGTTCATCTAAATTTTCGACTATATCTTTTATTTTCGTCAATGAAATGAATATAATAATCAATTGCACGTCATGAATATTGAATATATGATCACTCATGCCGAAAAGCATTCAGATTAAACTCGTACGCGTAGCAAGTTCCGCACACTCGTTTAATCTGATGCGTTTTGCGGCACTCGTGATCATATTTTCAATATCCACTCCGTGCAATTATCCTATAGTTGTTTGGAGTTGCGATTAGATAGGATATGATGATACAGTCCGGGATGCTTGGTCAGAGTATTAATGAGTGTCGGAGTAATGACTGTCGGAGTTATGAGTGTCGGAGAAATAACTGTCGGAGTTATGACTGTCGGAGTAATGACTGTCGGAGTAATGAGACGACCCCAAAAATCTAAGAGACGTTATAAGTTGAATAACACCATAAGAAATCGTTCAATTATGATCGATGATGAAAAGGGTTATAAGAAAGTTATGGATGAAAAGTATAAAATTTATTGTAAAAAAATTTCAGATGATCTAAAAAATGCCTCAAGAGATAATCCCAAACATTTCTGGAAAATATTAGGCGGACATAAGTGAAAACAACAATGAAATATCGAAATCAATACCTTGTATGAATTTTTTAAAGATTTAAATACGAAAGGACCCGATGAACAACAGTCAACGACACTACAAAATGAACTACCAAATGACTAATATACATATTAATGGGTACATTTCTCAGAATAAAATTTTGAAATGTATAAAAAATTTAAAGAATAATAAAGCTTGTGGGGAAGATGAAATTATAAATGAGTCGCATCAAATCGTTCCCTTATTCATTGATATTTATGAAAAACTTTTTAATATAATTTTTGACACGGGTATATTACCTCAAAGTTGGTTAAATGGGATTATTAAGCCAATTTATAAAAACAAAGGCGATGTTAAAGACCCAAAGAACTATAGACCAATCACAATAGTTAGTTGTTTGGGAAACTGTTTACTGCAATACTGAATGCAAGATTAAATGATTATACTGAAAAATTCATGATACTTAAAGAAAATCAAAGTGTTTTCAGACAAAGTTACTCAACACTAGATAATATTTTCTCTATATTTACACTATTTTAAATCTTAAAGTCAAAAAAGAAGAAATTATATTGTGCATTTATTGATTTTGAAAAAGCCTTTGACAGAGTATGGAGAGATGGTCTTTTTCACAAATTATTACTTAACAACATAAATGGTAAAATGTATAATGCTATATTCAATATGTATACCAGTGTTAAGTCATGTATCTCATATAACAATCACACTACAGGATATTTTAATCGTGAAATTGGAGTTAGACAAGGGGAAACATGTTTCCTTTTCTTTTTTAAATATTTCTTAATGATCTAGAAGAGTTTTTGTTGACAAAAGATATAGTTGGTTTAAAAAGTATCACAGATGAGTTAGAAACTAAATTTGAAATTTATCTAAAAATATTTGTGATGTTATATGCCGATGACACAATTTTATTAGCTCAATCAGCTGAAGATCTTCAAGTACAATTAAATGCTTTTGGTGAATATTGTGACAATTGGAAAATGAAGGTGAATGTGAACAAAACAAAAATAGTAGTTACGATTGCCTTCTGTCGCATCCTATTAAAGTTCGGAACTCTCGGGGTTTTAGCTTAGAGGTAAGGAAAATACCGTTTAATGTTGTTTGAATCTTAACGGTATTTTCCTTACCTCAAAGCTAAAACCCAGAGAGTTCCGAACTTCCGTTTTTTAATAGGTGGCGCTGCTACTTTCACTTTGGGTCCATGTAGTTCTTCTTCTTCTTCCCGTCAGGAGTGTACTCATACTTGAGTGTTGATACTCCGAGCATGGCCAAACTGTACAGGTAAAAACCAATCCTATATACAATTAAAAACTGACTGTTATTTACATTTGGGACTGCACTGGGAGAGTGACAGTCCCAAGTCCTGCTCGGAACTGGTCGATGGTAGGGACCAGTCTAAGTTCTTGAGGTATGTGACTCCAGGTGAGTATGGTACGCGGAAAGAAGGAGTATAGCGTCAATTCGGGTGTAGATTACTCTATATACAGTAGTTCCTCGGGTTCTTCCATCGGCTGGTATAAGTAGTGTGTGTGATGGTATATCTACTAAATTGTTTATGATCTTATACATGAGGACCCTACTAGCCAAATTACGTTGTCAAAACGTAGTGACAACGTAACTTTTTCGTTGTTACAACGTAAGAATTTTACGTTTTAACTACGCCGATTTGTAGACTCCCCTAAGCGTAACTACTACGTTGTGGTACTACGTAGTAAAAGACCTTTCTACAACCAAACGACAACCATGACCATGTAAGGACGTTTACACAACGTAACCACCAACCATCACAGGACCTTAATACGAGGTAAATACAACTAATTAAGGACGTTTACACAACGTAACTACCAACCATCATAGGACCTTTATACGACGTAATTACAACCACCAAAGGACCTTTACATGACGTAATTACAACCACATATGGTCCTTTAGACAACGTAACTACAACCACCTAGGGACCTTTACACAACGTAACTACGACCACCTAGGGACCTTTATACAATGTAACTACGACCACCTAAAGACCTTTAGACGACGCAACTACAACCATCTCTATATAGTTATATACAACTACAAAAAATATTCAACCCTAAAAGGACTTGTATAGCCAAATTACGTTGTCAAAGCATTGTGACAACGTAATTTGGATAGTAAGGCAACTATAATCACATTAAGACCGATACACCATGCAACTACCGGTACCAACTACAAAAATGTACATTATTTTTTGTGTATTTAAGGACCTTTTGTGATGTTCTTATTTCCATCCCATGTTCTTAATTTTTTTGAGTTAACTAATAAAATATAAAATTCTAAACATTTATTAATCCAAATTATTGCAAGTTTTACAGATGATGAAACACTCTTTCTACTCTCAGACTCATCCCATCATAATCTATTTTAATGATGCCAAAATGTTTAGATGTAATTATTATACAAATATGTCAGGTACATGTAATAATAAATATATCAGATTAAAAAACATGTAAAATAAATGTACTAAAAATCTTTATCTTGTGAAAGTTGCATTTGACTAAATTAAAGATGTACAAATGTATATAGATAACATCTATAGAAGTAATGAATAGGTATACATCCAGTGGAGGACCTACATTTTAAGGCCCCTGAACTATTATGTGGGCCCTTTTGCAGCCAACAAGAATAACCAACAAGGTCAAAAGGGCCATGAACAGGGTGTTGGGGTGGAGTCCTTGACAATGGGCCAAACATTGATCCCTTTCCCACCAGCAAAGAGGTCTGAGTAACGGATGGTATCTCCTTCAATGGTGTTGTTCCATGGGAGATTCTGATAATTGTTTGTTTTTAATTTAACCACTATATCTCAGATTTTTATTAAAATTGCTGTACTGGGTTATAAGCATTTTATGCTAGAAAACAGAAATATCTCAATAAATATGGGAACTGAAACACTAGTTGCTGGCTAAGGAAACAGCAGAAATACATGTATACATATAAAAATATCACCCTGCTAACAATGGACCAAACTTATAAGAACAACTTGACCTATAAATCTATTCTTTAGTTTAAAATTAAACACTAAAAAATATAAAATCGAAAAGTACCAAAAAACGAAGAAAAATTTGTAGGATCATCAATGCACAGAAATATTTTTTTTTCATTCTTTAAATTACTAGAGAGGGATCATTAGGATAAACAGGTGATAGTCTTGATTTTTGGTGTTTGAATGCACAAGCCTGAATTAAGAATTCATATGTCTGTTTGTGGTTCCGATTGGTTCTAACATAAGGACTGAGCTGTCAAACTATTAAGCTGTGCACCAACAAAGGATTCGAGGATCCAACTGCCAAAATGTAGGCTATGAATAGATTCTGGCTAAGTCAAGGAGCCCATACAGCTTGGGATTCAGGTGCAAATTTGGAAATTTTACTAATTACAGGGACATTTTGAGGCCATATGAAATTGGAATTGGAGCATATTCTAAGGTCAATATTAAGTACTTTAAGCCATTGACATATGATTCTATTACTAAAATAGCCTTATTCTAATAACAAAGACATTAAAAAAAAACTCCATTAATTTTGTTGAAAAGTTAGTTCATTAAAAAAGTTGTTTCCGGGATATAAGCGTAAGCTTCGTTAGTTTCATAGTAAGATCTACAAATGTACCAGTGTACACATCCCAATCCTGAGAAAGCTGTAACCCCAAAATATTCTTGTTAATGTATATAAAAATATAACAAAGGACAATAATATTTTAAGCTTAGCAATTCAAAATAAAAATATCAAAACCAATATATCACATCCCCTTACAGAGAAAAAATATAACCCTAATTTTTGTTTCTTTCTTAAAGAAAATATATATATTATTAAATATGGGGACAGTCATGATCGTACGGTAGTTGGATTTATAACTACCTATGCAATCAATGCACATCACCACTAATGTTGTGCGTTGCGAGGTATAAAATTTGCACAGATAATGTTACCCATATTAAAATCTCCAACAAACTTACCCCTTCCATAAATTATTTCTATTCTAATAGGACATATACGGTAAATATTTAATCCATATTCCTTAATAGTGTACCCATATTAAAATCTCCAACAAACTTACCCCTTCCATAAATTATTTCTATGACGTGCTGTTTTGGCTTTTTAAACAAAAGGGTATAATAAAACAGCCAAATACGTCATGATCATTAGCGTGTGTAAGTCATAATAAACCGGCGATTTTTATACCCTTTTGTTTACAAGGCCAAAACAGCATGTCATATTAGAATTCAAAATACTGGCATACAAATCATGATTCTCATTCAACCAATCAACTTTCATTCAACATTATATTATATAATACTATCCTGGGTACTCCGGTTTCTTCTACCTTTATAAACTGCAATATTGTTGAAAGTGGTGTTAAACACTCATAACCTTATAATTAACTCAAACCCACATTATCTCAACCATACTGATACTGATATATATAAATCACAAAACTTGCATACAAAAAAAACCACATACAAATTCTAACATTTGGTCAGCAAAAAAATGAAAGATATAAAAAACAACAAAGTTAAATGAACAATGAAAGGTTTCCTTCAACTATAAAGTTTTTTTTCTCCATCAAGCATCTGGAAAGCTCCCTTCATTGGTGGATTGATTCTGAAAAAAATAATATGGTATTAATATTTTCAGCTAAATGGAACAACTTTAGGGGTGAACATATTTTTAGTAACTATTTTGATCATGATCAGAAGCTTGAAATTATTATATTTAGGAGATAACTGTATTGTATTTTAAGCTTTGCGGATGTAAATCGTCGGTTTTACGGTCGCAAAATGAGTTTACCTAGCGACGCATATCGTAGCTAGGTAAACAGATATTTGCGACTGTAAGTGAAGACACATTGTAAAACCTATAATTAATTGATTATAACTCGGAAATATATTGCATGGATATATATTACAGAGCTAAAGAAAGAAATCCAAAAACAGTGACCAAACTTATACGTTAAATTTTATTGATAGGACAAATCTAGAAAAGATACATCTCCATTTATGTAAAAAAAAAACATGAGAACAGAAGAGAATTAGAAGAGATATAGTACAAAAAAAGTGCAGTTCAAACATTTAGATCTATTGCAAGACTACAATATTATCAAAATTAATACTTAATTTTAGAAGAAGCATTTGCAGTATGTAGAACATTAGACTCGGAGAGGAACTTAATATGCAAGAAACTTATATCTCCAGTCTAATTAAAATCATACCCCAGACTCAATTTTCATATCGTCGGGGTCTGACAGGTATGGCTTACAGGTCATCTTCTCGTGACCTTTCAATTGTCTAATCAAATCACCGCTTCCACGAACTGGGAAGTTCAGGATAGATAACTCCGGTTTCCCATATCCTGTCGGTAGCACAGCTACACAATCCTCGCCTGACAGAAGAGCTTGTAAAATTACTTTTTTGTTCTGCTTTCAAACGATCAACTTTGAATTGTTGGAGAGCTAGAGCGATGGCTGTGTCAATCGTCGCCATTTTGAACAGACAACCAAGAAGGCTTTTGCTATGTCGAATCTCATTGGTCAATACTTTGTTTCAATATGCAAATTAATAAGGTCACGAGAAGATGACCTGTAAGCCATACCTGTCAGACCCTGACGATATGAAAATTGAGTCTGGGGTATGATTTTAATCAGACTGCTTATATCTCTAGATTAAAAATTGATTTAAGACAGCACTTATCTTGCAGTTTTTGATATTTGTTGTTGATAAAAACATATCCCGTAAAATATTTTCCATGATCTCATTTCATTAATGAGAAATTACGAAAATCACAAAGCACATATAAACAATCAGTGGGGAGGAGATAAATATCGATCAATCAGTGGTGTGACCTAATTAAATAGCATAATTACCCATGCCCAGTACTTCTCTACTGACCAATATTATCTTCATTTATTACACTTTTATTATTTCTACACTTAATATAGAAAACTTTAAAAAGAAAAGTAGAAATGAACCAAAAAATTAAGTCCATGTTACAAAGCTCTGACAAAGGATCATATTATGATTATTTACTCTTGGGAATTTTAGGCATTTTTTTCTGCAGTTTTTTTTACATAACTATATTCCTTATTAATTGATTTCTCAAAATTTCATTACAGGTACAGTTAATTTGTCTTTGGGATTGGATCTCTATCAGATAGGTTGATCTTTTCAAAATGTGTTTATTTTCATTTTATCGTCAACTGTAACTGATGATATTTAACATAAATCTCTTTTTAAGAAATGTTCTGTATTCAGCACCGCCCTAAGCTGGAATTCCCACATCAACAACATCTATGCATTTTTCAAACATTTGTCACGTGACTACGAGAAAACCACGATTACCGCAATGTATCATGGGAGATGATTTGCATATAAACAAACAAACAAATATTTGTATTGCCAATCATACACGCCTGTTAAGGCAGAACAATTAACATAAAATTTAATACAGTTGATTATATTGATTGGTAATAATTTTAACAGCAATAGTGAATTACAGATAACCATAAGAAAAAAAAATGATGTAGTACCTTGTCCAAAAAAGGGGGACGTAACACATGCTCTTTCCGAAGCCCATTGGCAACACTCTGCCATTGAATCTTTTCTTTCCAACACATTCTGTATTATTTCCTTCTGCTCTGCTTTGATCTATAGATGGACTGTTTGTCCTGTAGAATACGCTTAAATGTATGGTCTTCCATGTGATTTGAATGTTGTTTACGTATGCAAATAATGCTAAAATAATTTGGCACGCTGAATTAAGTAGCTCCCATCATGCAATGCGTTACTGTTATCATTCAGTTAGTATCGCGAGATCACGTTTGTAGATTCGAAAATGGAAGTCAAATGGCGGAATAATAGGATCTAAGGCAAAATCGTGCTGTAATGGAGAGTAACACCATTTTCTGAGGGTAAGATGGTTTTGAATGAATAGAAAAATGATTGGTGAAGCGATTTATATAAGGGTTTCTGATAGAAAATAAAATCCGATAGCCACGAAACGTGGAAATGTGCCGATCCTAGGGCTGGTGAGGCAAATTCGATGGTTTCCGTATATAGCACGCTCTGACGTTGAAAGGCTACAGCAACTTTATCAATGCCGTTAAACGACAGAGGAATCTCGGACTACATTTTTTACTGATGAACCTGGAAATGCAAAAAGTTCTTATCAAACATGCATTTTTAGAATCAGGAGATCAACTACTATCAAATTCAAAGTCATGTCTAGAGAATACTTTCCAATTTGAAAAATTCACTTTTTAATTAAGATCCTTTCCCTTTTCCAGGGAAATACCTTAATGATTGGTGATAAGTACGTACGGTTGTTTGACAACAACTTGCATATAGCGTATTCTGAAATACGTTACCAGGACGTAATAATTACGTTTGAGTTTTTACGTTAGCATCAATGCCATATCCGTACGTAACAAAGACGTTGGAAAGTACGTTGTCACAACGTCTTGGATATAGCGTATTCTGAATACGTTACCAGGACGTACACATTACGTTTGAGCTTTTACGTTAACATCAAGACCATATCCGTACGTAACAAAAACGTTCAAACTACAGTGTCACAACGACTTGCATATAACGTATTCTGAATACGTATTCTGAATACGTTACCAGGACGTAATAATTACGTTTGAGTTTTTACGTTAGCATCAAGGCCATATCTGTACGTAACAAAGACGTTGGAAAGTACGTTGTCACAACGTCTTGGATATAACGTATTCTGAATACGTTACCAGGACGTACACATTACGTTTGAGCTTTTACGTTAGCATCAAGACCATATCCGTACGTAACAAAAACGTTGGAACATAGGTTGTCACAACGACTTGCATATCACGTATCTAAAATACGTTGTGTAAACGTAATTTTCACGTAAGAAAGGGACCTGACCAAACAGCAACCAAACTGCAACGTTGTGAATACGTAGTGTGCTAGCTGGGGACGGCCCGTGTCTTAGCTCGTCTCTGCTCTAATGTTTCCCAACTGAGTTCACTTAACATTGCTGTTACGGCTCCAAGTTCCCTATTGTAAAAGTTGTTATTTACAAATCTGGCAGCTCTCCGTTGTACTGGTTCTAGTTGGTTAATCTGATTTCTTGTGTAAGGGTCCCACACAGCACTAGCATATTCAACTGATGGACGGACGAGGGTTCCTTTTTACTTCCTTTGGACATGAGTGGATGTTGCGTCTTAGGAAACTGATGGTGTGGTTTGCTTTTGCATAGATGTTGTTGATGTGGGAATTCCAGCTTAGGGCGGTGCTGATGGTGACGCCTAGGTATTTGCTGTCTTTCGTTACTTCTAGCTTCTGATCATGCAGCTTATTATCATATTCAGTGGTTTTGCGCTTCTTTGTGATGTGGAGAGTGAAGCATTTGTCTGTGTTGAAGGACATCTACCAGTTTTTTTCCCATATTTCTAAGCTTTTGAGGTCTTCTTGTAGTCTGATGGATTATTTATCACTCGATATAGTAAAGAGTCATCGGCGAACAATCGTGCCTGAGATGATACAACATCAGGGAGGTCGTTTATAAATAATAGGAACAGTATAGGGCCTAATACTGTACCTTGTGGTACACCAGAGTCAACAGGGCAAGTCTTTGATTGTGTTCCTTCCAAGAGTACTTGTTGAGTTCGGCCCAGCAGGAAGTTTTTAATCCACTGCAGTGTAAGCCCTCGTATTCCATAATGGTGAAGTTTTAGGAGCAGTCTCTCATGAGGCACCTTATCAAATGCCTTTGAAAAGTCTAAAAGTATGGCATCCACCTGTTTACCTTCTGATAGATTTTTCGCAATGTCTCGTATGGTAGTGATTAATTGCGTCTCGCAAGATCGTCGCGATCTAAATCCATGCTGACTATCTGATAGTATGTTATGTGTTGTTAGGTGGTCCATAATATTACTGCATAAGATGTGTTCTTGCAGCTTGCTGCATATGGCTGTTAGAGATACCGGTCTATAGTTGGCTGCATTTGACTTATCTCCTTTTTTAAATATGGGTACAACGCTAGCTGTTCTCCGTTCTTTTGGTACTGCCCCTTTGTCTAGTGAAGTCTGAAATATGCGTGTAAGAGCTGGTGCAATTATATCGGCTAACTGTCGCAGAAGTCTAGGTGATACGGCGTCTGGACCAGCTGCCTTATGGTCATTCAGCTTCGATAGCAATTTGTGTACTCCATTCTCTGAGATGTGTATGTTTGGTATTGATGGTATTTTACTTTCACCAAGGTTGGGTAGAGATGTTGTGTCTTCTAGTGTGTATGCTGACTTAAATTGATTGTTGAGTATCTCAGCTTTGTTGTTATTGTCACTGTATATTATACCATCTGTAGCACGCAAGGAAGCTACTCCAGAGTTGTCTTGTTTCTTTGACTTAATGAATGACCAGAAACGTTTAGGGTTATTTGTTTGTTCTGGACTGATGATGTTGGTTACATAGTCGTTGTAAGCTTCCCTTGTTGTTCGTTGTGTAAGCGATTTAAGTTTTCTATATCTGTCTTTGTCTAGTATACCAGGTAGCGGTTTGCATCTGTTGACTAAACTGGGGTGTGATGTTAGTACCAAGTCCAAGATGTTATCCTGTCTAGTTGGAAAATTTACAACTTGTTCCAAGTCCAGTTCTTGGATGGTGTCAAGTAAGAATTTATTCAGTCGGATTGGATAAATTGATGTAGCAACGGACATGCTCTTCCAATCAATGTCAGGGAGATTAAAGTCTCCTGCTATCCAGATATTACCATTCTTTGTAAGCTGTTTCAAGTGTGTAAATTCTTTATAAACGGTCTCTAAGTATTTTTCGTCATGTTTTGTTGGTGGTCTATAGTATGCAGCAAGTACTGTGGGTCGATGATTATGGTGGATTTTAACAGCAAGTAATTCGGTATCATTGCTTTTAAATATTTCTGAACTTATTAGAGTTTTCCGGACTGCAATGAGGACTCCTCCACCTCTGGATTTGCCTCTGTCGTTTCTGTATACATCGTATTGATCAGTTGGTATGATTTCAGAAGAATATATAGTATTGTTAAGCCAAGTTTCCGTGCCTATAATGATGTCTGTTTCTGATGATGTTAACAGATCGAGAAGTTCAACTTTTTTGTTCCTTACGCTTTGAAAATTGATGTTCAAAATTCTTATGGACTTATAGAGTTTAGTCTGGTTGGTTTATTTTCTGGCTTTGGTGATGACGTAGCCAGTGGACTGTTGGTGGTTGATAGACTACTATTCAGTGATGAGTGACAACTTACATTTTGGTCGATATCACTTAAGGAACTAAACTGATTGTCGTCTGAATTTATGGATTGATATAAAGTTGAACAATGGTTAGGCGTGTTGCAGACCTTACACAACTATATAAGAGAAGAATTATCTGCGAATCGATGGTAGGAATCTGAGGTCATTGTCATGCATTCTCGATAGTACCAGAGATCACAATTGTCACATGCTATTCCTTCTTGACCCCATTTAACTGCATCTTTGCATATTTGACAGGGATATAATGTTTCTGCCCGTGGTCCAGGATTTAGTTCAACCTGACCACTTAATATCAATAAAAATGTTAATTGTTTTAGGCATTTGTCTTCAAGATGGAACATATATGTAATTTGTTTACGGAAATGATGGATCAGTTTTTGCCATACATATATACTTTGTGAGCTGATTTCGCCTTGTGTGACATAGTTGTTTGTCAAACTTAAGTCTTTTTCATGAGCTTGCCAATGGTGGATAATACTGTATAAGGTAATAATCAAGGCTAACCCTTTCATGATTATATGGCTTCCATGTATCTGAAGGTTAAAACAGGAGAAATTCAACACTGCAGGGCTTTCCCACTGCAGGGCTTCGTTGACATTTGGCGGCGGTAGACTGTAAACAATCAACCGGAAGTGAATTTTTTTTGTAAAAAGTTTGTATGAAGTGTTCCAGCGAATATAATTGGTATTACAATGAATCAAAAATTGTTCAATGGCGGAATTCGAATGTATTAGAACGTGTATTGGGATCGACAATCGTCTTCATCTGTAAGAAATCTGAAAATGTTTAGGAGCAGATCGGCTTCCATCTGTACAGTTCGGACATGCGATTTCCTGACAAAAACAACCGCTGCGCCTTCACAAGAGATAGTCGAGGGGAGGTCATGATATTTTTTGAAAAGAATAAGGTGTTGAGAGTTGAACCAAACAGGGTTTTGAATATATTAGAAGGAATTTAAAAAACAAACACGACTTGAAGCGAGTGGGGGTAAAAAAGGTGTCCGCCCTTGTTACATGTTTATGCATTAATAGTATATTTACGTAGATAGTGACAAGGCCCTGTGGTGTACCCGAGTGCCTGTGGTAAATATTGAACAAACCAGGGGAGGTCATACCAACGCAGAGCTCCAGATAAGCTGCGTATTTGCGTTTTTTACGCTATGAAAACGAGTAGAAACGCATGTATTATCAGATCAGAGTGTACACATTACGCATACATATTGCTGTGTAAGCAAACTTTCAAAATTCGGAGCGTACTTGTACAGTCGTGTACATAACAATACATTTTTGTCTTTGAAAAATTCCCCTTAATTATTTCCCTTTATACTTTTCGAAGGAGAGAGCGTATACATCCGAGGGGTACCGAATGCTTGCCTTTCTAAGCATCGATGTCAAAAGAGATCTGATTGGATGTTTACGATAAATCATCCAATCGCGGTCAATATTACAAATAAATTAGAGCAGCCTGGAGCAGCCCGGGTACTGGAAATAACGCTCGTCGTATTGGAATAATGTTTAAATCGAATTTTTGTCGAAATTATAATATGTAATTGTTTTAAATAAAGTGTTATTTTAAAATTTTGTTGTTAATTTTATATATTGTACAAGCCATTTGCAACCAAACATTGCCGCCCGGGACTCCAACACAACTTGAACAAATATTACTCGTGTTTTGTTTTTATTTAAGATATATATCATACAGTAATATATTTTTATATATTTTTCTTATTTTTAAATAAATTATTTCAAAATTATGTTCTTAATCTTATTTATCGTACAAGCCATCCGGTCAAACATTGCCGCCCATTACTCTAACACAAATAAAAAAAAATATTACACGTGTTTTAAATATATAAAATATATATCAAAATATATTTCTTGTTATTTTTCTTATCATTTTTCCATATTTTTCTTATTCCTGTATATGTTGGTCTTGTTTTAACCTATCATCCATTTCTGGTGATTATTAGTAATTGAATTAACGACGACACGCGCATGTAGATAATCAGCAATAACACTTTTACAATTGCCACGCTTAACAATTCTAATTAGGTAATTATTCTACGTTTGATCATTTAATTATCTTGCGGTAGGCGTCTGTGATCAATTATTTAAAAGGTCTGAGAAATTTACTGTTTATCTAACTTGTTCTTATGTAAGCACATTTTTGTTTTACAAACATATTTTCGGTAAATCTACGCATTTTCAAAGAATTGCTCACATGGCTTCTTTTGATTACCATGGCTTTATAACGTTAGGTCGAAAAGATCTGGTTTCATTTCAGTCAACACACATCAGCAGTCTTCACAGAATACAGAATCATTGTAAGTTTTATTTTATTTATTATTTATTTTTTATTAAAGTGGTATACAAAAAGATTTTGACTAACATCGGCTTTGGCGTGTCTTTTCACCGGTCATAACCGTTTAGTGTGTATTTTTTTTTTATATAGCAGTTATTGTATATATTTTTGTTTGTTTCACGCTCATTGACGATTGTATACTAGCTGTAACCACAAATTACAAGTTTGTGGTATATTTATCTTTTATCTATTTTAATTATAATTGCTATCATTGTATACATTTTGTTTCACGCTTATTGACGACTTTATATTAGTTTAAACAACAAATTAGTATTATACTTAATATTTGACTTTTTTTGGTATTGTAATTATTGTCCATATTTTGTAAATATTTTATCTGAATCTAATTAATTGTTTGTCTTCCAGAATGCCACCTCCAAAGAAGACTACCCTCACATTGTCCATGGCCTTGACGTGGCGTGAGGGCTCTTCCATTATAACACAATGGAAGCCAGCTATGAACAGTAAACGGGGTTTTTGTTTAAAATGTATTATTTTTTTCATGCATTTGCATGCATGCGTGTAATGTCATAACCGAGGCACGTGTCGGTAATTCATTTGCTAATTATCCAATACACATACAGATTTTATAAACACTTTATTTAAAACAATTGTATATTATAATTTCGACAAAAATTCGATTCAAACAATATTCCAATGCTCCAGGCTGTCCCGGGCGCTTTTTAGGGCCGTTAGTAAAAGTGGTAACCCGGGCCCGGGTCCGGTTCCAAAAACCCGGGCCCAAATTCGTATTTTCTTTATTACATCTTTATTAAGGCATTAATTTTAATAACATTTGAACATAATGCATAAAATTATGTATTTTATCACATTTTTTAAACAAATATAAAAAAAAATAGTTTTTATACGAAATATCGGCAATATAAGTTTTCGTAGTTAGTAAAAGTTGTAACCCGAAAAAACCCGGGCCCAAATTCGTATTTTCTTTATTACATCTTTATTAAGGCATTAATTTTAATAACATTTGAACATAATGCATACAATTATGTATTTAATCACATTTTTTAAACAAATATAAAAAAAAATAGTTTTTATACGAAATATCGGCAATATAAGTTTTCGTAGTTAGTAAAAGTTGTAACCCGGGCCAAGACGAAATTTTCAGTTAATCAATGATTGCACCTTTATTTCTTCTTTATAATTCTTGAAATTTTGTAAAAACATACTTCAATACAACAACAACAAATATATTTTATCAATTTAAAAAAAACAGTTTTCTTTTTTCTCCACGATGCAATATTAATATATTAAGATTTGTAAACAAAGACTGGTCACGTGACCAACAAGGACAGGTAATTGGGTGTACAGGTAAATATTGAGGAGTTCGCCAGTATCAATTTCGGATACTGCCCAGCTCTGCGACGTGGACGCATCCTCAAAGAGCCATAATTTTGAGAGAAAAAATGCCAAAGAATAATTTTGTAAAAGTCATTTGGGAGGTGTGGTTACCGTACCAATTTATGAAAAAAAATGTATTTTTTTAAAATATCAATATCTTCTTTTTTATATTAAATTAAGGTTTACAAATTATAACAATTTTTTTTACAATGGATTAAAAATTCTTAATTTAACTAAACTATATTTTATAAAGAGTTAAAAATTCAAATTTTTGCAAAGAAATTAACCAAAAAAATTAATATTGTTTTTCTTATCTTTTTTTAAATATCAATATCTTCTTTTTTTTATATTAAATTAAGGTTTAAAAATTATAGCAAAAAATTTACAATGGATTAAAAATTCTTAATTTAACTAAACTATATTTTATAAAGAGTTAAAAAATAAAATTTTTGCAAAGAAATTAACCAAAAAAAATGAATTGAACATATTGTTTTTCTTATCAATATCTTCTTTTTTATATTAAATTAAGGTTTAAAAATTATAACTAAAAAATTAAAATGGATTACAAATTCTTAATTTAACTAAAAATAAAAATTTTTGCAAAGAAATTAACCCCAAAAAAAATGAATTAAACATATATTGATGGAAAATATAAAAATCATCTCATTCAAGCTTTTTGTAAGTCCAGCTATGATAATGTATTGTTTTTTGCACACAAAGTCTTTAAGGAGTGGAACTACAGTTGCTGCAGGTAAACGATAAACTACCAGAAAAAGTGTTCGAGATGTTGCTGAGAACGCAACCGTAATGGTACCAAGCAGAACATCTATCGCAACATACCATATCTTCAAACAAATTTGGCAAATTACACCTAGCTGTACACTCTTTTTCTATCGAAAAGTTCACACTTGTGTTTTTTAAACTTAAAACTTTAGTTCTTGTTGGCTTCGTCTTAGGGAATGGTGAAAACTGTTGGCTTTCTATACACTTAATCAAATGATCACGCATAGTGTAAGTGTCAAAATTCACATTGTCTCTGCCAATAAAGTTGTTAAAACAAAATTCTACCATGAACACGATTGCAAATACACCACAGTCTATCGAGTTTTTTTGTTGTTGAACATTAGGAATTTTAACAGGAACTACTGTTTTACCTTTACCGTAAATCATTGACATTTGAATTTGTACAGATGTTGTAAGAGTTTTACCGTTCATACTGTCTAATACATAGATTGTTCCATTAGGGTCTTGACACGAAGTTATCCAATGGTCACAACCGGTATGGTGGATTTGAACAGATGGTGAAGGTTGGGATCTCATTTTATGTTGATAAATCCATTTCTTGTTTTCAAGCACAGGAACTCTCCATGTATTTTGGAAACCAGTAATGCATGGGAACTGAGATTTAGTTACACTTTGACAAAAGTTCATTGTCTGGCAACAGAGTTTCTTGTCAAACTTTATGTCTGTTTTTTCTTTAAAAGTTAATTCATGACCGTTAAATTCTTGCCATAAACGACCTCTATGTATTGGCGACTGCCTAACTGGACTTGAAGAAGATGGAAGAGAAGGTGACGGAACCGACGGTATTGATACTGGCACAGACTGTGGTGGAGTCGGACGAGAAGGTGTAGCACTATATGTTACGGGTGTCGGTGAAGAAGGCAGTGCTGTGAAATTGAAATCGTTTACTGTAGTGAAGTTTTCGGTTTGTACAGAATGTTGTTCACTATCGCCAAGAGATGGCAAATGTTCGAAGCGAATTTTCTTAGCTGCAGATGGTTTAATACTCGGCGAAGCAGCTGCTGACCTGGGGGGACCTGTAACAGAAACTACTGTCGGCCTGGTGGAACCTGTAACAGAAACAGCTGCTGACCTGGGGGGACCTGTAACAGAAACTACTGTCGGCCTGGTGGAACCTGTAACAGAAACAGCTGCTGACCTGGGGGGACCTGTAACAGAAACTACTGTCGGCCTGGTGGAACCTGTAACAGAAACAGCTGCTGACCTGGGGGGACCTGTAACAGAAACTACTGTCGGCCTGGTGGAACCTGTAACAGAAACTACTGTTGGCCTGGCTGTAAATAAAGATAAAATGTTAGAAGCATATGAAACTGGAGATAAAGCTGGAAAGTTGTCTATGTTAAACAAAGGTACGCTCACTGGCTGTAGAATCTGAAAAGTAGTAAGAAGAGCGTCCCTATACGAAAAGGATACAGTCTTTGTGTCTTCACTTGGTGTAACTACAGGTCGTGGAGTGGCAGGTCTGGAAACAACTGGTCTCTTCTGAGCTGCATGGAGGGAAGCACGCACTGTAGAGATAGCCTTCTCTAAGTCAGCTACAACTTGGACAGACCCTCTCGAGCTGAAATGGAGACCATCCTTGCACAACAGGCTTCGCTGGATGACACTATCAACTACAAAACGAGGATGGGGTGTATAGGTAAGCCTAGGCAGACTTGACGCTATATACCTCAACCTCTCGTTGATGTATCCAGCTTTCCTGTTAAGCAAAGGTGCTTGGATGGCCACACCCTTTTCAACTCGATATAGGTCTCGCCCACGAGGTAGAATACCAGAGACGATAATCTCATACCTGAAAAACAAAGATAAATTTAATAAATGTCGTAATATAATATAATTTTATTATTAATTCATATAATTGGCTGTTAAATTATATTTTGTACATTTTAGAAAATATCTATCATTATGTTAATCTTACGTTGGGTTTAAGTACCAAATGTTTTCCACCAGCTGTTGGTACTTCTGGAGGATGAGTGCTGGTGGGTCACCGTCTACAACATCACCGTCACTGGTACGTCTGGAGATGTTGTTGGCACCAACATGAAGTACTACAATCTGAAAAAAAGACTATAATTATAAACAAATAATGGGGGATAAGAATCCTAAGAATAAAATCAATGTGAATACTTCAAGTTAAGAATAAGACATAAATTTAAATTATAAAAATAAACCATATTTAACACTTTTGTTTTTTAAATATTAACTATTATTTCAGAGAATCTTATAAACAATAAGTACCCTGTAATGGCCAACTTGATCAGCTATCCTGGACCACATCTGCTCGATCTTGCGACCTGGAAAAAAGACAACATTAATGTTAGGCAGTTTTAAAAACTGATCAAAATACCTGACCTGGGAATGGCCTGCAACCAAAACTGGAAACTGGGCCATACCTGAAAACTAAATGCAAAAATCTCAAATAAAATTCTTTGAAACAACGAACTTTATTTAGACAAAAGTGATTGTAATACGTATCTTAAAATATAGCTGCTTTGTGGTTATCACTGGCAAAGATTTGTCAAGAGACTGGTGATATATTTACTAAAACCAAGTTATATACTTTTTTCTTAGAAGCTGTTTATTTAGCAATGGCTTGTTGTTTGCCAAATGTTAAAAAATAAAAATTATCATACAAAAGTTGGCTTATGTTTACTTATTGTTTCTTAATTAAAAAGAAAGATGAAACGGTTAATTTGTGAAGGAGATAAAAGAAGCACCCCTTTGATGGTTGATTAGTAATAATTAACAATTATTTAATGTATACATATGTTTTTATTGCAATCAACTCAAATTAGATATTGTTTCATAGAGGACATGGCTTCTTTGGTCAGTTGCAAATAACAAGCTTGGGTCTTTTATTTGTTGGCTTGTGTTTGACCCTTTAAGAAAGGTAAGACTCATTAATTCATTGATTAGATAGTATTCTTATATAATAATAAGAGTGTCTTTATATAACTACTATTTTAAACTGTTAAAAATAAAAATAAAAAATTCAAAGTACAATTTCATCATATTAAACAAAAAGTTTAATATATCTCTCTATACCATATATTTTTGAAATATTATATTTATACAAGTAATTTTGCAAGAATTAAGACGAATGTACTTTTGTAAACTGATTCAATACAATTTATCACTTCCGGCCCGGGTTACAACTTTTATCAGAATCTAAAATGCTCCCATAATGACAAAAGAGAACATTACCATTGAATTTAAAATATTTTTTACATTTCTTTAATACTGAAAAATGTTCATTCTGAATATTATGAAGTTTTAACGAGAAATAAAGGTGTAATCATTGATTAACTGAAAATTTCGTCTTGGCCCGGGTTACAACTTTTACTAACTACGAAAACTTATATTGCCGATATTTCGTATAAAAACTATTTTTTTTTATATTTGTTTAGAAAGTGTGATAAAATACATAATTTTATGCATTATGTTCAAATGTTATTAAAATTAATGCCTTAATAAAGATGTAATAAAGAAAATACGAATTTGGGCCCGGGTTTTTTCGGGTTACAACTTTTACTAACTACGAAAACTTATATTGCCGATATTTCGTATAAAAACTATTTTTTTTTATATTTGTTTAAAAAATGTGATAAAATACATAATTTTATGCATTATGTTCAAATGTTATTAAAATTAATGCCTTAATAAAGATGTAATAAAGAAAATACGAATTTGGGCCCGGGTTTTTGGAACCGGACCCGGGCCCGGGTTACCACTTTTACTAACGGCCCTTTTTAGTATGACCCGTAAGAACAAAACCGAAAGTAAATTTGGGAACACGTCAACTGACAATGAGCAAGAACATGAATAAGCGCGCTACTAAGCGCAAGAGCGCTACGGTAAGTTCCTGACAGTTTCATCTGTGTCTAGTGACAGTATAGTTAAAGGAATCATTGATGACATTGTCAACACGGCTGTGAAAACTACCGAAGTCTACGAGCAAAAAACAAAATATTTACAACGTTTTATTAATAAACATGACACAATCGTGTCAAATTCAACAGAGATATACATTTCACTTGCATCCTGCGTTTATTGAATAACACTTGTGTCAAACATAATTTTAAAAGTGTACATGTAAGCAATCTTTTCTGAAGTAGAGAGTACAACAGTGCAAAGGAAATATGCAAATACCCATCATATTAAAAGCTCAACAGAGCTTATGTTGTATGTTGTTTTAACCATGCCGACTCTAAATAAAGCTTATTTATTTATTATTATTTAAATACCCATCATTTTCAAAAGTAGGGGGTAATTACCCTTCTGACTTGAAAATTATCTGGAGCTCTGTCAACGGTATGAACAGGGTATGAAAAGAAACGAAGAAAAAGAACCAGGACCCTGTCGCACAACAAACTGAAAGACAAATATATAGTAAGTGGTAGCTTAATAGGCCAATAATATTACATGTGTATTGAAAAAAATACTTGTTTATTATAACTAACGATATTTCAGTTAGGATATTGTGGCGGTCAGTTTTATTCATGGAGGAAACCAGAGTACGCGGAGAAAACCACCGACCTGTTGTAAGTTACTGACAAACTTTTATCACACAATGTTGTATCGAGGACACCTCACCATGAGCGGAATTCGAACTCACAACTTTAGTAATGATAGGCACTGGTTGTGAAAGTCGACTGCTTATCACCATCAACGACCGCAAAAAGTATGAACGTGGGAGAGCAAATGGATGCAATATTATTAGACTCTAGTAAAGCCTTTGACAAAGTACCACACCAGCGGTTACTACTGAAACTAAGGCATTATGGAATCAGAGGCAACCTTCTTGACTGGATCAAGGACTTTTTGTCTGAACGAACTCAGAGAGTACTAGTGGAGGGACAGCACTCATCATCTGCAAAAGTAACGTCGGAGTTCCTCAAGGGACAGTAATTGGACCACTGCTCTTTCTGGTCTTCATAAATGACCTACCTGAGTGCGTAAAATCGACTCCTCGCCTTTTTGCCGACGATTGTCTGCTTTACCGATCTATTAGATCAAAGGCGGATTCCGAAGAACTACAAGCAGACCTAGATAAATTGATGAAGTGGGAAAACAACTGGCTGATGAGCTTTAACCCAGATAAGTGTGAAGTAATCCGTATCACCAACAAACAGAAACAACTAACATCCGATTATTATATCCATCGGAAGAAATTCGTATTACATGTAACTGTACCATCAGCAAAATACCTTGGGTTACACTTTGAGAACAACCTTTCTTGGAACAAACATATAGATACAATAACGAAAAAGGCCAACTCCAGCACTGCCTTTCTGAATAGAAACTTAAAAGGTTGTCCTCCATCTGTCAATGAAAAATGTTACACAGCTCTAGTCCGTCCTCTTGTCGAGTACGCCTCCACAGTTTGGAGTCTACATACTGCTGTGAACATAAACAAAATAGAACAAGTTCAAAGACTATTTGACCAGATTTGCCATCAGAGCAGTGTCACAGAAATGCTCCAAAAGCTGAAATGGGACTCTCTGCAAGAAAGACTAGCAAGATCTCAACTAGTTATGCTGTATAAAATACAATACCAACTGGTTGCTATACCAGATGCAACCTACCTTGTTCCGTCCACAAGATCGACGAGAGGACATGACATACGTTACCTTCAGCAACACGCCACACACCAGAATACTAGTTTACAAACACTCATACTTCCCGACAGTAATCAGGCCTTGGAACACTTTACCAGCAACTGTAGTTGGATCTCTGATTCTGGAGCAGTTTACCAGAGATATTACAGAGATCAGATTAACACCATAAACAGTTCCAGTTGTTTTTACCAGTTTTAACCTGCACTTTTCCGATTTTGGAACATGTACATATTCACTTGTAAATAGAACACTTTGTTTCCTGACCCGCATAAGTGCGATAATCTTCAAATTGAAGGATGCACCGTATTTGGAAGAAGAAGAAGAAGATTGCACAGGTAGTTGTAAATCCAACTACCATGCGAACACGACCACGATAGCCCCTATTGTAACGAGACCTACAGTACATTTATAGATAAGCTAATTATTTTGTTTTCTTTCAATTATGAAAGTAAAGTTTGTATATATGTTTATACATGTAAATCACAGGTACCAGTGGACAGAATTATGGGCTACCCTTATATGGAAGTGTGACCTACATTGGATACCAAGGGTTCCTTTTGGTAAAGTTGAAGTCATCACTTCAAAAATGTTATGGTCGCCACCATGACTTGGTTGACCATTATGGGATATCTGTGTCACAAATGAGCATGGGTATGTTCCACTTGTCGTAAACACTTCCCGGTCTTTTCCTCATTCACGACTTATTACCGGGTTTGTAACTAGATTAACACGACAGGTGCCACTAGTGGATCAGGAACTGCTTACCCTTTCGGAGCATCTGAGTTCACCCTCGGATTTTAGTGGGGTTCGTGTTACTCGATCTTTAGTTTTATATGTATGTTTTATCGTTGTTTGTCCTTTGGTACATTTTCTTTTGGCCATTGTGTTGTCTGTTCTTCGATATGCGGATTCTGATTGCCCCTTTGGTATCTTCAAACTCTTATTTATGCTTTCTCTAACTGTTTTTGCCCCCTATTATATATGATTATCAGTCGACGCGAAAAAATACAATATTGTTTGTCAGTTAATCCTGTATATGTTAATAGATAATTAAGTTCTTTAAACCAAATTTCAGATAATTTTCTTCGACAAGGGGAAGTAACTATGTCTTATTATTTAGTCAAATTGACATAATATGGTGTTATCAATCTTTTACAGATTTTGCCTGTGGCTTCCCAGATGATTCAGAAATTGCAGGTAAATTATTTTGTAGCACAAACTACACAATACAATTATCTTAAATTCGTTAGAAAATTATCGTCCAACCACAAGTTGCTGTCTTGCTGACAAACTTCCTCATGTTGTATTTGAATACACATGGCCATAGCCACAGGTGGGAATGTGCATCTTTTTTTCGCTGGTGATAGGCACTGCTTGCATAGTTAATAATAATAATAATAAATTCTTTGTTTATAGAGGTTTACACAGTTAGTTAATAACTAATCATCCCTCAAGTTAGATGTAAACAAATTCAATTAACCATTTGGACATTTATGACTTGATTCTAGAATGATACATCTTTTATTAGAGTTATTTTTTTAAGGTAGGAAAAAGATCCCATTTCATGCAAAATTCAATGAAAATAACATATTTTCCTCATAATCTGTACAAAATTTTATAATGTTGTAACAACTTGTGAATTATTAGTTATTATGAAAATTATCTTCTGATTTTAATAAGGTTCAGATATCTGGACAAATTGTAAGAAAGTTATGCACATGCATCGTGTAATTTGACGCACATGATTTCAGCCTTTAAGCTGCATTCAATTTAGAAACTACCGTATTCAATCCAAAAATCTACGAAAAAAAAATATATGTCTATTATAATGATGCACAGATATCAAAATACTTTTTTGAAATGAACTATACTTGATAATGATTTGGGTCAATGACAACTCTATATTTTCTGAGCAATAAAAAATATTATTTATTTTACTTTAATTCAAAAGAAAATGGTAATGAAAACAGAACGAACGACGATGAGGCATCTGTTGTTACTCCAGACTTAAATGTAAATATTGGTGATATACATTGTACCGATATGGACTTAAATCTAAATTTTGATGATAAACATAGAACAGGTTTAGGTCAAAATACTGGTGATAAACATGGAACAGAAGCTAACAAAATAGATGTGGGAAATCCTACTACCATGCCTGAAGTTCCCGATAGGAATACTAGTAATAAGACATTGAAAGGTGGTGAAGTTACACAAGATAAAGACCAAAATAACCCTGCTGTCAAAACTGATGGTGATAACAACGAAGATGACAACGAAGATATGACTGGTTATGAATCGGCCAAATATGCAAAACATATTGATGATAAAGATAAGGTATAATATTGTTACTAGTATTAGTTGTTTCGAATGTAAAATTCTGCAGCTGTTTGACATTAGACCATCCTTAAGTTCCTAAATAATGTAATTATCAATAAAATCTAGGTTCTCCTCCCTCAGGCACAGGTGACCAGAGCTGATTTTGGCTACCCTGTTTAGGCACTTTGGTTTTATTGCTCCCAAAACTTTAAATTATGTGACTTTCTAATCTTTTGATTTTGAGTGTATCTGATGAATGTTATTCCAGAAACGCGTCGTACACACTAAATTTCATATCTAGTTTTTATTAATGAAATGCTAGTTTGCAATATCTATCTTTTTATATGTTAAATACATGTACAGTATTTCTCCCTCTTTAACAGGTCACTTACACCAAAGGTCACCTCTCTTTTCAAGCCACTCCCACCAAAGGTCACCACTCTTATCAGGCCACTCCCACCAAAGATCACCCATCTTTTCAGGCCACTCCCACACTTTTCTGTCGTTTTAATGTCTTTCCCGACTCCAATCGGACAACTAGACTGTGTGTTTATTTTATTATATTAATACACTGAAAGTTTCTAATAACACATTTGCTGGTTATATAATAAAGTACATTTATAAATTGTAAGTACATTCAAAGCACACATTAGCTATCCCGTAGAAATTGTCTCATTTTTTATAAAATGAAATGTATTTACGCCGATATTTCTTGTGTGATCCTCCCTTTCTTCTTTTTGTTCATGTTACTTGACTTCATATCTTTGAGGTATACCATCGAGGACGTGATCGTATGGTAGTTGGATTTACAACTACCTATGCAATCAGTGCCTAGCACCACTAAAGTTGTGATTTTGAATCCCACTCGTGGACAGGTGAACTCGGTACAAATTTTTGTGAATTCAGAGCTAACCATTTTATAGATGCTGGCCTGCATGCTTAGCAGAGAAACAGCAAATACCTGAATTTTTTTAGTGTTGGTTACTCAACCGGGACTTCTACCCTCAATTTTTTATTACTGCACTTGTTACGAACATGCTAACCCAGCATTGCATCATAGATGCAGACCATATCTTTCATTAAATGTTGTCATGGTTATATAATTGTAGAAATCAGAAACAAAATCAACAAAAAAAGGCAAGAAGAAAACAAAGATAAAGAATAGGTCTGGTAATGTACATTTGTAATATTCATGTTCATGTATTTGGTTTTTTTGGTATGAAAAGAAAGTTTAACAGTGATGTGTAATAATTCCACCAATATCAACAAAATGAACAATAACCTCAAAACATTAAGTATAAAAAAAGAGATCACAACCATATGACGCTGGAAGAAATCCAGATCTTGATTTAGGAGAGGCACAAAAATGTGGCAGGGTTAATTTTGATAATTGGCTCTACAACGGCAATACAACTGTTGTTTGCTTTGTTTCATAATATTAATTATGAATATCGGAACCAGTTTTACATTACAGGGCTGTAATGGCCGTGATCGTATACTTGATGGATTTACAACTATCTATGCAATCAGTAGAGTTCGAATCTCGATCAGGGCGAGGTGTACAACATTATGTTATAAAGTTTGTCAGTGACTTGCGACAGGTATGTGGTTTTGTACGGGTCCTTCAGTTTCCTCCACCAATAAAACTGACTGCCACGATGCAACTGAAATATTGTTGAAAGTGGCGTTAAACACCATCAAACAAACAAACACTATGTTAGTGTAGTATATTGAATCCATTAACCAGCCATTATCACCATCTTGGACATTTCAAATTTTATACAGTAGGAATTGGTGCAAAGATTTGGGTTGGAATTTCGTTAACTGGTTTAACCCACCATATTTTTTTTCATCATAAAATCTAATAGTGACTGTGGGAAGGACGGTAAATAAACCAAGTTTTAGATAAATTTTATGTTCATTTAAATCCAAATCATTTCTATAGTTAAATTTCAAATGTGAAAGTTTATCTGATGAACAACGATGACATTTCTATGGTGACATTATAATGGACATGAAGCCCGATAGGTGACCCTTAAATACAAGTGATTGCTTAATAGAGGTAACCACATGGGCAGATTTGACTGTATTGTATGGTAGGTCTAACTATTTAGTCATACCAGTGAGTATGCTTTTAATACTGATTAGTGTGTTAAGAGGTCATCTTTGGGACAAGAAAAAAAATGGTCTTTTAAGACAGGTGAGCTCTAAATAGAGGTTCAATTTATATGAAATTTTCTATAACAGGACATGAAAAAGGTGATCATTTAATACAAGTGACTGCTTTATAGAGGTGACAACAATGGGACGGTGTGACTGTATTTAATAATGAATGAGTGATTGTTGTTTAACGCCAACTCAGCAATTATTCAGCTATATCATGGGGAGAACAAGTTAAATTTCAATCAAATGATGATGAGATCTGCTTTGTACTAGACCAACACAATTGGTTGGATTTTATGGTGCTAGCTCACTGAAACAACAGTCGGCGGATAGACATTATCGCCCCACTCGGACATATCATCCTGATTATGTGTGAACCAGTCGTTACTCTTTCTCCTTAATGCTAACCATTACACCACTGATGCGGTTTATTTAATAATGATATGCTTCCTATTTACCAGAAGGTATGACAGACTTATTATTATTATCTGATGTATAACATGTAAAAACATTTAACAAATTCATGTAGTTTCATTTGAATTTCTGTTTGATTATCTTTTTAGCTCACTAG
The DNA here is from genome assembly GCA_963680875.1 of Bathymodiolus brooksi. Lineage (NCBI taxonomy): Eukaryota > Metazoa > Mollusca > Bivalvia > Mytilida > Modiolidae > Bathymodiolus > Bathymodiolus brooksi. Next base: position 30,454,449 of record OY804588.1, on the reverse strand, counting down.
GCCATAGGGCATGTGAGCTTTTGTCATGGGTAAGCGTCGTCGTCCGTCCGTCCGTTAGCTTTTCACATTTAAATCTTCTTCTCTGAAACCGCTGAACAGATTTCAACCAAGCTTGCCAGAAATGTTCATTGGATGGTCCTCTACCAGATTTGTGTTTTTGGTGCTGATTTGAAATCCAACATGGCTGCCAGGGTCCATAATGTGTTCTCATTGGCTGAAATTTAAAAAATCTTCTCGTCAGAATCCACCAAGCCAATTGAATTGTGACTTTGCAGGAATGATCATTGAGTGGTCCTGTACTAAACTTGTGAATCGTTTGCCGATTGGAAATTCAAGATGGCCACCATGACTCGACTTAGTTTAACGTTGGACCCTATGGGAATTTCACATTTTCATCTTTTTTTTCTGAAACCACAAAACAGATTTGAACCAAACTTGGCAGAAATGTTCATTGGATGGTCATATACAAGATTTTTGTTTTTGGCACTGATTGGAAATCCAACATGGCTGCCAGGGCCCATAATGTGTTCTGATTGGTCGAAATTTAAAAAATCTTCTTGTTAGAAACCACTAAGGGATGACCATTTAACTTGAAGGGGGGGGAGGGGGGGGGGGGGGTTATGGTTTTTTTCTAAAAAAATATTCTGATTCCCAATGTTGCTGAAGAAAATATTCTGATTTTGGTGGAGGAAAAAAAAATAATCTGATTCAGAGTTTTTGTCATATAACCTAATGTTAAATTCTGGAAAAAACTTTCGCGCTTTGCGGGACAAAAAAAAATATTCTAACTCTTGTGTTGTCTGAAAAAAAAATTCTGAACGAAACAAAAAACCATAACCCCCCCCACTCTTCAAGTTAAATGGTCGGTCCCTAAGCCAATTGAATTGTGACTTTGCAGGAATGATCATTGGGTGGTCCTGTACTAAACTTGTGAATCGTTTGCCGATCAGAAATTCAAGATGGCCGCCATGACTCGACTTAATTTAACATTGGACCCTATTGGAATTTCACATTTTCATCTTTTTTTCTGAAACCACAAAACAGATTTGAACCAAACTTGGCAGAAATGTTCATTGGATGGTCATATACAAGATTTTTGTTTTTGGTGTTGATCGGAAATCCAACATGGCTGCCAGGCCCATAATGTGTTCTGATTGGTCAAAATTTAAAAAATCTTCTTGTTAGAAACCACCAAGCCAATTGAATTGTGACTTTGCAGGAATAATCATTGGGTGGTCCTGTACTAAACTTGTGAATCGTTTGCCGATCGGAAATTCAAGATGGCCACCATGACTCGACTTAGTTTAACATTGGACCCTATGGGAATTTTCTTCGACAAGAGGAAGTAACTATGTCTTATTATTTAGTAAAATTTACATAATATGGTGTTATCAATGTTTTACAGATTTTGCCTGTGGCTTCCCAGATGATTCAGAAATTGCAGGTAAATTATTTTGTAGCACAAACTACACAATACAATTATCTTAAATTCGTTAGAAAATTATCGTCCAACCACAAGTTGCTGTCTTGCTGACAAACTTCCTCATGTTGTATTTGAATACACATGGCCATAGCCACAGGTGGGAATGTGCATCTTTTTTTCGCTGGTGATAGGCACTGCTTGCATAGTTAATAATAATAATAATAAATTCTTTGTTTATAGAGGGTTACACAGTTCGTTAATAACTAATCATCCCTCAAGTTAGATGTAAGCAAATTCAATTAACCATTTGGACATTTATGACTTGATTCTAGAATGATACATCTTTTATTAGAGTTATTTTTTTAAGGTAGGAAAAAGATCCCATTTCATGCAAAATTCAATGAAAATAACATATTTTCCTCATAATCTGTACAAAATTTTATAATGTTGTAACAACTTGTGAATTATTAGTTATTATGAAAATTATCTTCTGATTTTAATAAGGTTCAGATATCTGGACAAATTGTAAGAAAGTTATGCACATGCATCGTGTAATTTGACGCACATGATTTCGGCCTTTTAGCTGCATTCAATTTAGAAACTACCGTATTCAATCCAAAAATCTAAGAAAAAAATATATGTCTATTATAATGATGCACAGATATCAAAATACTTTTTTGAAATGAACTATACTTGATAATGATTTTGGTCAATGACAACTCTATATTTCCTGAGCAATAAAAAATATTATTTATTTTACTTTAATTCAAAAGAAAATGGTAATGAAAACAGAACGAATGACGATGAGGCATCTGTTGTTACCCCAGACTTAAATGTAAATATTGGTGATATACATTGTACCGATATGGACGTAAATCAAAATTTTGGTGATAAACATAGAACAGGTTTAGGTCAAAATACTGGTGATAAACATGGAACAGAAGCTAACAAAATAGATGTGGGAAATCCTACTACCATGCCTGAAGTTCCCGATAGGAATACTAGTAATAAGACATTGAAAGGTGGTGAAGTTACACAAGATAAAGACCAAAATAACCCTGCTGTCAAAACTGATGGTGATAACAACGAAGATGACAACGAAGATACGACTGGTTATGAATCGGCCAAATATGCAAAACCTATTGATGATAAAGATAAGGTATAATATTGTTACTAGTATTAGTTGTTTGGAATGTAAAATTCTGCAGCTGTTTGACATAAGGCCATCCTTAAGTTCCTAAATAATGTAATTGTCAATAAAATCTAGGTTCTCCTCCCTCAGGCACAGGTGACCAGAGCTGATTTTGGCTACCCTGTTTAGGCACTTTGGTTTTATTGCTCCCAAAACTTTAAATTATGTGACTTTCTAATCTTTTGATTTTAAGTGTACCAGATGAATGTTATTCCAGAAACGCGTCGTACACACTAAATTTCATATCTAGTTTTTATTGATGAAATACTAGTTTGCAATATCTATCTTTTTATATGTTAAATACATGTACAGTATTTCTCCCTCTTTAACAGGTCATTTACACCAAAGGTCACCTCTCTTTTCAGGCCACTCCCACCAAAGGTCACCACTCTTATCAGGCCACTCCCACCAAAGATCACCCATCTTTTCAGGCCACTCCCACACTTTTCTGTCGTTTTAATGTCTTTCCCGACTCCAGTCGGACAACTAGACTGTGTGTTTAATTTATTATATTAATACACTGAAAGTTTCTAATAACACATTTGCTGGTTATATAATAAAGTACATTTATAAATTGTAAGTACATTCAAAGCACACATTAGCTATCCCGTAAAAATTGTCTCATTTTTTATAAAATGAAATGTATTTACGCCGATATTTCTTGTGTGATCCTCCCTTTCTTCTTTTTGTTCATGTTACTTGACTTCATATCTTTGAGGTACCATCGAGGACGTGATCGTATGGTAGTTGGATTTACAACTACCTATGCAATCAGTGCTTAGCACCACTAAAGTTGTGATTTTGAATCCCACTCATGGACAGGTGAACTCGGTACAAATTTTTGTGAATTCAGAGCTAACCATTTCATAGATGCTGGCCTGCATGCTTAGCAGAGAAACAGCAAATACCTGAATTTTTTTAGTGTTGGTTACTCAACCGGGACTTCTACCCTCAATTTTTTATTACTGCACTTGTTACGAACATGCTAACCCAGCATTGCATCATAGATGCAGACCATATCTTTCATTAAATGTTGTCATGGTTATATAATTGTAGAAATCAGAAACAAAATCAACAAAAAAAGGCAAGAAGAAAACAAAGATAAAGAATAGGTCTGGTAATGTACATTTGTAATATTCATGTTCATGTATTTGGTTTTTTTGGTATGAAAAGAAAGTTTAACAGTGATGTGTAATAATTCCACCAATATCAACAAAATGAACAATAACCTCAAAACATTAAGTATAAAAAAAGAGATCACAACCATATGACGCTGGAAGAAATCCAGATCTTGATTTAGGAGAGGCACAAAAATGTGGCAGGGTTAATTTTGATAATTGGCTCTACAACGGCAATACAACTGTTGTTTGCTTTGTTTCATAATATTAATTATGAATATCGGAACCAGTTTTACATTACAGGGCTGTAATGGCCGTGATCGTATACTTGATGGATTTACAACTATCTATGCAATCAGTAGAGTTCGAATCTCGATCAGGGCAAGGTGTACAACATTATGTTATAAAGTTTGTCAGTGACTTGCGACAGGTATGTGGTTTTGTACGGGTCCTTCAGTTTCCTCCACCAATAAAACTGACTGCCACGATGCAACTGAAATATTGTTGAAAGTGGCGTTAAACACCATCAAACAAACAAACACTATGTTAGTGTAGTATATTGAATCCATTCACCAGCCATTATCACCATCTTGGACATTTCAAATTTTACAGTAGGAATTGGTGCAAAGATTTGGGTTGGAATTTCGTTAACTGGTTCAACCCACCATATTTTTTAGCCGAGTTGCAACGAAGTTGCAGTCGGCTTATGTTTTGGCGAAAGGCGGGCGGGCGTATGTTAGCCTATCTTCGTTAACACGATAGCGCTCTCAGTTTTTGGCTGATCAACATAATTTTTGGTAGGAAGCATTATTACACTATTATTTAGAGCGAGTTCGAAATTCAGATTAATCTATTGTTTTTTTCTTGTAAAATCATGGTTTTTTTTATAGAAAAAGTACATATTTTGAGAATTATCTTCGTTAACGCGATAGTGCTCTTAGTTTTTGGCCGATCAATGTAATTTTTGGTAGGAAGCATTATTACACTATTATTTAGAGCGAGTTCGAAATTCAGATTAATCTATTGTTTTTTTCTTGTAAAATCATGGGTTTTTTATAGAAAAAGTACATATTTTGAGAATTATCTTCGTTAACGCGATAGCGCTCTTAGTTTTTGGCTGATCAACATAAAGTTTGGTAGGAAGCATTATTACACTATTATTTAGAGCGAGTTCGAAATTCAGATTAATCTATTGTTTTTTTTTTGTAAAATCATGGTTTTCTATAGAAAAAGTACATATTTTGAGAATTACACATTTCTCTGAAACTACAAAAGATAGAAACTTAATATTTGGTATGGGTGGAGATGCCAATGTGAAGTTGTGCATTCAAATTTTTTTATCCCCGGGGCTCAGCCCCACCCCGCTGGGGAATCTGTTTTAAAAAAATGTGACCAAGATCCCCACCCTAAACCATATATATTTATGATCAGGGTAACTAGGCAAATTAAATGCATTATAGCTCAGGCCCCAGGGTCATACCCCACCCCCTACCTGAAGTGAACTTTTTAATGGTTGAGATCCTCAACCCTAAACCATGTATATTTATGATCAGGGTGACTAGGCAAATTAATTGCATTATAGCTCAGGCCCCAGAGTCATACCCCACCCCCTACCTGAAGTGAACTTTTTAATGGTTGAGATCCCCACCCCTAAACCATATATATTTATGATCAGGGTTACTAGGCAAATTAAATGCCTTATAGCTCAGGCCCCGGGGAGTCATACCACACCCCCTACCTGAAGTGAACTTTTTAATGGTTGAGATCCCCACCCCTAAGCCATATATATTTATGATCAGGGTGACTAGGCAAATTAAATGCCTTATAGCTCAGGCCCCGGGGAGGGGGGTCATACCCCACCCCATACCTGAAGTGAACTTTTTAATGGTTGAAATCCCCACCCCTTAACCATATATATTTATGATCTGGGTCAATAGACAAAATAAATGTGAAACGTTTGCCGATCGGAAATTCAAGATGGCCACCAAGACTCGACTTAGTTTAACATAGGACCCTATGGGAATTTCACATTTTCATCTTTTTTTCTGAAACCACAAAACAGATTTGAACGAAACTTGGCAGAAATGTTCATTGGATGGTCATATACAAGATTTTTATATTTGGCACTGATTGGAAATCCAACATGGCTGCCAGGGCCCATAATGTGTTCTGATTGGTCAAAATTTAAAAAATCTTCTTGTTAGAAACCACTAAGGGAACGACCATTTAACTTGATGGGGGGGGGGGGGGGGGGGGATTTATGTTTTTTTTCTAAAAAAATATTCTGATTCCCAATGTTGCTGAAAAAAATATTCTGATTTTGGTGGAGGAAATAAAAATAATCTGATTCAGAGTTTTTGTCATAACCTAATGTTAAATTCTGGAAAAAAAATTCGCGCTTTGCGCGACAAAAAAAATATTTTAACTCTTGTGTTGTCCGAAAAAAAAAAATCTGAACGAAACAAAAAACCATAACCCCCCCCCCCCCCCCTTCAAGTTAAATGGTCGGTCCCTAAGCCAATTGAATTGTGACTTTGCAGGAATGATCATTGGGTGGTCCTGTACTAAACTTGTGAATCGTTTGCCGATCGGAAATTCAAGATGGCCGCCGTGACTCGACTTAGTTTAACATTGGACCCTATGGGAATTTCACATTTTCATCTTTTTTTCTGAAACCACAAAACAGATTTGAACCAAACTTGGCAGAAATGTTCATTGGATGGTCATATACAATATTTTTGTTTTTGGTGCTGGTCGGAAATCCAACATGGTTGCCAGGGCCCATAATGTGTTCTGATTGCTCGAAATTTAAAAAATCTTCTTGTTAGAAACCACTAAGCGAATTGAATTGTGACTTTGCAGGAATGATCATTGGGTGGTCCTGTACTAAACTTGTGAATTGTTTGCCAATCGGAAATTCAAGATGGCCACCATGACTTGACTTAGTTTAACATTAGACCCTATGTGAATTTCACATTTTCATCTTTTTTTCTGAAACCGCAAAACAGATTTGAACCAAACTTGGCAGAAATGTTCATTGGATGGTCATATACAAGATTTTTGTTTTTGGTGCTGATCGGAAATCCAACATGGCTGCCAGGGCCCATAATGTGTTCTGATTGGTCGAAATTTAAAAAATCTTCTTGTTAGAAACCACTAAGCCAATTGAATTGTGACTTTGCAGGAATGATCATTGGGTGGTCCTGTACTAAACTTGTGAATCGTTTGCCGATCGGAAATTCAAGATGGCCGCCGTGACTCTACTTAGTTTAACATTGGACCCTATGGGAATTTCACATTTTCATCTTTTTTTCTGAAACCACAAAACAGATTTGAACCAAACTTGGCAGAAATGTTCATTGGATGGTCATATACAATATTTTTGTTTTTGGTGCTGGTCGGAAATCCAACATGGTTGCCAGGGCCCATAATGTGTTCTGATTGCTCGAAATTTAAAAAATCTTCTTGTTAGAAACCACTAAGCGAATTGAATTGTGACTTTGCAGGAATGATCATTGGGTGGTCCTGTACTAAACTTGTGAATTGTTTGCCAATCGGAAATTCAAGATGGCCACCATGACTTGACTTAGTTTAACATTAGACCCTATGTGAATTTCACATTTTCATCTTTTTTTCTGAAACCGCAAAACAGATTTGAACCAAACTTGGCAGAAATGTTCATTGGATGGTCATATACAAGATTTTTGTTTTTGGTGCTGATCGGAAATCCAACATGGCTGCCAGGGCCCATAATGTGTTCTGATTGGTCGAAATTTAAAAAATCTTCTTGTTAGAAACCACTAAGCCAATTGAATTGTGACTTTGCAGGAATGATCATTGGGTGGTCCTGTACTAAACTTGTGAATCGTTTGCCGATTGGAAATTCAAGATGGCCACCATGACTCTACTTAGTTTAACATTAGACCCTATGTGAATTTCACATTTTCATCTTTTTTTCTGAAACCGCAAAACAGATTTGAACCAAACTTGGCAGAAATGTTCATTGGATGGTCATATACAAGATTTTTGTTTTTGGTGCTGATCGGAAATCCAACATGGCTGCCAGGGCCCATAATGTGTTCTGATTGGTCGAAATTTAAAAAATCTTCTTGTTAGAAACCACTAAGCCAATTGAATTGTGACTTTGCAGGAATGATCATTGGGTGGTCCTGTACTAAAAATGTGAATCGTTTGCCGATCGGAAATTCAAGATGGCCACCATGACTCGACTTAGTTTAACATTGGACCCTATGGGAATTTCACATTTTCATCTTTTTTTCTGAAACCACAAAACAGATTTGAACCAAACTTGGCAGAAATGTTCATTGGATGGTCATATACAAGATTTTTGTTTTTGGCGCTGATCGGAAATCCAACATGGCTGTCAGGGCCAATAATGTGTTCTGATTGGTCGAAATTTTAAAAATCTTGTTAGAAACCACTAAGCCAATTGAATTGTGACTTTGCAGGAATGATCATTAGGTGGTCCTGTACTAAACTTGTGAATCGTTTGCCGATCGGAAATTCAAGATGGCCACCATGACTTGACTTAGTTTAACATTAGGCCCTATGGGAATTTCACATTTTCATCTTTTTTTCTGAAACCACAAAACAGATTTGAACCAAACTTGGCAGAAATGTTCATTGGATGGTCATATACAAGATTTTTGTTTTTGGTGCTGATCGGAAATCCAACATGGCTGCCAGGGCCATAATGTGTTCTGATTGGTCAAAATTTTAAAAATCTTCTTGTTAGAAACCACCAAGCCAATTGAATTGTGACTTTGCAGGAATAATCATTGGGTGGTCCTGTACTAAACTTGTGAATCGTTTGCCGATCGGAAATTCAAGATGGCCACCATGACTCGACTTAGTTTAACATTGGACCCTATGTGAATCGTCTGCTGATCGGAAATTCACCATGATATAGCTGAAAAACTGCTGAATTGGCATAAAGGCCCCCAGAAGTTCCAAAAGATGCAAAAATCCTTGATTCTATCCATTTCCTGGCATCTTTTTCCTAGTTCAGTAATCATTACTTTTTATGATTTAATTTTCGTATTTTCTACTTTACCAGGCAAGAGGGAGTATTTCGAAATCCATCTACACAAGAAATGCACTAAACTAACACCAGAAGAATTAAAAGCAATTGCATTAATGTCTCTGGTAACAGCTACATTTGTATATTGTTGAGTGAAAAAAAACCCCATTAAAAAGTAAAAATAGTGCCATTTTCTATTCACTTTCTGCATTTGTTGGACTTATTAGCCTCTTTGATTGTGCTATAAGAGGCTAATAAACCGAGAAATCATATCGGAGATAAACCATTGACTGTCACTTGCAAAATTTAGGGAAAATTTAAAAAATTTGAGTCCGGGCCCCACTTTTTGAAAATTCTAGATCCGCCACTGAACTTATCAGCTGTAACGACATCTTATATAGCATAAACGCCATCAAAATTTTAACTTAAAATTAATTGTACTAAATTCCCGTAGAAAATAAATTGGACTAAATTCCCGTAGAAAATATTGGCCAAGCTCAATTTCAGTCAAAGATGTTTCTATGGACCAAACAACATAAGACACCGAGATTCCTCTAATGTTTTGTAACTTTAAAATTATGCTTACCATCTCCTGACTTTCTTTTCAACGTAACCCGTCTTCAGCCAGTTTGTTTTTAGTAACATGACTCGAGTGCTATCGTGACGCTGACAATATACATTGCATCAAGGCAGGAACTGGGCTAAGATTGAAACGTGTGAAAAGGATGCTGTATGCCTTAAGGTGTTCGATAAACATGTTTGATGTCTGACGTCTTTGAAGTCAGTTAGAAGAGTTTGAAGATACCAAAGTGGTAATCAGAATCCGTATATCGAAGAAGAACAGACAACACAATGGCCAAAGGAAAAAGGACAAAAGGACAAACAACGATCTACAAAACATACATATAAAACTAAAGATCGAGTAACACGAACCCCACTAAAAACCGGGAGTGAATTCAGGTGCTCTGAAAGGGTCAGCAGTTCCTGCTCTACTAGTGACACCGGTCATGTTAATCTAGTTGCAAACCCGATTATTTTGCAGGGTTTTCTTTTTGCATTGCTTTGTTACTATTGAAATTTCATTGTTTTTCTTGATTTTTGATGCTGCAAGATAGTGTGTCTGAATATAAAATTTATTTGTATTGGGCTCAAAACAGATCAGAAATTCTCTGCAAGCCTCATATTCCTACAGGGGAAATCGTGTCCGTGATCGTATGGTAGTTGGATTTACAACTACCTATGCAATCGGTGTCTTATCACCACTGATGTTGTGAGTTCGAATCTCGATCAGGGCAAGGTGTACAACATTATGTGATAAAGTTTGTCCGTGACTTGCGACAAGTCGATGTTTTCTCCGGGTCCTCTGGTTTCCTATACCAGTAAAACTGACTGCCATGATGTTACTGAAATATTGTTGAAAGTGGTGTTAAACACGATCAAACAAACAAACAAAAATATTCCTAAGCTGTCAGACAAATAAATTTTATATTCTATATATAGCAAAAGCCAACATTTGATATTATATTTCTGTATTGTTTAGTGGTAAACATCGCATGTACAATTGGTGATATCAATACAGAAATTATTCATCAACCTCCAGATCTACATTTTATATACATGTAGTAATACATGACATTTGTAAAGATAATATATACAATAGACCATATCTGAGTTTTGGTATTTGGGTGTACCATTTCATTTTAAATTTTAAATATAATTATAACTATATTAAGGGCCGTCTTAATGAATGGGCATGCTGAGCAGTTACCCAGGGGCCCCATGAGCATAGAGGGCCCATCCTGTTCTATGTATGTTGTGTATGGCATGTTTTTGAATGTCTAACACTGATTTTGTTGGAAGTACCAATACAATAAATATATGTTTATCTTTATCGAGTACACCTTGCCATGTGTATTATACTGTCTTGTATGTATATGTAAATAGTTTGCACTGTCTATATACCTATTGGGGCTGTCGTGATCGTGATCTTATGGTGGTTTGATTTACCTGTGAAATCAGATCCTATCACCACTAAAAATGTAAGTTGAAATCCAGTTCATGGCAAGATGTACTCGATACAACATTATGTGATAAAGTTTGTCAGTGACTTGCGACAGGTCGGTGGTTTTCTCTGGGTACTCCGCAAATTAAACTGACTGCCACGATAAAACTGAAATATTGTTGAAAATGGCGCTTAACACCATAAACCATAAACCAATTAGTGCAAGCTCAAACTTATCAAAATGCAGCTTGACATGTCAGTCAAGGGGAGCAAGTTAGAGGATCTGATTTTAATTAATTTGGTGAAAGCAAAACCCATTTCTGTCTATATTAAACATCTTCATTGGAGTTAAACACCAAATAGTTAGATAGCTAAACTTAAATACTAAATTTTGAAGATCAAAATTAAACTCAAATATCAAAACTAAGCGAAACCTAGTTCTAATAATAAAACCCTAAATGCTCGCTTACTCGCAAGGTTTATAACGGGATGCCATTACACGTAATGGAGTAGCCGCCAAGATTTTTTGCGCTCACTATAAGTTTCTGACGCCTGCATTTATCAATAATAAGACATAACCTTTCCTTTTGTCCATTATTATAACAAGTTTTTATCACCTACCAGTATTTTAGAATGTAATTCCCACAAAATAAAAAGCTTCTCTCTGTACTTTTTGAATTTCGTCATTTCCAGCCTCACTATTTGGATGTCGATACCATATTTGGCGATTAAGGCGTGAATGTTTACATCAGCCGTCGTAAGCATCGTAGTAAGAAATACCATATTTAGAAAAGCTCTGCCTTCCGTAGTTTCCGGTTATGACAAACGATCAATAAATTTGAACAAGGTTGTTGCTACCTTTGAAAAGCATATATTTCTCAGCCAAACCGATTTAACAAGGACTGGGATCATCAGTAATAGTTATAATGAAATGTTTGAAGCGTAAATAGTGAGTTTTTATTTTTCAACTGCAACTTTTTTTTTGCTCCATTGTGACGGATGGGACCGCGTTGTAGCTCTGCCGAGACACAAGTTTGTCACAGGAGCTACATTATTGCAGCTAAGCGAAACCCTGCTTAAGCTATTAATATTAAAGGGAGATAAACGTATGTTTTACAAAAAAAACATCTCCCATTTAGGGTTAGGGTTATGGTGTTTAACACCACTTTCAACAATATTTCAGTTATATTGTGGTGATCAGTTTTATTAGTGGAGGTAACCTGAATACAAGGAGAAAACCACCGACCTGAAGAGAAGAACTAATGAAGATAAACAACCTGGTTGTTACGATCAGTGACCAGGTGGATCATATTTATAGTAACTGAATTTAAAAATGTCCTGTTTTTGTTGACAATATAATTAGAGAAGTTAAAGAATAACACGACACTAGTGGAGCAGGAACTGCTTACCCTTCCGGAGCACCTGAGTTCACCCCCGGTTTTTAGTGGGTTTAGTGTTACATGATCTTTAGTTTTATGTGTATGTTTTGTAGATGGTTGTCTTTTTATACTTTTATTTTGGCCATTGTCTTGTCTGTTCTTCTTCCATTTACAGATTCTGATTTATACCTCTTTGGTATCTTCAAACTCTTCTTACGGTCGAAAATTTAATATTTGTTAAGTAATAATAATTTTTTTAATAGAATTCACATATCGCCTGCCATATGTATGCGGGTTAGACAATGGCTAATTGTTTGATTTTTGATGTTTGATGGTGTTTAACACCACTTTCAACAATATTTCAGTTTTATAAGTGGAGGAAACCAGAGTATCCAAAGTAAACCACCGATCTGTCGCAAGTTACTGACGAAGTTTATCACATAATGTTGTATCAAGTACATCATGTCATGAGCGGAATTCGAACTCATAACTTTAGTTGTCATAGGCACTGATTGCACAGGTAGTTGTAAATCCAACTAGCATATGATCGCGACCACATTCATTTATTTTACTTTCAAGTGCCTTGAAGTGGGTTAGAATGGTGGGTGTTTTAACACCATTTTCAAGATATTTTCAGTTATATCGTGGAGGTCAGTTTAATTGGTTGAGGAAATCTAAATACCTAGTGCAATGTGTGGTATTTGATTTGATTTATTGTGTTTTATGCCACTTTCAACAATATTTCAGCTATATCATGGCGACCAGTTTTAGTGGTGGAAGAAGCCGGAGTATCCGGAAAGAACCACCAACCATGGACAAGGAACTGGTAAACTTGATCACTTGTGACTGCGAGTCGAGTGCACCCTTTTTAGCTCACCTGACCCAAAGGGTCATGTGAGCTATTGCCATCACTTGGCGTCCGTCGTACGTCGTAAATTTTTCAAAAATCTTCTCCTCTGAAAGTACTAGACCAATGGAAACCAAACTTGGTCTGAATCATCACTAGGGTGTCTAGTTTCAAAATTGTGTCTGGTGATGCCGTGCACCAACCAACATGGCCGCTGTTACAAAAAATAGAACATATGGTAAAATTGCAGGTTTTTGGTAATAACTCAAAAACCGTTAATAATATCAAAAATCGGACATGGGATAAAAATGATCAGCACATCAAGATCTATCTACCCTGCAATTTTGAAGTAAATCTGATTACCCATCTTGGAGTTATTGCCCTTTTTTCATCAAATTTTCAAAATTTTAATACTTTTCGTCCTTTATTTCAAAAACTATAAGAGACAGGTGGTAAGTTGAAACTGCAAACATGTTCAGCATGTCAAGATCTACCTACCCTGCAATTTTGAAGTAAATCCCATTACCCATTTTGACCGATTATGCAAATTAGAAAAAAGGGGGGATGAAATTTAAAAAAAAATCTTCTCCTCAGAAACCACTGGGCCAATTGCAACCAAACTTTTGTGGAATGATCCTTAGATGGCCCCCTTCCAAAATTGTGTCCGGTTATCCCGACTTCCAACCAAGATGGCCGCCAAGCTAAAAATAGAAAATGGGGGGATGAAATTAAAAAAAAAAATCTTCTCCTCTGAAACTACTGAGCCAATCTCAACCAAACTTTGCTGAAATGATCCTTGGGTGGTCCCCTTTCAAAATTATGTCCGTCAGTGCCGTCCTGTATCCAAAATGGCCACCATTACTAAAAATAGACATTTCTTCAAATGGCCAAAACTGCTCTATTTTAAGCCAGAAAGTGCCCAAATTTGAACTGTATAAGTATAATGATGAGCTTTTTAACATTTATTATGGGATTTTTTATGAACTTTGAACTTTTGCCTATTTTGACCGATTATGCAAATTAGAAAAAAGGGGGGATGAAATTAAAAAAAATCTTCTCCTCTGAAACTACTGAGCCAATCTCAACCAAACTTTGCTGAAATGATCCTTGGGTGGCCCCCTTTCAAAATTGTGTCCGTCAGCGCCGTCCTGTATCCAAGATGGCCGCCATGACTAAAAATAGAAATTTCTTCAAATGGCCAAAACTGCTCTAATTTAAGCCAGAAAGTGCCCAAATTTGAACTGTACAAGCATAATGATGAGCTTATTAACATATATTATGGGATTTTTTTATGAACTTTGAACTTTTGCCTATTTTGACCGATTATGCAAATTAGAAAAATGGGGGGATGAAATTTAAAAAAAATCTTCTCCTCTGAAACTACAGAGCCAATCTCAACCAAACTTTGCTGAAATGATTCTTGGGTGGTCCTCTTCTAAAATTGTGTACGGCATTTCAGAACACCGACCAAGATGGCCGCCACAGCCGAACTTAATTTAACATAGGACCCTATGGGAAATTCCCATAAAAATCTTCTTGTCTGAAACCATTTGCTCAATAAGAACAAAATTTTGATGAAATAGTCATTGGATGGTTCTCTTCCAAAAATGTGTCCGGCAGTTCGGCCCTTCGATCAAGATGGCCCCCACAGCCGAACTTAGCTTAACATAGGACCCTATGGGAAATTCACATAAAAATCTTCTCCTCAGAAACCACTGGGCCAATTGCAACCAAACTTTTGTGGAATGATCCTTGGATGGCCTCCTTCCAAAATTGTTTCCGGTGATCCCGACTTCCAACCAAGATGGCCATCAAGCTAAAAATAGAAAAAAGGGGGGATGAAATTAAAAAAAAAATCTTCTCCTCTGAAACTACTGAGCCAATCTCAACCAAACTTTGCTGAAATGATCCTTGGGTGGTCCCCTTTCAAAATTGTGTCCGTCAGCGCCGTCCTATATCCAAGATGGCCGCCATGACTAAAAATAGAAATTTCTTCAAATGGCCAAAACTGCTCTATTTTAAGCCAGAAAGTGCCCAAATTTGAACTGTACAAGCATAATGATGAGCTTTTTAACATATATTACGGGATTTTTTTATGAACTTTGAACTTTTGCCTATTTTGACCGATTATGCAAATTAGAAAAAAGGGGGGATGAAATTAAAAAAAATCTTCTCCTCTGAAACTACTGAGCCAATCTCAACCAAACTTTGCTGAAATGATCCTTGGGTGGTCCCCTTTCAAAATTGTGTCCGTCAGCGCCGTCCTGTATCCAAGATGGCACCATGACTAAAAATAGAAATTTCTTCAAATGGCCAAAACTGCTCTAATTTAAGCCAGAAAGTGCCCAAATTTGAACTGTACAAGCATAATGATGAGCTTTTTTAACATATATTATGGGATTTTTTTATGAACTTTGAACTTTTGCCTATTTTGACCGATTATGCAAATTAGAAAAAAGGGGGGATGAAATTAAAAAAAAATCTTCTCCTCTGAAACTACAGAGCCAATCTCAACCAAACTTTGCTGAAATGATTCTTGGGTGGTCCTCTTCTAAAATTGTGTCCGGCATTTCAGAACACCGACCAAGATGGCCGCCACAGCCGAACTTAATTTAACATAGGACCCTATGGGAAATTCCCATAAAAATCTTCTTGTCTGAAACCATTTGCTCAATAAGAACAAAATTTTGATGAAATAGTCATTGGATGGTTCTCTTCCAAAAATGTGTCCGGCGGTTCGGCCCTTCGATCAAGATGGCCCCCACAGCCGAACTTAGCTTAACATAGGACCCTATGGGAAATTCACATAAAAATCTTCTCCTCAGAAACCACTGGGCCAATTGCAACCAAACTTTTGTGGAATGATCCTTGGATGGCCTCCTTCCAAAATTGTTTCCGGTGATCCCGACTTCCAACCAAGATGGCCATCAAGCTAAAAATAGAAAAAAGGGGGATGAAATTAAAAAAAAAATCTTCTCCTCTGAAACTACTGAGCCAATCTCAACCAAACTTTGCTGAAATGATCCTTGGGTGGTCCCCTTTCAAAATTGTGTCCGTCAGTGCCGTCCTGTATCCAAGATGGCCACCATTACTAAAAATAGAAATTTCTTCAAATGGCCAAAACTGCTCTATTTTAAGCCAGAAAGTGCCCAAATTTGAACTGTACAAGCATAATGATGAGCTTTTTAACATATATTACGGGATTTTTTTATGAACTTTGAACTTTTGTCTATTTTGACCGATTATGCAAATTAGAAAAAAGGGGGGATGAAATTAAAAAAAATCTTCTCCTCTGAAACTACTGAGCCAATCTCAACCAAACTTTGCTGAAATGATCCTTGGGTGGTCCCCTTTCAAAATTGTGTCCGTCAGCGCCGTCCTGTATCCAAGATGGCACCATGACTAAAAATAGAAATTTCTTCAAATGGCCAAAACTGCTCTAATTTAAGCCAGAAAGTGCCCAAATTTGAACTGTACAAGCATAATGATGAGCTTTTTTAACATATATTACGGGATTTTTTTATGAACTTTGAACTTTTGCCTATTTTGACCGATTATGCAAATTAGAAAAAAGGGGTGATGAAATTAAAAAAAAATCTTCTCCTCTGAAACTACAGAGCCAATCTCAACCAAACTTTGCTGAAATGATTCTTGGGTGGTCCTCTTCTAAAATTGTGTCCGGCATTTCAGAACACCGACCAAGATGGCCGCCACAGCCGAACTTAATTTAACATAGGACCCTATGGGAAATTCCCATAAAAATCTTCTTGTCTGAAACCATTTGCTCAATAAGAACAAAATTTTGATGAAATAGTCATTGGATGGTTCTCTTCCAAAAATGTGTCCGGCGGTTCGGCCCTTCGATCAAGATGGCCCCCACAGCCGAACTTAGCTTAACATAGGACCCTATGGGAAATTCACATAAAAATCTTCTCCTCAGAAACCACTGGGCCAATTGCAACCAAACTTTTGTGGAATGATCCTTGGATGGCCTCCTTCCAAAATTGTTTCCGGTGATCCCGACTTCCAACCAAGATGGCCATCAAGCTAAAAATAGAAAAAAGGGGGATGAAATTAAAAAAAAAATCTTCTCCTCTGAAACTACTGAGCCAATCTCAACCAAACTTTGCTGAAATGATCCTTGGGTGGTCCCCTTTCAAAATTGTGTCCGTCAGCGCCGTCCTATATCCAAGATGGCCGCCATGACTAAAAATAGAAATTTCTTCAAATGGCCAAAACTGCTCTATTTTAAGCCAGAAAGTGCCCAAATTTGAACTGTACAAGCATAATGATGAGCTTTTTAACATATATTACGGGATTTTTTTATGAACTTTGAACTTTTGCCTATTTTAACCGATTATGCAAATTAGAAAAAAGGGGGGATGAAATTAAAAAAAATCTTCTCCTCTGAAACTACTGAGCCAATCTCAACCAAACTTTGCTGAAATGATCCTTGGGTGGTCCCCTTTCAAAATTGTGTCCGTCAGCGCCGTCCTGTATCCAAGATGGCACCATGACTAAAAATAGAAATTTCTTCAAATGGCCAAAACTGCTCTAATTTAAGCCAGAAAGTGCCCAAATTTGAACTGTACAAGCATAATGATGAGCTTTTTTAACATATATTATGGGATTTTTTTATGAACTTTGAACTTTTGCCTATTTTGACCGATTATGCAAATTAGAAAAAAGGGGGGATGAAATTAAAAAAAAATCTTCTCCTCTGAAACTACAGAGCCAATCTCAACCAAACTTTGCTGAAATGATTCTTGGGTGGTCCTCTTCTAAAATTGTGTCCGGCATTTCAGAACACCGACCAAGATGGCCGCCACAGCCGAACTTAATTTAACATAGGACCCTATGGGAAATTCCCATAAAAATCTTCTTGTCTGAAACCATTTGCTCAATAAGAACAAAATTTTGATGAAATAGTCATTGGATGGTTCTCTTCCAAAAATGTGTCCGGCGGTTCGGCCCTTCGATCAAGATGGCCCCCACAGCCGAACTTAGCTTAACATAGGACCCTATGGGAAATTCACATAAAAATCTTCTCCTCAGAAACCACTGGGCCAATTGCAACCAAACTTTTGTGGAATGATCCTTGGATGGCCTCCTTCCAAAATTGTTTCCGGTGATCCCGACTTCCAACCAAGATGGCCATCAAGCTAAAAATAGAAAAAAGGGGGATGAAATTAAAAAAAAAATCTTCTCCTCTGAAACTACTGAGCCAATCTCAACCAAACTTTGCTGAAATGATCCTTGGGTGGTCCCCTTTCAAAATTGTGTCCGTCAGTGCCGTCCTGTATCCAAGATGGCCACCATTACTAAAAATAGAAATTTCTTCAAATGGCCAAAACTGCTCTATTTTAAGCCAGAAAGTGCCCAAATTTGAACTGTACAAGCATAATGATGAGCTTTTTAACATATATTACGGGATTTTTTTATGAACTTTGAACTTTTGCCTATTTTGACCGATTATGCAAATTAGAAAAAAGGGGGGATGAAATTAAAAAAAATCTTCTCCTCTGAAACTACTGAGCCAATCTCAACCAAACTTTGCTGAAATGATCCTTGGGTGGTCCCCTTTCAAAATTGTGTCCGTCAGCGCCGTCCTGTATCCAAGATGGCACCATGACTAAAAATAGAAATTTCTTCAAATGGCCAAAACTGCTCTAATTTAAGCCAGAAAGTGCCCAAATTTGAACTGTACAAGCATAATGATGAGCTTTTTTAACATATATTATGGGATTTTTTTATGAACTTTGAACTTTTGCCTATTTTGACCGATTATGCAAATTAGAAAAAAGGGGTGATGAAATTAAAAAAAAATCTTCTCCTCTGAAACTACAGAGCCAATCTCAACCAAACTTTGCTGAAATGATTCTTGGGTGGTCCTCTTCTAAAATTGTGTCCGGCATTTCAGAACACCGACCAAGATGGCCGCCACAGCCGAACTTAATTTAACATAGGACCCTATGGGAAATTCCCATAAAAATCTTCTTGTCTGAAACCATTTGCTCAATAAGAACAAAATTTTGATGAAATAGTCATTGGATGGTTCTCTTCCAAAAATGTGTCCGGCAGTTCGGCCCTTCGATCAAGATGGCCCCCACAGCCGAACTTAGCTTA
Source organism: Bathymodiolus brooksi (assembly GCA_963680875.1). Classification (NCBI taxonomy): domain Eukaryota; kingdom Metazoa; phylum Mollusca; class Bivalvia; order Mytilida; family Modiolidae; genus Bathymodiolus; species Bathymodiolus brooksi. The sequence continues at coordinate 30,435,321 of OY804588.1, read as the reverse complement.
ACATAGGACCCTATGGGAAATTCACATAAAAATCTTCTCCTCAGAAACCACTGGGCCAATTGCAACCAAACTTTTGTGGAATGATCCTTGGATGGCCTCCTTCCAAAATTGTTTCCGGTGATCCCGACTTCCAACCAAGATGGCCATCAAGCTAAAAATAGAAAAAAGGGGGATGAAATTAAAAAAAAAATCTTCTCCTCTGAAACTACTGAGCCAATCTCAACCAAACTTTGCTGAAATGATCCTTGGGTGGTCCCCTTTCAAAATTGTGTCCGTCAGTGCCGTCCTGTATCCAAGATGGCCACCATTACTAAAAATAGAAATTTCTTCAAATGGCCAAAAACTGCTCTATTTTAAGCCAGAAAGTGCCCAAATTTGAAATGTATAAGCATAATGATGAGCTTTTTAACATATATTACAGGATTTTTTATGAACTTTGAACTTTTGTCTATTTTGACCGATTATGCAAATTAGAAAAAAAGGGGGGATGAAATTAAAAAAAATCTTCTCCTCTGAAACTACAGAGCCAATCTCAACCAAACTTTGCTGAAATGATCCTTGGGTGGTCCCCTTTCAAAATTGTGTCCGTCAGCGCCGTCCTATATCCAAGATGGCCGCCATGACTAAAAATAGAAATTTCTTCAAATGGCCAAAACTGCTCTATTTTAAGCCAGAAAGTGCCCAAATTTGAACTGTACAAGCATAATGATGAGCTTTTTAACATATATTACGGGATTTTTTTATGAACTTTGAACTTTTGCCTATGTTGACCGATTATGCAAATTAGAAAAAAGGGGGGATGAAATTTAAAAAAAATCTTCTCCTCTGAAACTACAGAGCCAATCTCAACCAAACTTTGCTGAAATGATTCTTGGGTGGTCCTCTTCCAAAATTGTGTCCGGCATTTCAGAACACCGACCAAGATGGCCGCCACAGCCGAACTTAATTTAACATAGGACCCTATGGGAAATTCCCATAAAAATCTTCTTGTCTGAAACCATTTGCTCAATAAGAACAAAATTTTGATGAAATAGTCATTGGATGGTTCTCTTCCAAAAATGTGTCTGGCAGTTCGGCCCTTCGATCAATTTTTTTTTTAATTTTAATACTTTTCGTGTTATATTTCAAAAACTATAAGAGATAGATGTTAAGTTTAAATTGCAAAAATGTGCACCATGTCGAGATCTACCTACCCTGGAATTATGAAGTAAATCTGAATACTCATCTTGGAGTTCTTGCCCTTTATTCATCAATTTTTTTTTTTTTAAATGAATACTTTTCGTCTTATATTTCAAACACTATAAGAGATAAAGGTTAAGTTTAAATTGCAAAGATTTGCAGCATGTCAAGATCTTCCTACCCTGCAATTTTGAAGTAAATCCCATTACCCGTTTTGGAGTTATTGCCCTTTTTTCATCAAAATGTTCTCAATTTTAATACTATCATCTTATATCTCAAAAACTATTAGAGATAGAGGGAAAGTTTAAACTGCAAAAATGTTCAGCATGTCAAGATCTACAAAAATTTTCCCACAGTTAAAAATGTGCGACAACTGTGTGAAGAGTTATTCCTCTTGAAATGCATTTTTTTGTTGACTCAAATAATCAAAGGAAAGCAACTCTATTACAAAATGTGAAGTAGGAAAAGCTAAATTTTGAGAATCATTGACATATATGTTTTTTTACAGCAATTTTGATAACTTGCATTAAAGGGGGAACCCCTGCCCAAATATTTTTGTAGAAGGGGTCTGCAATGACGAAGGCTACATTTGTTAATTTTTTTTACCAAAGTTATCAAGTTTTATTGACTGATGTTATTATACCCAGGTGAGCTATACAGGCTCCTGGGAGCCTCTAGTTTGTAATTTACAAAGCCAGGCAGCAACCCACGCTGTATTGGTGATAGGCTTGTATGAGTTGTTAGGTAATCCAACTACCTAACTCATTGAGCCACCCAGGCCCTTTTGTATATTGAATTTATATGCTTGAGAGAAGAATATGATCCTTCATTTATTTTATACATGTTAAAGGAGAAGAAGCAACACCACAACTTGATATGAAGATAATGAAGATATTGACCGAAGTCAGTAATTCTATTGGTATGTTTAATGGGAAACTTCAAGGTTCTTGTTGGAGAGCGGGGACAAACTTGATTGTTACAGCTTGGCATGTTGTTCATGAACATATATGTAAGTTAGTTACTTTAGATTGGTGAGTACACTTGGCATGTTGTGAGTACAAATCTTCAAAATTTCAGTATTGATGGGAGGAGGGAGGGAGGGAACGTCCTAACTCAAAGCCAACAAGTCTTTACTCTTACTCCTTAATGCTGCTTGATAAATAAATTCTGCCCGGGTTCTCCACCAGTAATGAATAAATACTTCTATAAATAATCTCTATTAAAAAAATTATCTCACAAATAATCATTGCATACGAGTCTCCAATTTCTGTTACGTATAGTTTTTTCTAGAATATTCTAGTAACAGAAAGAAACAACCAACAATCAATTAAGTTTCTATACTTTAATATAATAACAAAAATTACTTAATACATTGTAATAATATATAATTACAAAAATCAAATTTATAGTTAAAATAACTGGCCTGAATATTCACAATAAATGTTCTTTTCCTTTCCGGTATAATAATTTGATCCTTTTCCTATGTTATTGAATTTATGTTGAATAAAAATAACTTTTAGATACAATCCACAAAGTTTCCAAATATTGTCCATTGTAATTGTTAATAGTTCAATGTTCAAGTCACTAGTTTCACTGAAGTAAATTAATCCAAATACAATACTATAAATTCCAGCTGTTATATAAATCTTAAATTTCAGACTAGCTGCTCTCAGATTTGCTGTAGCATATATAGTATATTTATATATTCTGGAAATTTCCATAGTGTAATCTTGTTATTTTGTTTACATAAACAATATACAGAAATATCTAGAACATATCAAAACTCAAGGTCAAATATTAAAAACTTGTATAAACAACTTAACATATTTGCACTGCTGATATTTGTCAACAACAAAAATATTCTGATAAACGAAATAACAAGAGATTATTACATGACATTTTCCATATCGGCCCTGGTAAAAGCCTGAGACTCCCATATCAAGCCCGACTACAAAGAAAAATTTTCCTGGCTAAGGTGAATAACATAACCCCCTCTCCCCCTAAAAGTTAAATGGCAGTTCACTTATAATATTGCTGTTGGCAATTTTGTTGGTGGAGGAAAACAGAATACTTTGAGAAAACCACAGACCCCCTACATGTCACTGACAAACTTCATCATACTACACCACAGACCCCCTACATGTCGCTGACAAACTTTATCATACCATGACACACATAACTTGCAACCTTAGCAGTAATAGACACTGATAGTGGCCATAAAGAGTGAGTGATTGTTGTTTAACACCAAATGAGAAATTTTTCAGATATATCATGGCGAGTAACAAGATACATACACTTTATTATGATGACAATATCCACTTTGTAGTAAATAAACACATTTAGTGGGATTATTATAGTGCTAGCTCACTGAAACAACAGTCTGCGGATAGACATGTCGCTTCACACGGTCAGATTATCCTGATTCCGAGCCAACCAGTCTTTGTTCTTTCTCCTTAAAGCTACATGCTTAGCGGAGAAGCAACAAATACCAATTTAATAGTCATTGATTGGACCTGATTAGGGCTCAAACCCACGATCTACCACACTCGAGACAAGCATGCTAATCATTACACCACTGATGCAGTTCGACCACAACTACCCACTAAATGAAAGTGAACAAATCAAGTTCAAATCTTATGTGTAAACATAAAAAGCATTTCATTTGCCATTAATTTATGACATTTTGAATGACATATCTTCTCTCATGTTCTAGGGGACTATGAAGATAAATACTTAAACGAGATGAATCTAGAAAGTGTGAAAATCAAATTTGATTACACAAGTAGTGGTGACTATGATGATTCCAACATTTTTGAAGTAGAACCAAAGGTACTTTACTATAATGAAACTTTGGATACCGTCATATTACAGTTGAAAGCCAATGGTAAAGTCAGATTTCCACCTCCTTTTAGACGATTGAATCATTTTCCTGTATCTGCAAAGGATGAAAACCTGAAGATTTATTTGATTGGTCATCCTCATGGATCACCTCAACGCGTGAATCTTGAAATTGGACTTTGGAATCCGACAGAAGAGAAGATGCAATCACTAGCAACTTTTTGTAAGGATGAAGGATATAAGTACGGGTATGCTGGACTTGATAAAACTGAGAGACTTGTTATAAAATGCCAATTTGAACATGGCGCTTCAGGTTGTCCAGGAGTAGTTGTTTTAGATGATGATCAACTGTACTTAGTCACCATGTTGTTGAGAGGCTTTCCTGATTTTTATTTCAATGAACAGTTCAAAGGGAAAAAAAAGAAAAAGTTTCCAAGATGCAATCTTTTCCAGCAAGGTGTAAATATAGGAGCAATTTATGAAGATTTGAAAAAAAATCCCACGTATGCACACATTTTTCAAGACATATTTATTGAACAAAATCCACTAGTGAACACAGGTCCATTGAGAATAATTCAATCTGAAAATTACATAGATGGCTATCAAGATTGTTATGGCAGTGCTATCACTTCAACTCGGCCAACATCAGATGAGGTAACTCGTCATGTCACAAATCCATGTCAGGAGGAAACATCAGATGAGAGAACTTGTCATGTCACAAGTCCATGTCAGGAGGAAACATCAGATGAGGGAACTCGTCACGTCACAAATCCATGTCAGGAGGAGACATCAGATAAGGGAACTCGTCACGTCTCAAGTCCATGTCAGGAGGAAACATCAGATGAGGGAACTCGTCACGTCACAAGTCCATGTCGGGAGGAAACATCAGATGAGGGAATTCATCATGTCACAAGTCCATGTCAGGAGGAAACATCAGATGAGGGAACTCGTCATGTCACAAATCCATGTCGGGAGGAGATATCAGATAAGGGAACTCGTCACGTCTCAAGTCCATGTCAGGAGGAAACATCAGATGAGGGAACTCGTCACGTCACAAATCCATGTCGGGAGGAGATATCAGATAAGGAAACTCGTCACATCTCAAGTCCATGTCAGGAGGAAACATCAGATGAGGGAACTCGTCACGTCACGTCACAAGTCCATGTCAGGAGGAAACATCAGATGAGGGAACTCGTCACGTCACAAATCCATGTCAGGAGGAGACATCAGATAAGGGAACTCGTCACGTCTCAAGTCCATGTCAGGAGGAAACATCAGATAACGGAACTCGTCACGTCACAAGTCCATGTCAGGAGGAGACTTCAGATAAGGGAACTCGTCACGTCTCAAGTCCATGTCAGGAGGAAACATCAGATGAGGGAACTCGTCACGTCACAAATCCATGTCGGGAGGAGTTATCAGATAAGGATACTCGTCACGTCTCAAGACCATGTCAGGAGGAAACATCAGATGAGGGAACTCGTCACGTCACAAGTCCATGTCAGGAGGAAACATCAGATGAGGGAACTCGTCACGTCACAAGTTCATGTCAGGAGGAAACATCAGATGAGGGAACTCGTCATGTCACAAGTCCATATCAGGAGGAAACATCTGATGAGGGAACTCATCATGTCACAAGTCCATGTCAGGAGGAAACATCAGATGAGGGAACTCGTCACGTCACAAGTCCGTCAGGAGGAAACATCAGATGAGGGAACTCGTCACGTCACAAGTCCATGTAAGGAGGAAACATCTGATGAGGGAACTTGTCATGTCACAAGTCCATGTCAGGAGGAAACATCAGATGAGAGAACTTGTCACGTCACAAGTCCATGTCAGGAGGAAACATCTGATGAGGGAACTCGTCATGTCACAAGTCCATATCAGGAGGAAACATCAGATGAGGGAACTTGTCACATCACAAGTCCATGTCAGGAGGAAACGAATGAAAATGTAACCGTGGAGAAACAAGGATCACAAATGGTTGTGAGTGGTCAGTAAAGGGAGGTTTATATTCCAGGCTATGAAAACAACTTTGATAATAATATTGAGCCTTATTAAGGTCATTTGAATGTCTTTTATTAATTTTTATGTCAATCTGATTAAAACCATCCCCCTCTCCAAATAAGCATAGGGTGGCAGGGCTAGAAATCACTTACCTTCTTTTACCACAAGCAAAACTTTGCTAGTTGTAAATAAATCCACTACCAAGCATACTGACCTGACTAGCAACCAAATTGAACCAGAAATTTATGCTTTATAATATCAAGTGTGTCGATGAATATTATTAAAACAGTAAAGTTTAATGTGATTGATTGAACTAAGTCATGAAGTCCTAATATTATTAAAACAGTAAAGTTTAATGTGATTTATTGAACTAAGTCACGAAGTCCTAATATTATTTTAGAAATCAGGATTGATTGTTCGAATATTATTTCCAGGCTTTAAATGTTAAAGGCAAATCAAAATTTCAACTAGCAATTTGTCTGCCCTGGGTGGTTAATCAGACTGTTTTTATAATGGCATTTGTTGTAGATTATCCCAATTTTTCATGCATCTTGAATTTTGTGAACTGTTTTAACTGAATATCATGTAATGTCAACAGAGTAATTGTTCGTCCATATTAAGGACCGACCATTTAACATGAAAGGGGGGGGGTTATGTTTTTTTTTTCGGACAACACAAGAGTTAGAATATTTATTTATTTTGTCGCGCTAAGTGCGAAAATTTTTTCCAGCATTCAACATTAGGTTATATGACAAAAACTCTGAATCAAATTATTTTTTTTTTCCTCCACCAAAATCAGAATATTTTTTTCAGCAACATTGGGAATCAGAATATTTTTTTTTAGAAAAAAACCATAACCCCCCCCCCCCCCCCCCCTTCAAGTTAAATGGTCGTTCCCTTAGTATACTCCACTGATAACAAATTATTTATGAATTTTGATAATTATTTAACTGATTAATTAGTATTTAATGCCAACTTTATACAATGTATTAATATTTTTATATACAGTCAAACCTGCCCATGCAGTCACCTCTATTAAGCAGTCACCTGTATTAAAAGGTCACCATTTTTTTGTACTGTCATAGAAAATTTAAAATTTCTACCTTTTCGTTGTCCCAAATGTGTCCTCTTAATACAGGTTTGACTGTCCTTATATTTTTATATATCTGCATATACAGTAAAGAATGTTACATGAGATTGTTCAATAGTGTTGATTGAATTACTGACACATTAGTTAGCACAATCCTGTCCTTTCCTCTTCAATGACTTGTTACCGGATTGTTAACAAGAGTAACATGACGGGTGTCACTAGTGAAGCAGGAACTGCTCAACCTTCTGGAGAATCTGAGATCACCTCCATTTTTATTGGGGGCCGTTGTGGTTGTGATCATATGGAAATTGGATTTATAACTACCTATGCAATAAGTGCCTATCACCACTAACGTTGTGAGTTTGAATCCCGTTCAGGCGAGGTGTACTTGACACAACATTATGTGATAAAGTTTGTCAGTTACTTGTGACAGGTCGGTGGTTTTCTCCACCAATAAAACTGACCGCCACGATAGAACTGAAATATTGTTGAAAGTGGCATTAAGCACCTTAAACCAAACCATTTTTAGTGTGGTTTGTGTAGCTCAATCTTTAGCTATCTATGTAGTGTTTTGTCTATCATTGTTTGTTTCTTTTCTTCTGACCTTTGTATTGTCTGTTCTTCTGACCTTTGTATTGTCTGTTCTTCTGACCTTTGTATTGTCTGTTCTTCTGACCATTGTATTGTCTGTTCTTCTGACCTTTGTATTGTCTGTTCTTCTGACCTTTGTATTGTCTGTTCTTCTGACCTTTGTATTGTCTGTTCTTCTGACCTTTGTATTGTCTGTTCTTCTGACCTTTGCGTTGTCTGTTCTTCTGACATTTGTATTGTCTGTTTTTCTGACCTTTGTATTGTCTGTTCTTCTGATCATTGTATTGTCTGTTCTTCTGACCTTTGTATTGTCTGTTCTTCTGACCTTTGTATTGTCTGTTCTTCTGACCTTTGTATTGTCTGTTCTTCTGACCTTTGTATTGTCTGTTCTTCTGACCATTGTATTGTCTGTTCTTCTGACCTTTGTATTGTCTGTTCTTCTGACCTTTGTATTATCTGTTCTTCTGACCTTTGTATTGTCTGTTCTTCTGACCTTTGTATTGTCTGTTCTTCTGACCTTTGTATTGTCTTTTCTTCTGACCTTTGTATTATCTGTTCTTCTGACCTTTGTATTGTCTGTTCTTCTGACCTTTGTATTGTCGGTTCTTCTGACCTTTGTATTGTCTGTTTTCTGACCATTGTATTGTCTGTTCTTCTGACCATTGTATTGTCTGTTCTTCTGACCTTTGTATTGTCTGTTCTTCTGACCTTTGTATTGTCTGTTCTTCTGACCTTTGTATTGTCTGTTCTTCTGACCTTTGTATTGTCTGTTCTTCTGATCATTGTATTGTCTGTTCTTCTGACCTTTGTATTGTCTGTTCTTCTGACCTTTGTATTGTCTGTTCTTCTGACCTTTGTATTGTCGGTTCTTCTGACCTTTGTATTGTCTGTTCTTCTGACCATTGTATTGTCTGTTCTTCTGACCATTGTATTGTCTGTTCTTCTGACCTTTGTATTGTCTGTTCTTCTGACCTTTGTATTGTCTGTTCTTCTGACCTTTGTATTGTCTGTTCTTCTGACCTTTGTATTGTCTGTTTTTCTGACCTTTGTATTGTCTGTTCTTCTGATCATTGTATTGTCAGTTCTTCTGACCTTTGTATTGTCTGTTTTTCTGACCTTTGTATTGTCTGTTCTTCTGACCTTTGTATTGTCTGTTCTTCTGACCATTGTATTGTCTGTTCTTCTGACCTTTGTATTGTCTGTTCTTCTGACCTTTGTATTATCTGTTCTTCTGACCTTTGTATTGTCTGTTCTTCTGACCTTTGTATTGTCTGTTCTTCTGACCTTTGTATTGTCTTTTCTTCTGACCTTTGTATTATTTGTTCTTCTGACCTTTGTATTGTCTGTTCTTCTGACCTTTGTATTGTCGGTTCTTCTGACCTTTGTATTGTCTGTTCTTCTGACCATTGTATTGTCTGTTCTTCTGACCATTGTATTGTCTGTTCTTCTGACCTTTGTATTGTCTGTTCTTCTGACCTTTGTATTGTCTGTTCTTCTGACCTTTGTATTGTCTGTTCTTCTGACCTTTGTATTGTCTGTTCTTCTGACCTTTGTATTGTCTGTTCTTCTGACCTTTGTATTGTCTGTTCTTCTGACCTTTGTATTGTCTGTTTTTCTGACCTTTGTATTATCTGTTCTTCTGACCTTTGTATTGTATAATTTTTTAAGGTAAAAAGCTGGGGCTTATACAATGACAAATATGGTAATTGGTTGGTTGGTTTGTGGTGTTTATCACCACTTTCAACAATATTTCAGTTATATCTTGGCGGTAAGTTTTATTGGTGGAGGAAACCGGAGTACCCAGAGAAAACCACTGACAAACTTTATCACATAATGTAAATGTTGTATGGCTCGAGTGGGATTCGAACTCACAACATCAGTGGTGATAGGTATTGATTAATTACATATGGGTTAATAAGTACAAAATACTAAATATGTTTATATAGTTGAACCTCATGACATCTTAGTGTAATAGTTCCCCTTTAATAATGTCCCCCTTTGTGCAATTATAATAAGGTCTTGTAAGATGGGTGGCTTCGAATTATCTTGAAGCAGTGATTGGTCAACAATTCTACAAATATCATTTTACTTACTGAACACAAATAAAGACCACAACATTATAGTATTGTCTTGGCCATTTGATTTTTGATTGATTGATTTTTGGTGTTTTAACTCCACTTTCAGCAATATTTCAGCTATATCATGTTTTAGTGGTGGAAGAAGCCACCCAGAGAGAACAACCGACCATGGGCAAGCAACTGGTAAACTTTATCACTTGCGGTTGCGAACATCGAGTGCACCCTTTTGTGTAATTACAAAGCCGGGCGCGAACCCACGCCGTATTGGTGATAGGCTTATATGAGTTGTTAGGTAATCCAACTACCTAACTCACTGAGCCACCCGGGTCCTTTTTGGCCAGTTGATGAAAGTAGTACTGTTAGTAAAACAGTTTGGAATAAAACGGAGTCCGACATAAAATCCGATGCCTCGATAGCTATATGTAGTCAGACGGATCCGTTAGTCCGATAATAGAAAAAACTCTTCAACAAACCTTTGATAGATGTTGAATATTAGAATATGTGACCGCACAAAGCTCAAGCTAGCGACCCATACGATGATATGTCTCAAAACTAAAAAAAAATATATCTATAGAACATTAGAAAAATATAACAATAATTAGTTTACACTATTAAAAAAAGCCTTGCATGGCATGTGTTTGTCACATTTATTTACTAAATAGTATTATCTTGTTTTTCTATTTATTTTTAAATTGTATATTTAAAATAAACTTGCCAGGTGTTTTCTGTTTAGAATTAAGCTCTCGAATGACAAAATTCCCGCCATGTACTCGAATGGAAATTTTACACGAGATATTCAGAGCCAACCCCAATATCGAAGTTGACATTTGACACCTTGCTGTGAGCTTGAGGTGCATAATCCCACCCATGCACTTTAGTCACTTAAATGCCTGGGCAATACATTTGATTTAAACCACAAGTGGACCAGAATTTTGCCGTTCGGAATATCATGACAGAAGGTCTCAACTTATCATAATTACGGGCAGTGTTGTGTTATTAGCCTCTATCGTTTCCATTCTTGTAGTAAGATCGAACCTGTCAATAAAATTCTATCGCCCGACCACGTCATTGTCACGGAACCTTTTTGTTATGCAAGGATATAACTGAAATTGCACGACGAAATACACAAAATGAACTCGTTGCTGCACAGGAGAAAAGTGATTTCTCCTTCAATTTTAACTGTTTTTCACAACGGAAAGCAGGAAAAGTTTACATTTTCATATCGGAAGGGAATAGCATTCTCTGATTTTTAAAACATGTCTCGAAATATCTAGAAATATGAGATAAAACAACTTGCCGTGCATTGTTTGTAAATTTTCCTCGACAGATGGTCTAAACCGGAAGTTGCAGATACCTTTTTGCTTGCTCAACATTATGTTGAGACCATCTGGTTTACCAAGCAAATTGGTAAGATGAGTTCCTATTTTGATCAAACTAATTAAAATTAGGTGTTAGTTCTATCGTTTTGTTTATTTCTGTGTTCTTTGACCGTACAAATGTTTGTGTATCGCCAAAAAAAAAAAAAAAATTAGAATAACCTTAAATTAAAAAAATATTAAGATGAAACGGACATCTAAATTTAATTAGATTTTCCTTTGAAAATACCATATTTTCGTGGGTTTTTTGTTTTTTTTTGGTTTTTTTTTTTTGGTTGACAACGTTGAACGCCCCTCATTTTTCGTACCAGATCTTCAATTTGATATGATCACCCCATTCCGGTGTTCTAGAGCCATTTCCCCCCTAGACATCTTTGCCCCCGGAACATTGGCTATATAGCCATCTCTCCCCCTTCCTTATCAGGGTAGAATTTCCCCCCGGAAAAATGGCTATATAGCCATTTTCCCCCCTTTACAAGTAGGGGGGGGGGGGGGGGAAATGGCTATATAGTGGGTTTTCCCCCTAAATGTTATTTCTAATTTATTATAAATAAATTATGATTTATTTGCACTAAGAAAACATTTATTATTATTATTTTTATTATTATTATTATTATCATTATTATTATTATTATTATTTATATACTTAAGAGTAAAATACATATACATTTTTATTATGCATGATGCATGACTTTGTAAGACATGTATCACCTGCCCTATATCGCATCCCTACTCGGGTGCTATTTGAAGAGTTATACATGATCAAACTTATATTACATGCTATGTCAAGCCTAGACCAATATCACCCCTAATATAAGATAATACTAATACTAATAATAATAATAATAATATTAATATACAATTATGGCCTTCATGAGAAGTTAATATCCATAATTATTAAATTGAGAAAGGGTTATTTTCCCTCGGTCGTTCGGACCTCGGGAAAATGACCCTTTCTCGGACCTCGGGGAAAATAATCCTTTCTCAATTTAATAATTATGGATATTAACTTCTCATGAAGGACATAACTGTATTATTATATTGAACTAATATGAGGGAAATAACTAGTTATTGGTTCGACGTGCTGAGGGAAATAACTAGTTATTCGACGTGCAAAAGCGCGCCAATTTCAAACAGTTATTTTGTGCTACATGCAGATTCCCTCACAGTTATTTGACCTACGTGCAGTTTGCCGCGGGAATAATGAGTTATTTCTTGTTCCATGGAATAAAACTTTAAAATATCTTAATTACTTCTTGCTTGGTTTCTATAGTAAAGTATAATAATAATAATAATAATAATAACTAGATGACATGGAGATGGAAACTATCAGTCAATATCTAAAGAATCTGTTGGGGTACCAAAATTATCGTCCCATGAAAAACCCTAAGTTTTAGACCTTGACCTTTGAAGGACAAAAATGAATTAAGTAAGACCTTCTCACAGTGGTTAACAATCGCAAAATATCATCCCTCTACAATAATTAGAGCGGACACGATTTTCTGTAGTTCACAAGAAGAGTTTGAAGATACCAAAGGGGCAATCAGAAACCGTAAGGGTAAGCAGTTCCTGCTCCACTAGTGGCACCCGTCGTGTTAATCTAGTTACAAATCCGGTAATAAGTCGTGAATGAGGAAAGGGCCGGGAAGTGTTTACGACAAGTGGAACATATCCGTGGTCATTTGTGACACAGATATTCCAAAACGGTCAACCAAGTAAAATTTTCGAAGTGATGACTTCATCTTTACCAAAAGGAACCCTTGGTTCAGTAGCTTCCTTGTTAGTAGCAACCCTCTATCAAGGAAATCCTGATAGGAACCACAAGCTCTGGAATATCGTATCATCTGAGAGATATACTTCATATAGGGGTCCCATGAAATGAAAAGTTCGAGACCTTGACTTTAGGAGGACAAACAAGAATATGATATGCGACACACCTTCTAATAGTAGTTAACAATCATGCAAAGTTTCATCCATCTACTATAGAATAGAGAAATGACTGGTTATAAAGTTGTGAAGCGGACACGAATGTGTTTCGAACAGACGGACAGAGCGATCAGTATAGGGCGTTCGCCACTATGTGGCGGGTCTCTGATAATCTGTTGCATGTTTTTTTTAACATTAATGCACCCTTTGGAAGTGATTACTTCGTTTTGATATCCCAACATAATTTGGGGGAAAAACTACTATACAGCCATTTTCCCCCTATTTGCCAAGCGGGGAGAAATGGCTATACAGCCATTTTCCCGGGGGGAAAATCTACTATATAGCCATTTTCCCACCTATCCAGGTAAGGGGGAAATATGGCTATATAGCCATTTTTCCGGGCGGGGGGGAGGGTAATGGCTATGGGGAAAAATGGCTCTATAACACCGGTCCTCTCCTCGAACTTGACATCCCCAACCCCCGCCACCACTGCCCGGTCCAATCTTGAAACTTGCCTCCTCTATACGGTCCAATACTACGCCGCTGTAACTGTGTTATCCGTGTGATAACTTATCGTTCACAAAAATGCTATGTTTCATTTATACTGAAGCATGTGCATGACCTCGCAAACCAAAAGGAACCAGATGCCCGACGAAATTAATTACTGTAATGAGATTTGTTGAGGCCAACATATAATCAAGTGTGCTTGGTTCATTCGACTCAATTAACAAGTCGAATTCTCCCATTCATACAGAGCCGTGGCTGTATTTAATATAAAATATCAGAATACTTCCAATGCAAATATTTTTGTACTGCTATTGTTGTTGTTTTTATTTTGTTTTGGGTGACAATGTTGAAAACTTGCCGCCACCATTTTTCGTACCAGACCTACAATTTGCTCTCGCCCCTATTCCGGTCCTCTCCTCAAACTTGACCCCCCACACACAGTATAACGACCGCAATATTTACGAAATGTTATGAAATACACTAGGTACGTGTCGCATGATTAACTTGTCGTTTTTATGACCACCTTTTTTCAAGTATATTTATTTATCAGTTGGTTGTGTAATCCTGACCTAAATAAATACCACAAAGTTATTCAATATTCACATTATTTTATCCATGTGTTATTGAGAGTATTGAGAGACAGACCTGGAAGCCATGTCGGAAAATAATCTCAAGACGAGGAAAGAATTAGAACAGGTATGACAAACTAAGTACAGTAGTACTAATGAAAAACTATGTTTGTTTGTATCTTATTCAAAGGCAATTGTAAGTAATGTAGTTTTTCATTATACTGGGTCGTGTGACCCGGGGGGAGGGTGGTGGGGGTAAATTGCCCCTACACTTGGAAAGAGGTGGACAAAACTATTAGCCCCCACACCTTTTTTTGGCAAAATTACGAAAATGTTGAATTGCTAAGCATGGAAGCAAAAAAATATTGTCCAGTTAACCATGGGGTATAATGATTTGCTTTGAAATCAAATATGCCCCACTCTCAGGTCCGGTCGTTGTAATATGTATTACACAGCTAACTGGATATACTTATCAAATTGTTTTATGTGTTTAGCATAGCCACTTAAGACACTACACAGCCAATAGTTAGAAAATTGTGTTTTGAGCTCCTTTAAAGGGGCATTAGCTACGATTTTGACCAACAAAATTATGTGTTTTGGAAATTGGTAAATAGCTTTAAAATGATGAAATAAAGGTAAATATTTCACATTAAACAGCTTATCGTACCACTTTTCGCCTTTTGAGAACGAAAATTACGATCGATTTATTATTTCCTTGCAAGCAAATAATTTGACTTCGCTTTCTCCGTAGGCAACTAACCTTACTAGTGACAGGTAAAAACGAATAAATTGTATTTTGTCGCTTATTAACTGCAAACTTGCATGGTTCTTTGTCCGTAATTAACGCCGACTGAAAACAGATTCACAGAAAATAAGAACAAGTGCATTGTTGTACTGATTTAATGACGATTCGGCAAACTCCGTAAACAATGCCGATAATTAATAAGATGGCGTCCATTTCTTGATCGATCTCAAAACACGAGCAGTTGCACCTTTTTTCCCCGATGCGCGTACATTTCATAACATTTATAAATTACAGAAACACGTTTTAATCATATCTGATAGTTTTTATGGGTAACAAAAATTTACGATTTTGGCAGATAATGCCCCTTTAACATTACACAAAACATTAATTTTCTTATCATTGAATATGGATTTTGTTTATTAATATAATGTCTAGTGTATACGTACTAAGCATATATTATCTATTTTACGATTTACAACATAATAGAATATTTGTTAACACGATACAACGAATCTGACTGGTGATTGATATAATGCCTAGTGTATGTGTACCAAGCAAATACTATCTGATAACGACAGAATATGTGTTGGTACACGATACATAGTACAAGGAGCATGGTATGAGTGGCTATCAAATAACGAGGGTATCTATTTATAAGGGTGTGTGTGCGTGTGTGTGATCACTTCCTATATAAAGGTGTATACGGACGTACTGCTGGAATATGTAGACTTTTTATAATTGTAATTTTGTAAGAGTTGTATTTTTTTCACTATCAACTGCCCTCAGCATGAAAATCAGACCCATTCATATATTGGAAGTACGAAAACTATGCCCATTCATACCTTATTCAGTTATTGGTGATCATGACCCATTCATATTATAGACTAAAATTATGCAGTCACCGTGTCCAAATGGTTGAAAAGTATGCATGTGTCAGATGTAAACACACGGGATCACCGTGGTCGGTATTTTTCGTCGGATGCCCGGTTTCCTTAAACAATAGAATAACTGACCGCCATTGCATAAATGAAATACTTTAACGCTAAATACCCATATCTCTAACCCAACCATGAACAAAATTTGTTTCCGCCAATCCGATCACCATCCAAGATGGCCGCTTTTACTGAAAATAGAGGTTTCAAGACATTTCGTTTAAATTTCCATTGACCTAACTGTTATTAAGAATGTTTTAAAAATATCATCGTAAAATATTTCAGTGTTTATAGAAATTACTTCCATATTTACAGGAAATCATTTGTAATTTCTCATATGAAACCATTTCAATTTATTGTTGAAAGTGGCGTTAAACACCATAATCCTAACCCCCTAACCCCATTTGTCCAAACTAAACCATTTCTTGCTTATCAGGACCACGGGTCCAAGTGGGTATTCTAATTACTTTTCGTGCAGTGTTCGTAAACTTTGTTTTACATTCCGTTCCTTTTCTCACGATCCACTTGCTCAAATGGAACTGAAGTACTTCCTGAATGGCTGCCTTTCCAAAGTTATCTCAGAAACTGGAAACTTTAATTGAAACCAAAAGGTTAATAAAAAAGTACGATTGCTTATTTTTTTTTTCAGACAATACATTTTTTTCATTTATTTATTCATGAAAATAAGAAAGTATAAGAAATGATCGGTGTGAGTATCATAACTTGAAATTGAAATGTACGCATGATGTTGTTTCGAAATATACCAGGTATATTTTTAACTACCACGTGTATTCCTAAGGCATTATTTTCAAAAAATGATTACTCCGAACATTTTAAACAGTTTTGGAGAAATGGCACTCGGCACAACTCGAAAGATTCCGCTCCTCCGTCTAATAGACGGAGAGCAGCGGATTTGCCCGAGGTTTCCTGATTACACATATACTTTTAAAATATGTAAAAATACGCTTGACCACGTTTTGAATGAGGCATTAAGGAAAAGCGGTTCATCGTATCACACCTACTACAATTTTTCTTCTAAAGCTAGGTATCCAGACTCGTGTGGAGCGTCTGGATGATCGAGATCATATCAGCAAAACACGTGATCGAATAATAGGAACGCCCACAAAATCCGGACGTGAGACCAAGTATCATGGAAGGGTTAGTTTATTGTTTCCTGGAAAATATTTGAACTTAATAAGTGGCTTTAAATAATTATTGGTGTTTTGTGGTCCATTTGTGGTTGATATAAAACAGACTCGATTGTGGGTAAAAACTATGCCAAAAACAGACGAGATTCTTGGAACGAGACTAGCAAAGCCACTAAATCCTCCCTCCACCCACAAATCTAAAGATTCATCTTATTTAACGTTTTTATTTGTAGACATTGGAAGAAGTAAACAAGACGATACAATTTGATGGTGCTCATTTAGAACTTGTTTCTGAGGAAAATAATGAGAGATTCATGACATTTCTTAAAGATCACGTGGCCCCTGATGAAACGCTTAATAAATCACTCGGATTTGTTTTTGATGAGGAGATGAAAATATTTTTCAAAGACATATTTTGCACGAGCTTGTCAATTCTATTGGTATCCGACCAAACAGGGGAGATAATTGTTTGTAGAGGTATGATAATTGGAAAAAAGGGAGAATCTTTTGATCTGGATCAACTGAAGAATGAACATCTTGTGACAGAATTGAAATTTATGTCTCATAAGAACGAAGAAATGGATGTTTATAAACGTTTTGGTGTCGATACTGCTGTAGAGATGGTAGCACTGGGAACCCATAAGCAGTACCGACAACGTGGGCTAGCAAGTAAAATCATGCAAGCAGCTCTTTTGTTTTGTGAAGGTTTAGGATTAAGTCCTGTATGTTTAAAAGGGGAAGGTACTTCAATTTATTCACAAAAGATTTACGAAAAGCTTGGTTTTGAGACTTTACATACATTTAATTATGATGAATATAAAATCAATGACGAGATTGTATTTAAAAACACAGGAATTCATAAATGTACCAAAGTGTTTGTTAAACAGTTGAAATAAAATTATTTTAAAATGTAGTCGAAACTCTTTAATTGGATTGCGGATGACACCACGATATAGTTGAAATACTGCTAAAGTAGGCGTTAAAAACCAATCAATCGGGGGTCGTCGTGGTCGTGATGGTATGGTAGTTAGATTTACAACTGCCTGTGCCATCAGTGTTTATCACCATTAAAGTTGTGAATTCGAACCCTGTTCATGGCGAGTTGTAATCGATACAACATTATGTGATAAAGTTTGTCAGTGACTTTCAACAGGTCAGTGGTTTTCTCTTGTTTCCTCCACCAATAAAACTGACCGCCACGATATATATATAATTGAAATATTGTTGAAAGTGGCGTTAAACACCATAAACCAAACAAATCAATCGGATTCCGATAAGTCGTTTCCTCGGAACGCTCGACCTAAACGTGATTCTCTGTGGCGCGGTATTTGGGTCAAAAATAAAATAAATAGTTATGTCTAGTTATTAACCGAATTCTGGCCAGTCTTAGACAATTATGGCTAGTCCATCGTCGGTAACCCATATCTGATCACGCTTCGATTACCCTCCACTCATCACCCATGGGTCAACTGGCAGATAGTTCCTCGTAGTCATGTGATCGTCTTAAAACACTTTGATAAGTCCCGGCGACTGTCTTTATAGCCAAGCAAATCAGAGATTTTAAATGTATCTAAATTAAGAAAGGAATTCCTTGGAAATTATGGATGCCCCCAATTTTTATATATCGTGTTCACCTCAAAGAAGGAGATTAACAATTTGATTGGTAACTATTAATAGGTCTTTTCAACGAAACGAGGATTCCTCTGCCAGTTGACCCACGGATGATAAGTGGAGAATAATCGGAGTGTTATCAGCTGTTGGTAACCGACGATGTGTCTAGAAATACATATTTATTTTTAGCGAAAATACCACACTACAGTTCTATTATTCATACTTTAAACATATTTTATTGTTCAATAAGAAACAATTGGATAGGACACAAGTTTCACAACTTAGAAACGTCTTCTCCAATACATACATGAATTAATACAAAATGAACTTATATAATATTATATACACATTTCATATTAAGTGATGACATGAAAAAAACAAAAACTAAAAATGTTGAGCGTCATGCAGGTGGATTATCCAAGCTAAAGTATACTTAATCGAACACACCCTTTCATCTTAATGACACGAACACACCAAACATTCAATTGGGATTTAACTTTCTAGTGGATTTATATATAGAGTGGGTGCTTAATTAAGGTAGTTAACATGTGAAGATATAGGGAGGAATCATTATTCTATTAACGTTCGGTAAGTATATTGCTTTTTTTAAATAATATTTTTGTTAAAAACTTATTTATGATATGACGACTCGATAATCCAGTTGCATGAGGCTGTCTCGAAACTAGTTCATACGATCTTGATCAATAAAGTAAGACATAAATCTATTATTAACCTATTACATATTACAAATATGACTAATTTACAAACATTTATGATCATGACATAGAAAAGCGACAGGTGTTTTTAATGTATTTTTGTACAGCCAAAAATATGGAACAATTTATATCACAACTAAGTGTTTCATTTCCGAATAATAATAAATCAATATTTACCGGAATTCCAATCAAATTCAACTTATTTATTTCAAATAACATAATTCATAGTAGATTTTTGTTTAATTTATCCCAGATAAGTTGGAAATTTCGAAGTAAAATCACCGGTACCCTTCAACATCGACACACGTTAGATTGTACAATGGATTTATCAAGAATTTCATCAGGAGTCACGTGATCTTTAAGAAATGTCATGAATCTCTCATTATTCTCCTCAGAAACGAGTTCTAAATGAGCACCATCAAATTGTATTGTCTTGTTAACTTCTTCTAAAATCTGTAAATAAAAAAGTTAAACAAGATGAATTGTTTTGGGTTGGGTCAGGGGCGGCCTTGGGAGGTGCGGGGCCCAGTTGTTCTCTGTCAAACCTACAGTGTGTTGTTGCGTGTACTAGAACAGCCGAGAGTCGATATTTCCAGCGCGGGGCCCATTTGGAAGCAATTGGTCGAATTGGCTTAAGGCTGGCCTTGGGTGGTGATTTAGTGATTTTGCTAGTGTCACCCATGAGTATTTCGTCTGCTTTGGTATACAACACCGAGTATTTTTTGGGAGTTATCTCCTACTCTCGGCTGTTCAAGTACACACAACACACTGCAGGTTTGACAGAGAACAACTGTGCCCCGCACCTCCCAAGGCTGGCCCTGCCCCAACCCCAAAAAATCATCTTGTTTAACTTTTCTTATTTGTAGAAATTGGAAGAAGTTAACAAGACGATACAATTTGATGGTGCTCATTTAGAACTCGTTTCTGAGGAGAATAATGAGAAATTAATGACATTTCTTAAAGATCACGTGACTCCTGATGAAATTCTTGGTAAATCCATCGGATTTATTTTTGACGAGGAGATGAAAATATTTTTCACAGAACTTTTAAGCATGAACTTGTCACTTATATTGGTATCCGACAAAACAGGGGAGATAATTGCTTGCAGGGGAATGATAATTGCAAAAAAAGGAGAACCTTTTGATCTGGATCAACTGAAGAATGAACATCTTGTGACAGAAATGAAATTTATGTCTCATAAGAACGAAGGGAAGGATGTGTTTAAACGTTTTGGTGTTAATACTGCTGTAGAGATGGTAGAACTAGGAAAACACAGACAGTACAGACAACATGGGATAGCAAGTAAACTAATGCAAGCAGCTCTTTTGTTTTGTGAAGGTTTGGGATTAAGTCCTGTATGTTTAAAAGGGGAAGGTACTTCAATATATTCACAAAAGATTTACGAAAAGTTTGGTTTTGAGACTACAAACATTTAATTATGGTGAATATAAAATCAATGACGAAATTGTATTTAAAAA
This sequence comes from Bathymodiolus brooksi, assembly GCA_963680875.1. Classification (NCBI taxonomy): domain Eukaryota; kingdom Metazoa; phylum Mollusca; class Bivalvia; order Mytilida; family Modiolidae; genus Bathymodiolus; species Bathymodiolus brooksi. The sequence goes on along the minus strand of OY804588.1, from coordinate 30,414,530 downwards.
CACCGGCATTCATAAATGTACCAAAGTGTTTGTTTAAACAGCTGAAATGAAATTATTTTAAAATGTAGTCGAAACTCTTTATCTGGATTTCGGATAACGCCACGATATAGCTGAAATACTTCTAAAGTTGGCGTTAAACACCAATCAATCGGTGGCCATCGTGGTCGTAATCGAATGGTAGTTGGATTTACAAGTATCTGTGCCATCAGTGTCTATCACCATTAAAGTTGTGAGTTCGAACCCCGCTCATGGCTAGGTGTAATCGATACAACATTATGTGATAAATTTGTCAGTGCCTTGTGACAGGTGGTTTTCTCCGGATACTCCGGGTTCCTCTACCAAGAAAACTGACCTCCACGATATAACTGAAATATTATTGAAGTGGCATAAAACACTATAAACCAAATCAATCAATAGAATTCTGATAAGTTGTGTCCTCGGAACGCTCGACCTAATGTCATTCTATCTGGCGCGGATTTTGGGTCAAAATGAAATAAATATTTAAGTCTAGTTTTATATAGAATTCTGGCCAGTCTTAGACAATTATGGCTATGGCATCGTCGGTAACCCATATCTCATCACGATTCGATTACTCTCCACTCAACACCTGTGAATCAACTGGCAGATCATTCCTGGTATATAGTCATGTGATCGTTCTAAAACACTTTGACAAGTCCCGGTGACTGTCTTTATAGCCAATCAAATCAGAGATTTTAAATGTATCTAAATTATGATCAGGAGCTGTTGACCCTATCGACATTGTGTATTCAAATCAAACCAAATCAAACTTTATTGAAAAATTCATCAATACTGATTTGTGACAAAACATATATATAGATAATATACGTACATTGTCGGAAGATACAATTTATTTGTAAGAGTACTTGGCGAGCTTTTATGTCCTGTTTTGCAGCGAGTGCAAATGAATTTGATATTTTCCGGCAATGCACGTGTATTTTATTTATCCTGCAATGTCAAGTCAAAAAACCCAAACCAACTATCAAAGTGTCTGAAAAGAGCAGAAACCAGCGTCGTTCTAATAGTTTTTGATGGTATCCTCGACCACAACCGCGTTTATATTACGGTCATCCCAAGATGGCGGACGTGGAATGAGGTAAGATACTTTTTTGTCGATTAAATTGTTTCTATAATGTATTTTAAATGGCACATGCATTGGTACGATAGTAATCGACGAACTTATCACAAGGAAATCAGAAATTACGACTGAAAAATGTACAATGTATATGAAAGAGAAAATCCGATTTAAAAAAATCGCTAAATTAAGATGACCGTAACTGAAAACTTCATCGGCGGTGCAATTACAGTCATCTCAGTTTTCAGTTACGGTCATCTTAGCGATTTTTACCACCCCCTTTTTTTTTAACTTTCTGTGTACATATTTATTTTCAATAAAAATGTCTTTATTATTTCATCTCTTTTTTTTTTTTTTTTTATTAATTTAACTTGTTGGTGTCCATGATTCATATAACCTTATAAATCAACAGCTTGCATGTGTCAGCCCTATATTATTATTATATATTAATTCCGTGCCACGAGATGATTTTGTGTCAATCTATAATAATACAGGTATATAGTTATATAAATAAAGTTGACCAAGATAATACACAACTTTTATCAATTTAAAATATTTATTTGGTGTGGAGGCTCAATAAGGATAACCGAAATTTAATTTCTAAATTATACTCTGATAAAAGAAAAAAGTATATTCAAACCTTTTTTTTTTAATTTTGAAGTAATGTTAAATATATTGAAGATATTCTAAAATACGCCAGTTGCATATATTTGGCACGTGACGCAATTGGAGCCTTATTCAAGAACCCAAATTCGTCCGAAGTTCAATAAATAGATCGTCTTATTAGACCAACAGTCAAAAAGGATCAAGATGTCGGAATACAAGCTAAAACCTAGAAAAGAATTGGAGGAGGTATGATATTTTATTCGTTACAAATGGTCCCGAGATACTAGTTTTAAAATGTCCTTTCTCATTTAATAAGGGAACGCCCATTCAACCCGAGAAAACCACTGGCCTGACGTAAGTCACTAACAAACTTTATCACATAATGTTGTATCGAGTACACCTAGCCTTGAGCGGGATTCAAACTCACAACTTTAATGATGATAGCCACTGATTGCACAGGTAATTGTTAATCAAACTACCAGACGATCACGATGGTCCCGTGAACTGATTGACCCTCAAACTTTACATTAATGGTTATCCTTTTTTGTGTGTAGATAGAAAATCTATGATGGCTGTCAGGTAAATGTCTACCCATCATAAATGATGACTTGATATATAGTTAGTTTATTGTTTCCTAAGAAACATCTGAACTTATTAAGTGGCTTTAAATAACAATTGCGGTTTTTGAACCATTTGTGGTTGATAAAAAAGACTCTGTGTTGGGTAGAGACTAAAACAAAAGCAGACGAAATTCTCATGGACGACACTAGCAAAATCACTAAACCCCCATCCTGGACTGGTCTTAAGCCATTTGGACCAATTGTGTCCAGCGCTGGAGTTATCTACCCTCGACTATTCAAGTACACACAACAACACACTGCTGGTTTTACAGAGAACAACTGGGCCTCGCACCTCATAAGGCCGGCTCTGTTCCCATTCAAAAATACTTCATCTTATTTAACTTTTTTTTATTTGTAGACATTGGAAGAAGTAAAGAAGATGATACAATTTGATGGTGCTCATTTAGAACTCGTTTCTGAGGAGAATAATAAGAAATTCATGACATTTCTTAAAGATCACGTGACTCCTGATGAAATTCTTGATAAATCCCTTGGATTTAATTTTGACGAGGAGATGAAAATATTTTTCACAAAACTTTTTAGCAAGAGCTTGACACTTCTATTGGTATCCGACAAAACAGGGGAGATAATTGCTTGCAGAGGTATGATAATAGGAAAAAAGGGGGAACCATTAGATCTGGATCATGTGAAAAATGAACAGCTTTTGGCAACAATAACATTTTTAAACCATAAGAACGAAGAGATGGATGTTTATAAACGTTTTGGTGTCGATACTGCTGTAGAATTGTTATCACTAGGAACTCATAGGCTGTACCGGCAACGTGGGATAGCAAATAAAATGATGGAAGCGGCTCTTTTGTTTTGTGAAGGTTTAGGATTAAGATGTTTAAAAGGAGAATGTTCTTCAATTTATTCACAAAAGATTTACGAAAAGTTGGGTTTTGAGACTTTACATACATTTAATTATGATGAATATAAAATCAATGACGAGATTGTATTCAAAAACACAGGAATTCATAAATGTACTAAAATATATGTTAAACAGTTGAAATAAAATTATTTTAAATGGAATCGAAACTCATTGTCTTGGATTCAGATAAGTCGTTTACTCGGAACGTTCGACCTAGAAATGTGGTTCTATTGATTGATTGATTGCTTAACATCAAATCGAGCAGTATTTCAGCCATATCCAGAGCGAGAAGAAGTACAACAGTGTACAAAATAGATAAAAGAATATAGAAATCGGGGAAAGTATGGGTCAACGACTGAAAAAGTATGTTTTTAGTTTTGCTTAAACATATTTTATTTGCTCAAATGTGCAAAAAGGATAAGACACAAGTTAAACAAACTTATGAAGTCTTCTCCTATATACAATAAGTTACAACATTATTTGATAGAGCATGCATGTATATAAATAGTTCTTACATTAATATGTGTAGATTGAACTAAAACAGGGAATGAAGAAAGGAATGAGAGAGAGGGTTAGTGGTGGTGATGTGTGCGATTGTTGTTTTGGTGAACAACTAGACAACAAGAAACCTTTCAGACCTCTTTATATATTCAAACACATGCTTAAAAATAATTTCGTTCTGTTCATACGGGAGTGTAGGATTACCACAGGTCAAAAGTGTAAGGTCTAAAGCACAATAATTAGGTAGCCAGTTGAGATTTTGAAACAAAGTATGTAGAGTTTCATAGGGACGAACAATTTAATCTTTTTCGTAATCTACAAAAAAGGTCTTTAGCGTGCAGGGAGTGTGACACTCTCCGAACACGTTACCCATTATGGTCCTCGGTCAGAATTGCCGTATTATTACCCGCCAACCACCCCCTATCCACCACCGGAGACGCGTTATTTTTGGAGATTTGAACCAGAAAATATGAATTTGTATCAAAACTTACCTGCACTTGATCTGACACAATCCGTCCATGCCAAAATATCCATCGGAATCCACCGGGGGTCAAAATTTATAATTCCAGATTACCTTTGACAGGGCTTGTGACGATATTAGGCTGGAGATACAGTGCATGAAAATTTCTTCGGAAGTCTAATCTCAACTTGATTAGAAACCGGAATACCCTGTGAAAATCACCGACCTGCCGCAAGTCACCATCGAGTTTTATCACATGATGCTGTATCGAGTACACCTTGCTAAGTGCGGTATTCGAACCCACAACTTTAGGCACTGATTGCACATGTAGCTGTAAATCTAACTACCGTACAATCACGACCACGACCACCCCAATTTGACATTTAGATTAGAATGGGTGACAGTTGGTCAGGGTAGAAAAAGACAAATGTTTTAATGCTATTACATGAGTAGAGTGACCTTGATTGTATATACTCTTCCGGATCTTTAGAATGTTTCATAATTCACACCACCTCTTTAGTAGCTAATGTCACAGTTATCTGTGGAACCGTAGCTTGTATGTATTTTTTATCAACCCAGCTGTGAGCGAAGCGAACATGGTCGATACTTGTAAACACTTTGAAATCGGAAGCAGAAGTGTGAGGAGCTTAAGCCATTTGCCTGTTTTCGTAAATGAACATCTTTGTCGCGACGAAGGCGCGACCAACACGAAACAGATAAAATAAAATAATGACTTTAAAATTGTATTGAGAATTAATACTTACGTTTCGTGCCGAAGACACGACTATATCATTCAAATAGAAAACAGGGTTTTACTTTCGAACTTGAAGAAGGCAGAGTTGTCATTGAAGGTTTTGTAAATGAAATACATAATAAACTTTGTCGTGCCGAAGGCACGAACACTACGAATAAAGAAATAAAATCGTCATGCCGAAGGTACACCCGATATGAACAAAAGAATGAATCAGTACGGCCACATTAAATGTTGCAAATGGTTCCCATGGCAACACCTTGACGGAAGTTAATTGTAACAGGTATTTACCAAGCAAATTCGTACCAAAAATTCGTCATGTCATACTGACCGACATTCGTGCCGAAATCACTAAATATGCTATCAATATTAAAATGTAATAATTATGTCTTGGCAATCGGACTTTTTCGGGCCTTTCCGTCAAACAAAATTTTTCCGCTTGATGGAATTATCCCATCTAATCTTCAAATACGAGGAAAAATCTTTAGTTAAATAAAATGAGATATTGGATACTTTTATTTAATTTATGTTTTAATTTGTTTTGTGACTGTTAAATAAACATTCTACAGCATCGGAAATGCCCGAATCGGAAAAGGTCAAGAACGCTGAAAAAATGAAATTAAAGAAAACCGGGGGAAATAGCTAAAATATACTTTAATGAACTCAAAGATGGAATAATTATATATTTCTTTATGATAGTCATAGCTATTTGAACATCCTTCATCCAATTATTCGTCCAAATAATGCTTTGTAAATAAAATAACTGGTTAAATTATATTTGAAATGGTGGGGGGAGGGGGCGCTGCTGTTAACTATTTATCAGACGACGATGAAATGTGTTTGAGAAATCACAGCTAAATGTCCTCATATTTACCTAATTTGTGTGTGTTTGTTGGAGACAGCAGGACTAATAATTTTGACACATATTCACAACCTCAGGACCTTAATATTCATTACATATTTCAAAGAGGAGCCACTGTTGATATTTTAACTGATTTGACCTGTTCTTTTCTTTATAGTCATGAAATAAATCTTGATAATTATCAAGTAATATTAGTTAAATTATCTGCGGGAATTAATAATTTATTGCATAGAGAAAATGTATTGTCAGATATAAGTCCTCAACAATTTATTGACAAGTTGTTATTTTTTCAATCGACTCCTCTCGCAGCTGAGCAGCTCTTCTGCAGTTTTCTTGTTTTTTCTTTTAACAAATGTATTTGTGACCATATGTTAAAAAAGCAAAAACGAAAACAAAAGAGCAGGGTCGGCCGTAGGAGTTGCGGGGCTCAATGTTGTTCTCTGTAAAACATGCAATATGTTGTTGTGTAATTGAGCAGCCGATAGTAGATAACTCCAGCGTTGGCCTAATTGGAGCTATTTGTCCAATTGGCTTATGGTCGGTCATGCATAAGAGCTACGGTTCCACAGCAAAAAGCCCAGTTTTTACTACTAAATAGAATAGATGTTAATAAGTGGGGAGAGGTTTCGCTGTTTGAAAAGACACTGTAGAGTGGGGGGAGAACAATGTTCTTCATCTTTGGTTGACATTCTAATGGGACACAAAACAGACCTGCATGTATGATTGTACAGGATTTCCTCTTTCGCAATTGTCGTATGTAGGTATGTAAGGGCCACTAAGGGGTGTATAGGTTGATAAGTGAATTGATGATGTTTATTTCCTTTATCATGTAGTCTATGTAATGTGATTTACATACAAAAACGATACTGTTAGTGTTGTTTTGCCTTTCAAGTTTATCAATCATATCCATAGTGTAATGGTTAGAGTGCGATGGATCGTGGGTTCGAGCCCCGATTGGGTTTAGTTTATAACAATTTTATTTGCTCATAGAGACAAAAAGGATAAGACACAAGTTTTACCAACTTATGAAGTCTTCTCCTTGGAATTACATTTGATTGGGTCAAATTAACGACTATAAAATGAGCATTTGTGGCTTCTCGTCTAAGAATGCAGCATTAAGGAGAACGAGAAAAGACTGGCTGGCACGAGATCGGGGTAATGTGTCCTAGTGGAGAGACATGTCTACCAGCGAACTGTTGTTTGGGTGAGCTAGCACTATGCAAATCCAACTAAGCGTGTTAGTCTAGTACAAAGCGGACATCATTATCATCTAATCGAATGTAACTTGCTCTCGCAATGATATGGCTGAAAAATGGCTCATTTGGGGAAACAACAATCACTCACTCCCTCCCTATCCACATTGTGATAGTTTGTATTGTTTAATGGACTTTTTTAATAATAAAACAAATCACAAACACAAATCACTTGTTTTGTAATATATATTTATCTATTAAATGCGTGTTTATGAAATAAAATAACGCTTACACTAAATCAAATTTAACATACAAGGTGAACGGTAAAATTATATACGGGCAATTTAAACAGCTTGTGAAAGATCACAGTATAAGACATTATATAAATATTGTAGCACGAATAGGGCCTGCGATATTTTTTGTCTAGTATAGAAGACAATTGTTTTCAAGGCTTAAAAATCAAAATAAATTTTGTGTGAATTTTACTTTTTCTATCTACATGTATAGGACTAATTTTGATGTGGGAAAGTTAGAGCTTGATTATTGTTCCCTTAAAATATCCCACCCGTATCCCCAATTTATCAATTTATCGTTGTTTTCTAAAGTGACCTTTAACAATTGTAAGGTTTATTTCCGGAGACAACTGTTCAATAAGTAGGACACTTAGTAACTTTGTGGACACATGATTCATGCCTTGGATAGACCATGTAGACGCTGTAACAAGGTAAAATAAGACATTCCTTCACACAAGTGAATCTAGAAAACGAAAGTAAAACCACTAGAACCAAGAGGTTGGATTCGTTTTATGTGATCTACTTTCTTTTTCATGTCAAATACACAGGCGCTTGTGTCACGGAATTATCATCTTTATTCTAACTTTCTGTTTCCAGGGAGTAATTCCGTGCCTCTTGAAAGCGCCTGTGGTCAAATTCGCACCTGTTGTTATGTCATTATTTGATTGTTATTTCTTATATTTTTATTGTGTATAATTTGTTTAAATAATGTAATATTAATGTATTGTTTCAAATTAAATGAATTTTGAAATTTGTTATTTGGGGAAAAAATACGTTCTAAATATAGAACACTTCATCATCGTGGATAATCCGTCCTCCAAATACGATAATGGACAAATTTAAAAATAGAAAGAAATCAAATTTGGTTCAAATGGAAAGTATTTAGAGGTAAGGTTGTTTGTTTTCTTTATTTCGCCATGTATGTTTGAATTGATTTAACAAACGAAACGCACAAAAACTATTTAAAAAAAAAAGAAAAAATACATAATTGTAATAAAAGTCAAAATCAACATACAACATAAGCTTTGAAGAGCTTTTAAAACCGACATTACACAAATAACATATAGAAATATAAATGTATGAGAGAGAATCAAAATACATAGTTAATTTACACGAAGAAAATCAAAATGGCTTTCAGAAACAAAATCTGAAATGTGGTGATGTCACAAAATGTCGTCACCCATGTAATGTAGATATCTTTCTACATACATTGTAGTTTGGCAATGATCTACATTCAAACCTGCTTTAAAGGACACCTCTCGATATATAAAAAATCATTGTCTATAAAGGGCAGTATCATTTTCCCATTAATGAATAGTGCATGTAATTTTAACCTGTAAATTTAAAGACAACTGCTGCTCGTAAAGTGAAACTGTTGAAGTGCACTTGAGTGACCTTTATGTACAAATTTATTCACCTATGATTTTTTCTAACGATTAAAAAGAAATATCAAACTTACGGATTATATGTTTTTTTTTCAAATTTTAAATTCATGGGACCTAATATGTCATGATTATTGCACACTATGAAATGGAAAAACGGTGATGATTTTATCTGTTGTTTTTTTATTGTGAAATATAGGTGTCTATGTATAACTATTATCATTTGTTTCTTCTTTTCTAAAAATGTCTCTGTTAAAATACAAGTATTTATTTTGAAATATATAGTGATACCTCTCATTACTTAAAGAGCTTTCTGATTATTTAAAAATCTCTCAACAAAGAGTTCTTCAATTATAGTGAGTAAGCGATTGATGTTTAACGCCAAAATGAGCAATTTTCCAGCTATTTCGCTTTTTACTAGACCAACACGTTTGATTTTTATAGTGAATTAATAATCCGCAGGTAGGCATGTCGCACCACTCGGACACATTATCCTGATTCCGAGTCACACAATTCTTTGTTTTTACTCCTTAATGTTGTGTGCTTAGCGGAGAAGCAACAAATACCAATTTTATGGTCTTTGGTTTAACCCGATGGAGGGGTGACCGCTAACCATACACTACCCATGCGGTTCTTCTTCTTTTTTTGAAAATATATACAGTTTCCCATAGTGTTCATAAAAAATGCATTGAGAAATTGATAACGAATGTTCGATAGCGAGGGGCATTCTAATAAAATGTGTTCTATAAGTGTCCAGTATTGACGACTTTTTTTTTATTGGACATAGGATATTGCTCACTCTCTGACAATGCGAGTTCTCTCGAATTGAAATAGAGTTATCTCTAATTCATATTGAGAGCTCTTTAGTTAAATAAGATCCCTAAAGGAAGCAAATTTAAAAAAAAAAACAAAAAAAAACAAAAAAAAACGACGCTCAAACTTGTTTTCTACCTTAAATTTATAATAAATGTGAGAATTAGTATTTGTTGCTTCTCCGCTAAGCACGCAGCACTAAGGAGAAAGAGCAAATACTGTTTGTCTGTTTGTCTTGGAATCAGAATAATGCTATCCAGTGGAGCGACATGTCTGCCCTCGAATTGTTACAGTAAGCTACATGTAGCACTATAAATACCGGTATCCAATTCAGTGTGTTGGTCTAGTATAAAGCGGACCTCATCATTATCATATCATTTCAACAAAATGTAACTTGTTCTCGCCATGATGTGGCTGAAAAATTGCTCATTTGACCTTAAACAATAATCATTCACTCAAATTATAAAATAGACCAGGACATATGACGTTGGAAATCCAGGTTCTGGCTTTAGACAGACACTACAATGTTGCGAGAGTAAAAGATGAATTAGACCCCCCCCCCCCCCTCCCAAAAAAGGACATTTTTTAAATAATGTATCCAACAGACTGGACTATGAAATCAAAGAAACACCACTTTTTCTGCAATACATTATATTTAGGGTCAGTGTAAAGGGGGTGAGTGATTGTTGTTTAACGCCAACTCACCAATTTTTCAGTTATATCATGGCGAAAAAAGTTAATTTTCAATGAGATGATGATGAGGTCCTCTTTGTAATAGACCAACACGCTTATTTGGATTTTTATAGTGCTAGCTGTCTGGAACAACAGTCCGCAGATAAACATGTCGCCCCACTCGGACACATTATACTGATTCTGAGCCAACCAGTCTTTGCTCTTTCTCCTTAATGTTGCATACTTAGCGGAGAAGCTACAAATACCAATTTAATAGTCTTTGGTTTTACCCGATCGGGGCTCGAACCCACGATCTACCGCACTCCTGGTGATCATGCTAAGCATTACAGCACCGATGCAGTTTGAGTAAATCTAAAGGGGCCACGATAAAAGATTAAGATTACACGTAACTACACCTTCTAAAAAAATATCCCAACTTATATATATGTTGTCTCCCAACTTTGTCGGCAGTCTAACTTTGGAGTCCGGACATTACCATCTCATTTTTATGCATATTTGTAAATAAGACTTTGCTTTTTCCGATCATACTAGTCAGGTCCATAGAAAAAATATTAGGGACAAAGTCTGGGCTTTCCAGTGATTAAATGCCATGATCATGATTATCTCAAGTTCTCAACTAATAACCCATGGCGAGCGGAATTTTCCGTTAAAGAAAAATAGAAATAACTAAATTATCGCCGTTTATCAATAATAAACAATACAAGACTCAGAGAGCAACTGTTTTAGTCAGAAATATATTGTGAAAGAAAAGAAAGGAAAATAATTTATTTCAAAAATAGATTTTTGCACAAATTTTGTTTTTATTATAGTTGTACTTCTAGACAAAGGGGAGATAATGAGACATTTGTTGGCGCTAGGTGTCGTGTTGATCTGTACTTGTGGAGCAGTTGAAGGTAATTAGTTTTGCGTGTACCATTCTTATTTTCAGGCAGTTATATTTTATCTTCATTATTAATTCTAGGGAACGAACTAGTCATCCGAGGGAGAGGGAACGAACTAGTAGTCTGGGGGTGGGGGAACGAACTAGTAATATGAGGTAGGGGAAACGAACTAGTAATATGAGGACGGGGAAACGAACTAGTAATCTGAGGGCAGGGGAACGAACTAGTAATATGAGGGCAGGGAAACGAACTAATAATATGAGGGCGGGGAAACGAACTAGTAATCCGAGGACAGGGGAACGAACTAGTAATTCGAGTGCGGGGAAACGGACTAGTTATACGAGGGCGAGGGAACGAACTAGTCATCCGAGGGAGAGGGAATGAACTAGTCATCCGGCGAGGGCGAGGGAACGGAATACTGATGAGAGAGAACGGATTACTAAACTGAAGGAACGGATGTCTAAACGGAGAAAGCGGATTATTAAACCGAGGGATTGAATTACTAAACAGAGAGAATATATTAGTATTCTAAGGAAACATATTACTAACCAGTCGGTAGACACAATAGTTTCCGTAAGATAAAATGCATCGGTTGATCTATCAATCTGAATTTTGACCAGAAAGATCCTTGGAGAAATATAAATGTGAATGACGAGTGGGGTGAAGTTTTATATCTTATTTTTTGTTTGTTTTGTTTTTGATTTATTGTGTGTGTTTGGGGTATTTAGAATGATTATATTGTGGCCTTCTTTTTACATTCAAGAAACTTCAGATAAACATCGGCCTGTCACAAGTCACTGACAAACTTTATAACCATAAGTTGAATCGAGTCCACCCCACGCACGGTCTGGAATCAAACCCACAACTTTAGTGGTTTGTCCAATTGTCTATGTGGACTGCACATTGTTTGTTGGGTGTGGGCTATTTTTTAAAGACTTGCATGTAGAAATGTGGATAACTCCATATGTCTATGAGGTCCATTTTCCACGTTACACCGGATACAAAAATAAAGCAAAAGATCTCGCAGCCATTTAATTTTGATAATTTGCACAGAATCTATCCCTCGCCCCCAACATCGTTAATTTTACTTCCCTCTAAATCAATCCGCAGGATGAGCACTGGCCCAGGAGCAGCAAAACTTGGTTCAGATCAGTAAATTGTCTAGTTTTTATTTAGAACTATATAAAAATAAATTCAAGAATTTGATTCAGACCAATAAATTCAAATGTTCATTTCGAGGACTGTAAATGGTTTTTTTATACAGATAATGAAGTTTTTATTTAGAACTATATAAAAATAAATTCAAGAATTTGATTCGGACCAGTAAATTCAGATTTTCATTTTGAGGACTGTAATGTTTTTTTTTTTTTTTTTTTGAACAGACAATAGAGATGAAGATCCTTGTAATCGAGACCTCCTCCCCAGTGAAGTGATGTTCACACAAGACAGTATTAGTAGCCTTTTTTCAAATGCTCGCTTTAAAGGGAGGAGTATAGGAGATGTTGCTGTGGGGATCATTAACCAATGGGGGAATCGTTACCAAAATAAAGATTATAATGACATTCGGAACCATATTCAAGTGGCAAGGGGGCGTGGTGAATATGCAAATTTATGCTTTTCGGAAAATAACAGAGGATTGTGGGTATTAAAAGCTATTGAAAACAAAATTAACAGTTTACAGGTTAACCACCCTGTAGAACCTCACAAGTTCACCAAGTTCCCCACAGGTGACATATACAATAATTTAAGACACCCTTTCAGTGCGAATCCGAATGACAATTTTCGAATAAAAATTCGAGGTGTTCAACGAGTTAGTGAAGATATGGATTTATCGGCGGACTTTTGGTATTATTCGAATAGATGCCTTACGGGAAAATATCTTCCGAATGACATCGATTACTCAGTCAAAGAAATTCCTATTATGTATGTCAACAAAAATAAAATTAGAGGAGACCCGAACATCAAAAAAATAGCGGAGAACATAGTCAATAATTGGAGACATCTTCGAACCAAGCATGCGGATATCTTAAATTACAATACCTGTGTCAACAACATGGAAATATTATATCAACAAAATGGTAGGAGGACATATTGTTTTGCAAAGGACAATCAGTGTCTGTGGATCTTGAAGACGGTGGCGAAGGGAGTTCAAGATAAATATAGATCAAATATTCAGATCTCAAATTTTAAGGTAGTCGACATGAAAATATTTGGACAGTATGTTAACATAAATATGTTAGAAAAAAATGGCAAAGATGTTAAATTAAAAATTCCTGGTGGCTTCAACATAATACAGTAAAAGGTTTTCAACAAATATTGTTTGCTTGTTTGTTTGTTTTATGGTGTTTAACGTCACTTTCAACACTATTTCAGTTATATCGTGGCGGTCAGTTTTACTGGTGGAGGAAATCGGAGGACCCAGAGAAAACCACCGTCCTATCTCAAGTTCAGAAGTAACTGACAGACTTTATCACATAATGTTGCACACCTCACCCTGATCGAGATTTAAACTCACAACATCAGTGGTGATAGGCACTGATTGTATAGGTAGTTGTAAATCAAACTACCATACGATCACGGCCACGACGGCCCCTTTTGACCAAATAAGGACATTAACAAACAGAATATGTTTAATTGACAGTCTTATTTAATAATATACGGTGAGATACTTATACGACCGGTAAAACTCTGGTCGTATTATGTTTTGGGTCCGTCGTCGTCCATCTTAAAGGTTTTCACGCGATAACCTTAAATCTTTGATAAGCAATCATGTGATTTCAGTACTAATAAAGGGGCTCAGAAAACGTAACACTGTTATTTTAGTCATTGATATACAAAAAAGCTTTCCCTAGTACCAGATTTTGGTAGAGAAAATAGTCAGAAACGGTAACTGGAAAAGCGCGGACGTGATAGACGGCACCAGTTTTTTCTGAAGGATGAACATAATTTACGTACATTGTCTGTAAAAATGAAATGTATTTGCACTCGCTGCGAAATAGACTAGAAATTCTCACCACATGATCACTTTTCTATCTGTTTTTAAAGTTCGCACAAATGAATTTAAAGGTTCCGACAAATTGTATATTTCTTGGGTTACTGTCCATTTGTGGTGACAGAAAATCAATAATCGCTCTCACCTATGTGCTGTCCATTTACATTGTGCACAGCAGATGACACACATTTTACAGGATGACAAAAAATCAATAATCGCTCTCTGTGATCTTTGTCCAAAGATACACGTATTTATGTTTTTCCTACAATAAGGACATACTTATTAATGTTGGAACAATCAGATAAAAATGTTATCAGTCTCTAGATGTTATATATCCCGTTTTAAAGGGAAGTGGCTGACGCCTCACCTTTTAACAAAACCACTGCCCTTTAAAACGGGATATTTGCGCCTCACCTTTTAGCAATACCACTGCCCTTTAAAACGGGATATATAATATCCACCAATCCATGTTAAAACTCCCAACACATTCTGGCTTCCATGATTTATTTCTTAATTATTCAACATGGATTATATCCTCTCCTGCCGCTGTAGCGCTGCTTTACCATGTTATGCAGTTGACTTGGTTCCTTTGACATTCTAATTACTGAGAATAATTTCCTCTCATGATTTAAAAAATAAAAAGATCAACATTCGGTTATAAAAAGATTTTAAAAAAGCAATTTACAGAGCTCAGCATTGACGAGTTTCTGCGGTTGCTAGGGATAATATTTGGTTACTAGGGACATTGTAAGGTTTAAGGAATTCTTATAATATATACTGGTTAGTAAATGATAAGATGTCTCTAGATCTGCTAAGATGCTGTTGTAGAATTTTTTTTCGTAGATGTCAAAATTCAACCATTAATTGCAATAATATAGGCTAATTTAATGTTTACAAAACCGTTGCTAGGGTGACAAAACTACACAAAAATACTATATAGAGAATTGAAATATTATTTTTAGAGTGTACATACACAGAATATAACATTTTGTCGAAAGACTATGCAAGATATGTAAAATAAAACCACCATATTTGAATTTCCAATGATTAATTGGACCCTCCTCCATTTACGTTGCTAAGCAACAAAGGACAAAGTGAAATCATAAAAAATATTTTTTTTCTTACCTTTCAATGATTGTGTTTAATATTATATCTATATAAACAGTTTCTGAGATTGGTCCAAAATCTACCCTTATCATACTCACTCCTTTAATCGGTCATAGATTAATATTATTTTTACCACGGGTTTGGACTCAAAGCGTTTGAAGGACGTCATATTAGAATGTTTGTTAGTCATTGACTTGCAGCAGGTCGATGGTTTTCTCTATGTGCTCCATTTACACCCATCAATACAACTGACTGCCACGATATATAGCTTTAATACCACAGGCGCTCGTGGCACGGACCACCCCCCTTTTTCTAACTTTCTGTTTGCAAATTTATTTTCAATAAAATTTCTTTATTTCTTTATTATTTCATCTCTTTTTCCTTATTTTAACTTGTTCGTGTCAATATTCATACAATCTTATGTTAACATCAAATTGCATGTGTCGACCCTATATATGGATTATTAGGATCTATATTAGTATATAGGGTCGACACATGCAATTTGATGTTAACATAAGATTGTATGAATATTGACACGAACAAGTTAAAATAAGGAAAAAGAGATGAAATAATAAAGAAATAAAGAAATTTTATTGAAAATAAATTTGTAAACAGAAAGTTAGAATAAAATGGGGGTGGTCCGTGCCACGAGCGCCTGTGAATATTATGTGACAAAGTTTGTCAGCGACTTGCAGCAGGTCGGTGGTTTTCTCCGGTTTCCTCCACCAATAAAACTGATCGCCACGATATAACTGAAATATTGTTGAAAGTGGCGTTAAATACAATAACACTCTCATAATACTTATTTTTCATCATAGAAGTAAGTACATTTAAACGACCAGATATGAGATAACCCATGGCCATGAACTGTGTCAACTTGATTTTGTAGGTACATGTATATTTTAAAATTTGCGGTTCTAACTACACGGTTTATGTGAAAATTATAATTAAAATATAAAGTTAACGTATTTTTTCATCTTAATCAAATTATACCAATAATTTTGTAAACAGAAAGTTAGAAAAAGGGGGGTGGTCCGTGCCACGAGCGCCTGTGTTTAATACTACTGAAAATGTTCTTTAAGAAAATCACGATTTACAATGCATTTAAATATGGGTGTTTTAACACCACTTTCAACAATATCTTAATATCGTTGAGGTCGGTTTATCATATTTTTTTTTATTGGTGGGGGAAATCAGAGTACACGTAGAAAACCAGCGACCTGTCGTAAGTCACCGACACATTATCACAAAGTTTTCTCCAATACACCAATCCAATAGTGGGATCAAAATCACAACACCTAACTTTCAACGTTTTAATGGGATTTTTACATTCTGAATATACCCTTTGCACATTCCCGATTCGATTCCAAAATTATACGTTTTTAATAGGAGTTATTTCCCTTACGACAGGCAAAATCAAACTCCCTTTCCGTTTGCATTGATTCTAGCACCAGTAACAGATAGGACAAGGGAATACGAGTATAATTTTCTTATTATTTGTAAATGCTTGAACCTTGTATAAACAGCAGTTGATAATTTGATAGGAAATAAAAAATAATAGAAAATTCACAAGTTGCAAAATTACAGATATGGTTATCATTATTGAAATTTGCATGAATGTGAACCCTTTTGCTTCCATTAAAGAGAAATAACTGCTATAAAAATGTATAATGTTAGAGTCAAGTAGGAAATGTGCAAATGATCTATTGATTTCCAAAGTACATGATGAGTAATAAAAAAGTATGAAAATAAAAATCCAAATATAAACGTTGATAGTAAATATGCACGCGAGGTTTTATGTAATAAAGGACGAAGTCCTTCTAACGGTAAGCTGTCCGATTTTTCCTTCTATATTGATAGCCAAAAATCTGCTCACCGGAAGTTTAAAAAATAGATCAATTGATAATTTAGAAACGCAAAAGAAATCTATTTCAATGAAAAATTCCCAATTCTTTGATTATTTACCCTATGCAAAATTGAAATAAACTTTTAATAAAATTCTAATAAAAAAATATCATTCTACGAAACTCCCGACAGGAAGAGCGGCGTAGGTAAAATGAACGCCATAACAAATCGGCTACACAATTCATTCAAAATAAAAGATAATAGCCTCACCGGACGCAATTACGAACGAAATAAAAAGTATGTCCCTTAATTGTTCCTTCAAAACATGAATTAAAAAAATGCTTTTATCAATAGATACCCCGCTAAATTACTCGTGTTTTGGGAGAAAATTATTCATGCGCAGTTGTTGAATGTTGCAGACGACGGGTTTTCATATTTGTAAACAGAAAACGATCGACAATTGCACTTGGAATCTGTCGCTAAAATTCAATGAGGTACGCATATTTTGTTATCTTATGCCTGTAATTCAAAATTGGAAAGAATATGATCTCCTGGTTCTATGCATATGTAGAACACATTGAAATTAAAACAAAAACAGTCAATATAATACATTTTCCTTACCTTAATCTATCCCAAAATGTCAAAATCCGTGATGTACCTTATTCATTGAAGAGTCCAAGGAATTCCGAATGCAAACTGGCACACATTTATGGTATGAATAAAGGAAAGGTTTTTATATCATGTGTATTATATACAAATAGATATGTGAACGTAAATGAATGAATGCTCTTTCAATTTTAACAGTTGTCATTAAATAATTTACACTAGAAAGGTTATTATGATGTCGTTCGAAATTGTGTCCGGATCTAGGTCACAGAGTGACTAGAACGGGGTCATGAAAATCTGTTATAAATTAAAACCCGTAACAATGCATTGAATAATATATGGGCTATGATTCAAAAGGAATATTGGTGTTTAATCTGAAATATGAACATGCAATCAGCTTCATCAATTTGGTCAAATTTATAAATTATTATCAAATGCCACGGTCAATATCATCGAAATTGTTCGTAATTGCGTCCGGTGAGGCTAACGTGTACGGATCATCGTATTATTGAAATTTTAGGACTTCGTCCTTCAAACAGGTTGCCTGTCTCATATTAGAACTAATGAAGCGACTGGCAGTGATAGTATTTATTATAACCATAACCCCTATAGTTGTTTCACATAGCATTTGGTGGATTCAATATCCCCAGTATTCTTAAACACAATTTCACCATCAATTTTATATTCATCATATTTCATTGTATGTATGGTTTCAAAATCAAACTTCTCGAAAATTCTCTGTGAATAATTTGACGTTCCTTCACCCTTTATGCACACAGGACTTAATCCCAATTCCTTACAGAACAAGAGAGTCGCCTGCATCAGTTTGGAAGCAATGCCCTGGGCTCTGTGATCCCTATGAGTTGCAAGGGCGATAAATGCGACCGCTGTGTCTACGTTGAAACGTTTAAAGACGTCCATTTCATGGTACCTATGACGTAGAAAGTCCATTATTTTAACCCATTTTATATTTTCAGTTTTTGATCCATCAGCTGCCTCGTTCCTCTTAGCTATAGCCATTGTCCTGCATGCTATGATTTCATCAGTGGTATTAGAAATCAGTAAAACAGATAAATTTTCACTTAGAAATTTCATTAAAATATTGAACAACTCATCATCAAATGTTAGTCCTATTGATTTACAAAGAGTTTCATCGGGGTGGAAATGTTCTTTAATAAATTTGACGACATCTTCCGAACGTGCATTTGACGACAGTTCTAAATGTGCATCTTTGAAGTTAAAAGATTGGTTGATTCTCTCTAAAGCCTGTAAAATAAAAAATAAAATTAAAGTTTTACGGTCGCCATCACGACTAAGGTTAACATGACGGGTGCCACTAGTGTTACAGGAACTGCTTACCCTTCCGGAGCACCTGAGTTCACCCCGGTTTTAGTGGGATTCGTGTTACTCTATCTTTAGTTTTATATGTATGTTTTGTAGATCGTTGTTTGTCCTTTTGTTTATTTTCTTTTCGCCATTGTGTTGTCTGTTCTTCTTCGATATACGGATTCTGATTACCCCTTTGGTATCTTCAAACTCTTCTTCGGGAACATGATCACATGATCACAGATATGTTCACAATCCCGTCCTTCTTTTCTCAATCGTGACATTGACTTATCACCAGAATTTTAAGAGTTACAAGATGGGTGTCACTAGTGGAACAGGAAATGCTCACCTTTCATGAGAACCAAAGTTCACACCGGTTTTTGTAGGGTTCGTATTTCACAATCTCTTGAGTTTTCTGTGTAGTGTGTTGTCGACAATTATCTTTCTTTTGACCATTGTACAATGTATTGTCTTTCTTTCTTCGATATACGGTTAACTGCATCATTGTGTACTGGTTAGCGTACTCGTCTCCAGTGCGGTAGATCGTGGGTTCGAGCCCCGATCGGGTCAAACCAAAGACTATAAAATTGGTATGTGTTGCTTCTCCGCTAAGCACACAACATTAACGAGAAAGAGCAAAGACTGGTTGGCTCGGAATCAAGATAATATGATCGAGTGGGGCGACAGGTTTATGGTGTTTAACGCCACTGTTGTTTCAGTACAAAGCGGACCTCATCATCATCTCATTGAAAATTAACATGTTCTCGCCACGATATAGTGAAAAATTCCAACAATCACTCACTCACTCGATATACAGTTTCTCATAAACCTGTGCTACCTTCAAAGGTTTTCCCTCATAACGATGTTAACATTAAAATCTCATCAGTAGATAATTGGACATTTAATGGTCAAATTGAATTTGTCTATGAACATACATTTGTACTACGCATTTTGTACTTTATATCAGGTCTTGAAGTAATTGTAAAAAAAAAATAAAAATAAAAATAAAAATAAAAATAATTGTTAAATGTCAAAATTTAATAAATGTCACCAGTATTTGAATACAGAGGGGGTTATGGTGTTTAACGCAACTTTCAACAATATTATTAAAGATATGTATAAACATACTGAGGCTTCCGTTAAAATGGGGAAAGATTTATCAAATTTTGTGAATACAGAAAGGAGGGTTAAGCAAGGGTATAGTTTGACCCCCAATTTATTTAAAATTTATATAAATGATTTACCCGATATATTTGATGATAGCTGTCATCCAGTTACATTAGAAACACTGTCCTTAAATTGTCTCATGTTTGCAGATGACATTTTATTCCTATCTGAAAGTGCAGAGGGCCTACAGAAATCTTTAGATAAATTGAGTGAATATTGTAAAAAATGGCAACTCTCAGTAAATGTGAAAAAGACTAAAGCTATAATCTTTCAACAAAGAAATATTCCATATAACAAGTCTGATTTTTATTTTAATGGGTATAAATTAGAAAAAGTCCTGAAATATAAATATCTGAGAAAATTTCATTCTACCCATATAGAATTATCAAAAAAGGGTAGTAAGGTTATGTTTTCCATGTTTAAATATTTAAACCCTATTGAAAATGTTTCAATAAAGATATACAAAAAACTATTTGAATCTCTTGTTAAACCTATACTCATGTATAACTCAGAAATTTGGTATATGGATTTCTATGGAAAATTACTTAAAGGACAATTGCGGGCAAACAAGTCAAATTCTAATTTGATCTCATTGTCTCATTAGATACAAGTTTTCTAGAAAAGGTGAACTTAAAATTTTGTATATTTGTTCTTGGAATAAGTAAAAAATCTGTCAACATAGCTGCTAGAGCAGAACTTTCTCAATATCCTTTAGATGTTTATATAAAGTTGCAAGTCTTGAAGTATATGGCTAGAATTTCAAACAAGTATAATAATCCTTTATTATAGGATGCATATATCATCTCAAAAACATTACATTTAAATGGGACATCTTCCTGGTATACATTTGTAGAGAATATATTAAAGTTAAATACAAACGAAATAACTGAAAAAAATATAGAGGTTACCAATTTTAACAAGGAGAAATGACATCTCACAAAATCTTTGAAAAAAACATTACTAGAAAACTATGAAAACATGTTTTTCGAGAAATTGAGGTCTTTTAATATCAACAATAAACTTTTTCTATACAGCAAAAAAAAAAATGAATTATTAAGAAAGGAATTTTTAACCCAGATTGAAAATTTATACCCAAAATTGATGGGAAATAATCATATTCAAAATCTCGATTTATTTTTATCTTCTTCGTGTCTTATGCAACTTGCTGCCCCTTTCATTCAAAAGTCATTAGCACTGAGGAGAGAGGACTCAATATAGCTGCATAATTATTATGTTTGTTTTAATGTATGATTGATTTGTATGTTCATGTTTGTATATGTATATATATCCATGTTTGTATGCTTGTTTTATGCCGTCAACCCTATTTAAGAAACAATTCATGCCGGCCATACTTTATTGTTATTCAAATATGGGTAGGCATTATATTCATGAGATTTAATCCCGAGTGATAATATTTAACCCCGAGCGATAGCGAGGGGTTAAATCTCAAGAATATAATGCCTACCCATATTTGAATAACAATAAAGTCTAAGTATGGCCGGCATGAATTATTTTGATTCTAATAGGACAAATACCGTAATTTTAAAATTCGAGGCGGTCAAGGTGATGCGCTGCTAGTGGTTATTCCATCAATCTCCTACGGAATTTTAAAAATGGTAAAATTGGGAATTAAGAGATTGGTTGAAATTGTGGCTTGAAATACCGAAAAGAATTTTATTGACAAGGTTCAATATAAATTTTATTATAGGATTACACGCATTTTTTCCGGAGTTTATTTATGTATCCTTATAACCTGGACCAATTCACTCTTTGGACATGTAAGGGTTAAGTGATTAACGATATAAAATATTAATTGTGTTTAAAAAAATGTCAGTATCTCAACAAAAATTATTTAATTATGAATACAAAATGGCGATAAAATAATTAAAGATGCTTTTTAAAACTCGAGGACGTTTCTCAGTCACTGGAGTCTCGTTTTAAAAAAACATCGTTAATCACTTATTATCGCTTGCCATTCAACGAACAGTATTTCAGCTATATTCAGGACGAGAATAAATTCACTATAAATTACATTAAAAAAAAAAAAAAATTAAGCTATATAGAAATGATGGAAGTCATGGGTCAACTGCCCGGGTCAACAACTTTTGACTACCACTGATTAAGTATGGAGAGTTGGGTAGGGGCGATCAATTTAGTGTTTTGTAGGGGTACTCTTTTTCGAAATCTACAAAAGAAGGGCAAAATTCACAAGATGTTACAACATTTAAATTTTACACAAAGTATAAGAAATATATATATTTGTTATTTTCGCTAAACTTTGCATGAAATGTACACCTGTGCACGAACTGAAGGAAAGTAACTCTTACAAAAACGTGGAAAGCGTATAATTTTAGAATCAAGTTGGAAATGTCCAAATAGTCTATATTATGGGATAAATTCCATTTGGGGGCATCATAATGTGAAATTCAGAAGTACTAACAAGTTTTAAAACATGCCCTTCTTAGAGTAATCTCGGTATAATAAAACTTTTATTGCCGTAATGAGATAAATAATATGAGACAGGCAACCTGTTTGAAGGACGAAGTCCTAAAATTTCAATAATACGATGATCCGTACACGTTAGCCTCATCGGACGCAATTACGAACAATTTCGATGATATTGACCGTGGCATTTGATAATAAATTTGACCAAATTAATGAAGCTGATTGCATGTTCATATTTCAGATTAAACACCAATATTACTTTTGAATCATAGCCCATATATTATTCAATGCATTGTTACGGGTTTTAACTTAGAACAGATTTCCTTGACCTCGTTCTAGTCACTCTGTGACCTAGATCCGTACACAATTTCGAACGACATCATAATAACCTTTCTAGTGTAAATTATTTAATGACAACTGTTAAAATTGAAAGAGCATTCATTCATTTACGTTCACATATCTATTTGTATATAATACACATGATATAAAAACCTTTCCTTTATTCATACCATAAATGTGTGCCAGTTTGCATTCGGAATTCCTTGGACTCTTCAATGAATAAGGTACATCACGGATTTTGACATTTTGAGATAGATCAAGGTAAGGAAAATGTATTATATTGACCGTTTTTGTTTTAATTTCAATGTGTTCTACATATGCATAGAACCAGGAGATCATATTCTTTCCAATTACAGGCATAAGATAACAAAATATGCGTACCTCAATGAATTTTAGCGATAGATTCCAAGTGCAATTGTCGATCGTTTTCTGTTTACAAATATGAAAACCCGTCGTCTGCAACATTCAACAACTGCGCATGAATAATTTTCTCCCAAAACACGAGTAATTTAGCGGGGTATCTATTTATAAAAGCATTTTTTTAATTCATGTTTTGAAGGAACAAATAGGGGACATACTTTTTATTTCGTTCGTAATTGCGTCCGGTGAGGCTATTATCTTTTATTTTGAATGAATTTTGTAGCCGATTTGTTATGGCGTTCATTTTTCATCTAACATTGTAGGGATTCATCTTGTATTTTAGGGATTCATCTTGTATTTAGGTACTATCATACATCTTTTTAACTGGATCCTTGAATTAGTGGGATTACACTAGTCCTGTACGGTGCACACAATTGTTATTTCCCGAATTGCTCATTACTTTCGCGCTCGATAAAAAACCCCGCGGACGCGGAAGAAGACACCCTGATTTATGTTTTTTTTTTATTAATTCTACTTTGATATTACTTCAGTACTTGTATTAAATGTATGCTTTCAAAGTTCTTAGGTAAGAGTCACCAAAACGCTTTTTTTTAGCTTGCATATTCTACATAGACAAAA
Organism: Bathymodiolus brooksi; assembly: GCA_963680875.1. NCBI lineage: Eukaryota > Metazoa > Mollusca > Bivalvia > Mytilida > Modiolidae > Bathymodiolus > Bathymodiolus brooksi. The sequence goes on along the minus strand of OY804588.1, from coordinate 30,390,685 downwards.
TACAGATAAATAAAGTTCACTCAATCTATTGTTCAAGCATTATCTGTCGATAATGTTATCAGGCGATGCCAGCGAGTTAATCAAGGCAACAGAAATAGACTTGTACGCAGTTTTGGAAAGGGGAAACAGCGAAACTGTATTCTCTGTACTACACCAAACATACGCTCTAGAGCAATCACTATATGCTCGAGATGTAATAAAGTGGTTCATGCCATGTTCTTGTATCAGCATTGAACTTTAAGAAACATATTAAACATATTGACAATTCATCGCTTTTGTCAATATATATTTTTTAGATGGATAGATTAACGTGTTGAAAGAACAAAACCTAACGGGTGAAAAAAAAACACAGATCACATCAATAATTAAACTGTTAAATATCTTTGTTGAACTTTCTCATATATAAGGTTAACATCCAACACTCATTATTCGGAGCTGGACTAGACAGGTACTCATGTCATTTATGTCGATTCTTTCAACTTTACATGTGAATATTTACCATGCTTCCTCCATACTATTTGTTATTTAATATTGATATATATAACAGAGAGTTATGGTATTTAACGTCACTTTCAACAATATTTAAGTTATATCGTGGTGGTCAGTTTTTTTTAGTGGAGGAAACCGGAGTACCTGGGGAAAACCATCAACCTACCGGAAGTCACCGAAAACCTTTATCACATAATGTTGTATCGAGTACACCTCGCCTGAGTGGGATTCGAACTCCCAGCGTTAGTAGTGATAGGCAGTGATTGCATAGCTAGTTATAAAAAAAATATCCAACTAACATAAGATCACGACCACGACGTATATTGGCATTGGTTTTTTTTAGGGCAAAAGCGCATGTCAAATTTCACATTTATTTCATTATTTAAATTGTGATAAACACGCATGCAGTTTTACATGATTAGATGCAATAAAGTGTGGGAAAAAAACAAGTGTACAATTTTACATTAGACAAAAAAGTTTTTTGTTTTTTTAAATACGTCAGTAATTTTCTATTTTACCCATTAAGGTCTGAAAAAAGATTGTGCAATTTTACATTGTAAATTTACAACCCACAAAGTCAAAACACGTGTGTGTAATTTTACATTGTAAATTTACAACCCACAAAGTCTAAAAACGTGTGTGCAATTTTACATTAGGTCATGTACTGTGACGTTTTACACTGATACGTCACGGTAAACAAATTTGAAAAAAGTCCTTTGGCACTGATCCGTGAAAAGGGCTTGGCATAATTTTATTGAATTAATTTAAATCATCCTCAAATACATTGAAGTATTATCTTTATGGTCTTTATCCGGATTTCGCTACAATTTTTAACATTTCAGTGAAAACGAAGTGTAAACAAACAAACCCTCGATTTTTGACAAATGTTGCAACGTTCGGTGATACCGCACATGCATTCTTTGGATGGTTCTTAGAATGAATAAAGGAAAGATTTTATTTTGAAAGTATTCGAAATTGAAGTTTATACCTATTCCTTCAAAATAAGCTCAAATTTGAAAACATTTGATATCTTTTAATACAATTAGAGTTAATCCTCACATACCAGTAGTCTCCATCTTAACTTTTCCAATGATTTTGCAATTTTGACATGTACAATACGTATGCGCGAACTCACCGGATGCGCGAACACCGGTGCCAAGACAGTATCCTTATAACCTGGACCAATTCACTCACAAACAAATAAAAGTCCGAAGACTTTTATGTAAGTTTGTGAGTGACTTGATCCAGGTTATGCATCAATAAACTCCGGAAAAATTCGTTTAATCCTTATAATTCTGTAACTAAGTATTTTGTTTTCATTTGTTTTGAAAATTTATCTTTGGGAATCCCCAGTACGCACACATACATTCCATTGATGTGTGTCGGCCATGAATAGCAAAATGCACTAACCTTGTTTTCCTACATTGATAACTAGACGGTGATGTAATTAAGTTACTGATATTTTCCAATTTGATGGCATTTTGCATTTAGCTATTCAAACAAGTAAAATGCTCACAAAATCGTAAAATAAATCAGTAACCAGCTTGTGTCAATCAGCGTCCCTTGTAAACAACGTCACAGGATGACGATATATTACAAAAGTCAAAGTCGATAGATGGTTGTCTTAAGTATTTTTTCCTGAATTTTTTTTTATGTCAACAATACAAGCTTTTTTTTTCGTTGGCATTTATTTTTTTTATTTCATATCTAACAATAAACATTGTTTCTTTTATCTTTTTTTATTATCATTACGTAAAAAGTCGTCCGGTGAACATCGTCTCTCGAAAAATAAACTGACAAAAACCCCGCCTCCATAAGCGCTTATATCAAATCAGAGTATAGGATTTCTAATTATGTAAATCATATAAGAATTATTTAATTTCAACTTCATTTATTTCAACAATTTTTAGATAAACAATAATAGAAAATCGCTAACCATGAAGAATTTTCTGAAAATAGTCAGTGTTTATGTAGGTGCTTTTTTTTTTTAGCTCAGCAGGCATGTGTGGCTTATATTTGATTGTTATTCAAACATGCCTTTATTTGTATATCGAATACGAGACGTCATATTAGAAAAGGGTATAAAAGAGCATTAATTATATCGTGACGGGCACTTGAATACAGCGGGAGTCATTATTTCTCAATTTCTCAATATGTGTCGACCCTATATAGATACTAATAATTATTAGTATCTATATAGACCCTATATAGATACTAATAATTATTAGTATCTATATAGACCCTATATAGATACTAATAATTATTAGTATCTATATAGGGTCGACACATGCAATTTGATGTTAACATAAGATTGTATGAATATTGACACGAACAAGTTAAAATAAGGAAAAAGAGATGAAATAATAAAGAAATAAAGAAATTTTATTGAAAATAAATTTGTAAAGAGAAAGTTAGAATAAAAGGGGGGTGGTCCGTGCCACGAGCGCCTGTGAATATTATGTGACAAAGTTTGTCAGCGACTTGCAGCAGGTCGGTGGTTTTCTCCGGTTTCCTCCACCAATAAAACTGATCTCCACGATATAACTGAAATATTGTTGAAAGTGGCGTTAAATACAATAACACTCTCATAATACTTATTTTTCATCATAGAAGTAAGTACATTTAAACGACCAGATATGAGATAACCCATGGCCATGAACTGTGTCAACTTGATTTTGTAGGTACATGTATATTTTAAAATTTGCGGTTCTAACTACACGGTTTATGTGAAAATCATAATCAAAATATAAAGTTAACGTATTTTTTCATCTTAATCAAATTATACCAACCTCCTCTAATTCTTTCCTAGGTCTCAGCTTACTTTCCGACATTTTACAAATGCTAACCTCGCCAACAGCTGAATATGTCTGATAATATATTTAGATAGGTATCTACACAAAACACGTTTATCTAAATGTAAACCTACAAGGTGTGTAGATTACTCTTATAAATATTATATTATATAGATCTAATGATTTCATAATAATAATCGATAATACATATTTAATAACAACTTAGCACTTGGAATTGAAGGGGAAAAATAATATTAAGTTTATTATTACACAACGTCAGCAATGCGGCACAACTTTTACCACGTTGTTGTTTTTTGGTTTAAATTAAACCCACATTTTAATAATTAAATACCACATTTGATTTGTTCATTGCACCCCAACACATCTATAAGAATAAATATACAATATACGTACATTGCCGGAAAATATATAAAGTATTTGTACGAGCTATCGAAACAGGTAGAAAAGCGAACCTAGCCTGTTTCACAGTGAATACCAATTAATTTTATATTTAATCTAATCGTTTTTATATCTAATCGTCTTCAATGGCGTCAACTGTGGCGTCAGCGCTTGTACTGTTACCGTTTTCTTTCTGTCGCTCTACATAAATCAGGTACCAGAAATGCTTTTTTATGTCCATGACTAAATAACACTGAAGTTTATTTGACCCCCTTTATTAGTCCTAAAAATCAAACAATTGCAGCTACATCATGGTGAGGACAAGTTACATCTCGATGAGATTATGATGATGTATAGTTTGTTCTAGACCAACATCGCACGAAGAAATGTCCAAAATATCGCATCGTGGTGAAATGGTTAGCATTCTCGCCTCGAGTGTGGTAGATCGTGGGTTCGAGCCCCGATCGGGTCAAGCCAAAGACTATGAAATTCGTATTTGTTGCTTCTCTGATAAACTAACAGTATTAAGGAGAAAGAGCAAAGACTGGTTGGCTCGGAATCAGGATAATGTGTCCATGGGGGACGACATGTCTATCCGCGGGCATTTGTTTCAGTAAGCGTGTTGGTCTAATACAAAGCGGACATCATCATCATCTCATTTAAAATTAACTTGTTCTCGTCATGATATAGCTGAAAAATTGCTGAGTTGACGTTTAACAATAATCGTCCGCTCACTCACTGAATGCAAGAATCGAAATCACTACTGTCTATAAGATGAAGCGCTCTCTGTCTTTCTCGTGTTTTTTTTTTATATATATACATGCCAAAATAATCTGGATGCCACTGTGTAATTTTGATTCTCTTCTGTGTGTTTTTGAACTTTTTATTTCAATCGAAGTGCTTCTTTTTGAAATCCCAGTGTGTAATATTTAATTCTCCGTGCACGTTTTTCGAAGTTTTTCAATCTCGGTTTGTATGCTTTTTTTTTGTTGGATACAAGGATTAAACCTAGTTCTTCTTCTTTTTCCAGGCAAGGAGCCGGATTCGTTAATCGAATGTATTTGGTTCCGCTTGAAAACTTTGCGCAGTGTCGGGCAAAACAGCAAGTTCTCTATGAACTATTTACATTTGGTTCCGCTTGAAAACTCTGAGCAGTGTCGGGCAACACAGCAAGTTCTCTATGAACTATTTACATTTATAACACCCTATGTTGTTCATTTTCTTCCAGTGCTTGACTTTAGGGCAGCTCTAAATCCTTAGTTTTCAGGAGAAGGGCTTGTAAAAACGATGTTCGGTATACTCTTTCCTCTCCGTTTGTTTTGTAGTGGTTCATCTTTTATCTATGTTATTTGTATTTATTTACCCAATTTCAAGGGGGCCGTCGTGGTCTTGACATCTAGGTAGTTGTATTTACAACTACCTATGCAATCACTGCCTATCATCACTAACGTTGTGAGTTCGAGTCTCGCTCATTGCGGGGTGTACTCGATACAACAGTATGTGATAAAGTTTGTCAGTGACTTGCGACAGGTCGGTGGTTTTCACCAGGTACTCTGGTTTCCTCCTTCAATAACACTTACCGTCACGATATAACTGAAATATTGTTGAAAGTGGCGTTAAACACCATAAACCAAATCTAACCCAATTTCCATAGCAGATAATGTTCGTGTCGTTTAACAGTAACACGGCAAGTGGCACTAGCGGAACAGGTAATGCTTATCCTTAAAGAGCACCTTGGTTCACCCTCAATGGCGTTCATGTTGCCTTATCTTTAGTTTTCTGTGTAGTGTAATGTCGACTATTGTTTGTCTTTTTGACAGTTTTCTTTTTGTACTGAGTGTTTTTTTATTTATGGCTTCTGATTATCCCTTTGGTACCTTCAAACTGTTCTTGTTATAGACTCCTCTGCTATGGCTTTGACGGCCTCTCGAGCCAGAATTTTTTTTTACATGCAAAACAAGAATCAGATTATTTCTTACTTGGACATGAAAAATATGTAATTTTTCTTCCACTATCAACAAAATTTCTCGTTGAAAACTATAGGGTCTAGTCATTCATATCTTTGCCAGTTTCAGGCCAATGTATGTCTTTCCTTAAATTCTGCGACACCCCGCCGCCCCTCCTAGTAAATTAGCAGCCCATCTAAAAGTTAACTGATTTTTATTACCATAGGCATTTCAATGGTCATTTACAAAGATTTCAAAATGAAAAGATGGTTATATCTTTAAATGATTTTACTCATCAGATCTGATATATAAATGATATAATATAGTAACTATTTCTCTCTATTAGAAGTTAATCATAGTTTAATACAATATACTTTCATTGCTTTATGTTCACCAGTATTTTTAAATACAACTTCTCCGTCGATTTTGTATTCATCATACTTAAAAGTGTGGATTGTTTCAAAATTAAATTTCTCGTAAATTCTCTGTGAATAATTCGATGTTCCTTCTCCTTTTATACAAACAGTATCAAAACCAATCTCCTTACAAAACATCAGACCAGCTTGGAACATCTTTGTTGCTATTCCTTGTCGTCTATAATCTCTATGCGTTCCAAGTGCAACAAAGTCGATGGCTGTATCCACATTAAAACGTTTGTAAACGTCCATTTCGTCACTCTTGTAATTGATAAACTCCACTATTTTCACTGTCTTTTCATTGTTAATCTGTGACAAATCAATCGAAACCCCCTTTTTTCCAATGACAATGGTCCTGCAAGCAATTATTTCGCCAGTTTTATCAGAAATAAGTATAATGGAAAGATTGTCGCTGAACCAATTTTTCATAATAATGTCCATTTCCTCGTCTAACACAAGGCCTATAGATTTAGCCAGTGTTTCATCAGGATGGAAATGTTCGTTAAGAAATGTTACCAAGTCGTCTGATCGATCATCTGACATTAGTTCCAAATGTCCTTCTTTAAATTTCAATGTTTTGTCTATTCTGGCCAATGCCTTAAAAAAACATGAAAAAAAGGATTATAATTTGTATTTAATTCAGAATTATGGTTAAATAATAAAATTGAAAACAAAAAGTTCCACACTGTCGGAACAGTTCCAAAATCCAACATAAAAATTCGTAGAAAGAGGCAAAATCGATATCACTAACACACAAATACACGACTGTTCACTTTCCTGGCTTGGTAGATACCCCTAACACACAAATACACGACTGTTCACTTTCCTGGCTTGGTAGATACCCCTAACACACAAATACACGACTGTTTACTTTCCTGGCTTGGTAGATACCCTAACACACAAATACACGACTGTTTACTTTCCTGGCTTGGTAGATACCTCTAACACACAAATACACGACTGTTTACTTTCCTGGCTTGGTAGATACCCCTAACACACAAATACACGACTGTTCACTTTCCTGGCTTGGTAGATACCCTATCACACAAATACACGACTGTTTACTTTCCTGGCTTGGTAGATACCTCTAACACACAAATACACGACTGTTTACTTTCCTGGCTTGGTAGATACCTCTAACACACAAATACACGACTGTTTACTTTCCTGGCTTGGTAGATACCCCTAACACACAAATACACGACTGTTTACTTTCCTGGCTTGGTAGATACCTCTAACACACAAATACACGACTGTTTACTTTCCTGGCTTGGTAGATACCTCTAACACACAAATACACGACTGTTTACTTTCCTGGCTTGGTAGATACCCCTAACACACAAATACACGACTGTTTACTTTCCTGGCTTGGTAGATACCTCTAACACACAAATACACGACTGTTTACTTTCCTGGCTTGGTAGATACCTCTAACACACAAATACACGACTGTTCACTTTCCTGGCTTGGTAGATACCCCTAACACACAAATACACGACTGTTTACTTTCCTGGCTTGGTAGATACCCCTAACACACAAATACACGACTGTTTACTTTCCTGGCTTGGTAGATACCTCTAACACACAAATACACGACTGTTTACTTTCCTGGCTTGGTAGATACCTCTAACACACAAATACACGACTGTTCACTTTCCTGGCTTGGTAGATACCCCTAACACACAAATACACGACTGTTTACTTTCCTGGCTTGGTAGATACCCCTAACACACAAATACACGACTGTTTACTTTCCTGGCTTGGTAGATACCCCTAACACACAAATACACGACTGTTCACTTTCCTGGCTTGGTAGATACCCCTAACACACAAATACACGACTGTTCACTTTCCTGGCTTGGTAGATACCCTAACACACAAATACACGACTGTTTACTTTCATGGCTTGGTAGATACCCTAACACACAAATACACGACTGTTTACTTTCCTGGCTTGGTAGATACCCCTAACACACAAATACACGACTGTTTACTTTCCTGGCTTGGTAGATACCCCTAACACACAAATACACGACTGTTCACTTTCCTGGCTTGGTAGATACCTCTAACACACAAATACACGACTGTTTACTTTCCTGGCTTGGTAGATACCCCTAACACACAAATACACGACTGTTCACTTTCCTGGCTTGGTAGATACCCCTAACACACAAATACACGACTGTTCACTTTCCTGGCTTGGTAGATACCCCTAACACACAAATACACGACTGTTCACTTTCCTGGCTTGGTAGATACCCTAACACACAAATACACGACTGTTCACTTTCCTGGCTTGGTAGATACCTCTAACACACAAATACACGACTGTTCACTTTCCTGGCTTGGTAGATACCCTAACACACAAATACACGACTGTTTACTTTCCTGGCTTGGTAGATACCCTAACACACAAATACACGACTGTTCACTTTCCTGGCTTGGTAGATACCTCTAACACACAAATACACGACTGTTTACTTTCCTGGCTTGGTAGATACCCCTAACACACAAATACACGACTGTTCACTTTCCTGGCTTGGTAGATACCCCTAACACACAAATACACGACTGTTCACTTTCCTGGCTTGGTAGATACCCCTAACACACAAATACACGACTGTTCACTTTCCTGGCTTGGTAGATACCCTAACACACAAATACACGACTGTTTACTTTCCTGGCTTGGTAGATACCCTAACACACAAATACACGACTGTTCACTTTCCTGGCTTGGTAGATACCTCTAACACACAAATACACGACTGTTTACTTTCCTGGCTTGGTAGATACCCCTAACACACAAATACACGACTGTTCACTTTCCTGGCTTGGTAGATACCCCTAACACACAAATACACGACTGTTCACTTTCCTGGCTTGGTAGATACCCCTAACACACAAATACACGACTGTTCACTTTCCTGGCTTGGTAGATACCCCTAACACACAAATACACGACTGTTTACTTTCCTGGCTTGGTAGATACCCCTAACACACAAATACACGACTGTTCACTTTCCTGGCTTGGTAGATACCCCTAACACACAAATACACGACTGTTCACTTTCCTGGCTTGGTAGATACCCCTAACACACAAATACACGACTGTTCACTTTCCTGGCTTGGTAGATACCCCTAACACACAAATACACGACTGTTCACTTTCCTGGCTTGGTAGATACCCCTAACACACAAATACACGACTGTTCACTTTCCTGGCTTGGTAGATACCCCTAACACACAAATACACGACTGTTTACTTTCCTGGCTTGGTAGATACCCCTAACACACAAATACACGACTGTTCACTTTCCTGGCTTGGTAGATACCCCTAACACACAAATACACGACTGTTCACTTTCCTGGCTTGGTAGATACCATAACACACAAATACACGACTGTTCACTTTCCTGGCTTGGTAGATACCCCTAACACACAAATACACGACTGTTCACTTTCCTGGCTTGGTAGATACCCTAACACACAAATACACGACTGTTTACTTTCCTGGCTTGGTAGATACCCTAACACACAAATACACGACTGTTTACTTTCCTGGCTTGGTAGATACCCCTAACACACAAATACACGACTGTTCACTTTCCTGGCTTGGTAGATACCCCTAACACACAAATACACGACTGTTCACTTTCCTGGCTTGGTAGATACCCTAACACACAAATACACGACTGTTCACTTTCCTGGCTTGGTAGATACCCCTAACACACAAATACACGACTGTTCACTTTCCTGGCTTGGTAGATACCCCTAACACACAAATACACGACTGTTCACTTTCCTGGCTTGGTAGATACCCCTAACACACAAATACACGATTGTTCACTTTCCTGGCTTGGTAGATACCCTAACACACAAATACACGACTGTTCACTTTCCTGGCTTGGTAGATACCCCTAACACACAAATACACGACTGTTCACTTTCCTGGCTTGGTAGATACCCCTAACACACAAATACACGACTGTTCACTTTCCTGGCTTGGTAGATACCCCTAACACACAAATACACGACTGTTCACTTTCCTGGCTTGGTAGATACCCCTAACACACAAATACATGACTGTTCACTTTCCTGGCTTGGTAGATACCCTAACACACAAATACACGACTGTTCACTTTCCTGGCTTGGTAGATACCCCTAACACACAAATACACGACTGTTCACTTTCCTGGCTTGGTAGATACCCTAACACACAAATACACGACTGTTCACTTTCCTGGCTTGGTAGATACCCCTAACACACAAATACACGACTGTTCACTTTCCTGGCTTGGTAGATACCCTAACACACAAATACACGACTGTTCACTTTCCTGGCTTGGTAGATACCTCTAACACACAAATACACGACTGTTCACTTTCCTGGCTTGGTAGATACCTTTAACACACAAATACACGACTGTTCACTTTCCTGGCTTGGTAGATACCCTAACACACAAATACACGACTGTTTACTTTCCTGGCTTGGTAGATACCCCTAACACACAAATACACGACTGTTCACTTTCCTGGCTTGGTAGATACCCCTAACACACAAATACACGACTGTTCACTTTCCTGGCTTGGTAGATACCCCTAACACACAAATACACCACTGTTCACTTTCCTGGCTTGGTAGATACCTCTAACACACAAATACACGACTGTTCACTTTCCTGGCTTGGTAGATACCCCTAACACACAAATACACGACTGTTCACTTTCCTGGCTTGGTAGATACCCCTAACACACAAATACACGACTGTTCACTTTCCTGGCTTGGTAGATACCCTAACACACAAATACACGACTGTTCACTTTCCTGGCTTGGTAGATACCCCTAACACACAAATACACGACTGTTCACTTTCCTGGCTTGGTAGATACCCCTAACACACAAATACACGACTGTTCACTTTCCTGGCTTGGTAGATACCCCTAACACACAAATACACGACTGTTCACTTTCCTGGCTTGGTAGATACCCCTAACACACAAATACACGACTGTTCACTTTCCTGGCTTGGTAGATACCCCTAACACACAAATACACGACTGTTCACTTTCCTGGCTTGGTAGATACCCCTAACACACAAATACACGACTGTTCACTTTCCTGGCTTGGTAGATACCCCTAACACACAAATACACGACTGTTCACTTTCCTGGCTTGGTAGATACCCCTAACACACAAATACACGACTGTTCACTTTCCTGGCTTGGTAGATACCCCTAACACACAAATACACGACTGTTCACTTTCCTGGCTTGGTAGATACCCCTAACACACAAATACACGACTGTTCACTTTCCTGGCTTGGTAGATACCCCTAACACACAAATACACGACTGTTCACTTTCCTGGCTTGGTAGATACCCCTAACACACAAATACACGACTGTTCACTTTCCTGGCTTGGTAGATACCCTAACACACAAATACACGACTGTTCACTTTCCTGGCTTGGTAGATACCCCTAACACACAAATACACGACTGTTCACTTTCCTGGCTTGGTAGATACCCCTAACACACAAATACACGACTGTTCACTTTCCTGGCTTGGTAGATACCCCTAACACACAAATACACGACTGTTCACTTTCCTGGCTTGGTAGATACCCCTAACACACAAATACACGACTGTTCACTTTCCTGGCTTGGTAGATACCCCTAACACACAAATACACGACTGTTCACTTTCCTGGCTTGGTAGATACCCCTAACACACAAATACACGACTGTTCACTTTCCTGGCTTGGTAGATACCCCTAACACACAAATACACGACTGTTCACTTTCCTGGCTTGGTAGATACCCCTAACACACAAATACACGACTGTTCACTTTCCTGGCTTGGTAGATACCCCTAACACACAAATACACGACTGTTCACTTTCCTGGCTTGGTAGATACCCCTAACACACAAATACACGACTGTTCACTTTCCTGGCTTGGTAGATACCCCTAACACACAAATACACGACTGTTCACTTTCCTGGCTTGGTAGATACCCTAACACACAAATACACGACTGTTCACTTTCCTGGCTTGGTAGATACCCCTAACACACAAATACACGACTGTTCACTTTCCTGGCTTGGTAGATACCCCTAACACACAAATACACGACTGTTCACTTTCCTGGCTTGGTAGATACCCCTAACACACAAATACACGACTGTTCACTTTCCTGGCTTGGTAGATACCCCTAACACACAAATACACGACTGTTCACTTTCCTGGCTTGGTAGATACCCCTAACACACAAATACACGACTGTTCACTTTCCTGGCTTGGTAGATACCCTAACACACAAATACACGACTGTTCACTTTCCTGGCTTGGTAGATACCCCTAACACACAAATACACGACTGTTCACTTTCCTGGCTTGGTAGATACCCCTAACACACAAATACACGACTGTTCACTTTCCTGGCTTGGTAGATACCCCTAACACACAAATACACGACTGTTCACTTTCCTGGCTTGGTAGATACCCCTAACACACAAATACACGACTGTTCACTTTCCTGGCTTGGTAGATACCCCTAACACACAAATACACGACTGTTCACTTTCCTGGCTTGGTAGATACCCCTAACACACAAATACACGACTGTTCACTTTCCTGGCTTGGTAGATACCCCTAACACACAAATACACGACTGTTCACTTTCCTGGCTTGGTAGATACCCCTAACACACAAATACACGACTGTTCACTTTCCTGGCTTGGTAGATACCCCTAACACACAAATACACGACTGTTCACTTTCCTGGCTTGGTAGATACCCCTAACACACAAATACACGACTGTTCACTTTCCTGGCTTGGTAGATACCCCTAACACACAAATACACGACTGTTCACTTTCCTGGCTTGGTAGATACCCTAACACACAAATACACGACTGTTCACTTTCCTGGCTTGGTAGATACCCCTAACACACAAATACACGACTGTTCACTTTCCTGGCTTGGTAGATACCCCTAACACACAAATACACGACTGTTCACTTTCCTGGCTTGGTAGATACCCCTAACACACAAATACACGACTGTTCACTTTCCTGGCTTGGTAGATACCCCTAACACACAAATACACGACTGTTCACTTTCCTGGCTTGGTAGATACCCCTAACACACAAATACACGACTGTTCACTTTCCTGGCTTGGTAGATACCCCTAACACACAAATACACGACTGTTCACTTTCCTGGCTTGGTAGATACCCCTAACACACAAATACACGACTGTTCACTTTCCTGGCTTGGTAGATACCCCTAACACACAAATACACGACTGTTCACTTTCCTGGCTTGGTAGATACCCCTAACACACAAATACACGACTGTTCACTTTCCTGGCTTGGTAGATACCCCTAACACACAAATACACGACTGTTCACTTTCCTGGCTTGGTAGATACCCCTAACACACAAATACACGACTGTTCACTTTCCTGGCTTGGTAGATACCCCTAACACACAAATACACGACTGTTCACTTTCCTGGCTTGGTAGATACCCCTAACACACAAATACACGACTGTTCACTTTCCTGGCTTGGTAGATACCCCTAACACACAAATACACGACTGTTCACTTTCCTGGCTTGGTAGATACCCCTAACACACAAATACACGACTGTTCACTTTCCTGGCTTGGTAGATACCCCTAACACACAAATACACGACTGTTCACTTTCCTGGCTTGGTAGATACCCCTAACACACAAATACACGACTGTTCACTTTCCTGGCTTGGTAGATACCCCTAACACACAAATACACGACTGTTCACTTTCCTGGCTTGGTAGATACCCTAACACACAAATACACGACTGTTCACTTTCCTGGCTTGGTAGATACCCCTAACACACAAATACACGACTGTTCACTTTCCTGGCTTGGTAGATACCCCTAACACACAAATACACGACTGTTCACTTTCCTGGCTTGGTAGATACCCCTAACACACAAATACACGACTGTTCACTTTCCTGGCTTGGTAGATACCCCTAACACACAAATACACGACTGTTCACTTTCCTGGCTTGGTAGATACCCCTAACACACAAATACACGACTGTTCACTTTCCTGGCTTGGTAGATACCCCTAACACACAAATACACGACTGTTCACTTTCCTGGCTTGGTAGATACCCCTAACACACAAATACACGACTGTTCACTTTCCTGGCTTGGTAGATACCCTAACACACAAATACACGACTGTTCACTTTCCTGGCTTGGTAGATACCCCTAACACACAAATACACGACTGTTCACTTTCCTGGCTTGGTAGATACCCTAACACACAAATACACGACTGTTCACTTTCCTGGCTTGGTAGATACCCCTAACACACAAATACACGACTGTTCACTTTCCTGGCTTGGTAGATACCCCTAACACACAAATACACGACTGTTCACTTTCCTGGCTTGGTAGATACCCCTAACACACAAATACACGACTGTTCACTTTCCTGGCTTGGTAGATACCCTAACACACAAATACACGACTGTTCACTTTCCTGGCTTGGTAGATACCCCTAACACACAAATACACGACTGTTCACTTTCCTGGCTTGGTAGATACCCTAACACACAAATACACGACTGTTCACTTTCCTGGCTTGGTAGATACCCTAACACACAAATACACGACTGTTCACTTTCCTGGCTTGGTAGATACCCTAACACACAAATACACGACTGTTCACTTTCCTGGCTTGGTAGATACCCCTAACACACAAATACACGACTGTTCACTTTCCTGGCTTGGTAGATACCCCTAACACACAAATACACGACTGTTCACTTTCCTGGCTTGGTAGATACCCTAACACACAAATACACGACTGTTTACTTTCCTGGCTTGGTAGATACCCTAACACACAAATACACGACTGTTCACTTTCCTGGCTTGGTAGACACCCCTAACACACAAATACACGACTGTTCACTTTCCTGGCTTGGTAGATACCCTAACACACAAATACACGACTGTTCACTTTCCTGGCTTGGTAGATACCCCTAACACACAAATACACGATTGTTCACTTTCCTGGCTTGGTAGATACCCCTAACACACAAATACACCACTGTTCACTTTCCTGGCTTGGTAGATACCCTAACACACAAATACACGACTGTTCACTTTCCTGGCTTGGTAGATACCCTAACACACAAATACACGACTGTTCACTTTCCTGGCTTGGTAGATACCCCTAACACACAAATACACGACTGTTCACTTTCCTGGTTTGGTAGATACCCCTAACACACAAATACACGACTGTTCACTTTCCTGGCTTGGTAGATACCCCTAACACACAAATACACGACTGTTCACTTTCCTGGCTTGGTAGATACCCCTAACACACAAATACACGACTGTTCACTTTCCTGGCTTGGTAGATACCCTAACACACAAATACACGACTGTTCACCTTCCTGGCTTGGTAGATACCCCTAACACACAAATACACGACTGTTCACTTTCCTGGCTTGGTAGATACCCCTAACAAACAAATACACGACTGTTCACTTTCCTGGCTTGGTAGATACCCCTAACAAACAAATACACGACTGTTCACTTTCCTGGCTTGGTAGATACCCCTAACACACAAATACACGACTGTTCACTTTCCTGGCTTGGTAGATACCCCTAACAAACAAATACACGACTGTTCACTTTCTGGCTTGGTAGATACCCCTAACACACAAATACACGACTGTTCACTTTCCTGGCTTGGTAGACACCCCTAACACACAAATACACGACTGTTCTCTTTCCTGGCTTGGTAGATACCCCTAACACACAAATACACGACTGTTCACTTTCCTGGCTTGGTAGATACCCTAACACACAAATACACGACTGTTCACTTTCCTGGCTTGGTAGATACCCCTAACACACAAATACACGACTGTTCACTTTCCTGGCTTGGTAGATACCCTAACACACAAATACACGACTGTTCACTTTCCTGGCTTGGTAGATACCCCTAACACACAAATACACGACTGTTCACTTTCCTGGCTTGGTAGATATCCCTAACACACAAATACACGACTGTTCACTTTCCTGGCTTGGTAGATACCCCTAACACACAAATACACGACTGTTCACTTTCCTGGCTTGGTAGATACCCCTAACACACAAATACACGACTGTTCACTTTCCTGGCTTGGTAGATACCCCTAACACACAAATACACGACTGTTCACTTTCCTGGCTTGGTAGATACCCTAACACACAAATACACGACTGTTCACTTTCCTGGCTTGGTAGATACCCCTAACACACAAATACACGACTGTTCACTTTCCTGGCTTGGTAGATACCCTAACACACAAATACACGACTGTTCACTTTCCTGGCTTGGTAGATACCCTAACACACAAATACACGACTGTTCACTTTCCTGGCTTGGTAGATACCCTAACACACAAATACACGACTGTTCACTTTCCTGGCTTGGTAGATACCCCTAACACACAAATACACGACTGTTCACTTTCCTGGCTTGGTAGATACCCCTAACACACAAATACACGACTGTTCACTTTCCTGGCTTGGTAGATACCCTAACACACAAATACACGACTGTTTACTTTCCTGGCTTGGTAGATACCCTAACACACAAATACACGACTGTTCACTTTCCTGGCTTGGTAGACACCCCTAACACACAAATACACGACTGTTCTCTTTCCTGGCTTGGTAGATACCCCTAACACACAAATACACGACTGTTCACTTTCCTGGCTTGGTAGATACCCCTAACACACAAATACACGACAGTTCACTTTCCTGGCTTGGTAGACACCCCTAACACACAAATACACGACTGTTTACTTACCTGGCTTGGTAGATACCCCTAACAAACAAATACACGACTGTTCACTTTCCTGGCTTGGTAGATACCCTAACACACAAATACACGACTGTTTACTTTCCTGGCTTGGTAGATACCCTAACACACAAATACACGACTGTTCACTTTCCTGGCTTGGTAGACACCCCTAACACACAAATACACGACTGTTCACTTTCCTGGCTTGGTAGATACCCTAACACACAAATACACGACTGTTCACTTTCCTGGCTTGGTAGATACCCCTAACACACAAATACACGACTGTTCACTTTCCTGGCTTGGTAGATACCCCTAACACACAAATACACCACTGTTCACTTTCCTGGCTTGGTAGATACCCTAACACACAAATACACGACTGTTCACTTTCCTGGCTTGGTAGATACCCTAACACACAAATACACGACTGTTCACTTTCCTGGCTTGGTAGATACCCCTAACACACAAATACACGACTGTTCACTTTCCTGGTTTGGTAGATACCCCTAACACACAAATACACGACTGTTCACTTTCCTGGCTTGGTAGATACCCCTAACACACAAATACACGACTGTTCACTTTCCTGGCTTGGTAGATACCCCTAACACACAAATACACGACTGTTCACTTTCCTGGCTTGGTAGATACCCTAACACACAAATACACGACTGTTCACCTTCCTGGCTTGGTAGATACCCCTAACACACAAATACACGACTGTTCACTTTCCTGGCTTGGTAGATACCCCTAACAAACAAATACACGACTGTTCACTTTCCTGGCTTGGTAGATACCCCTAACAAACAAATACACGACTGTTCACTTTCCTGGCTTGGTAGATACCCCTAACACACAAATACACGACTGTTCACTTTCCTGGCTTGGTAGATACCCCTAACAAACAAATACACGACTGTTCACTTTTCTGGCTTGGTAGATACCCCTAACACACAAATACACGACTGTTCACTTTCCTGGCTTGGTAGATACCCTAACACACAAATACACGACTGTTCACCTTCCTGGCTTGGTAGATACCCCTAACACACAAATACACGACTGTTCACTTTCCTGGCTTGGTAGATAGCCCTAACACACAAATACACGACTGTTCACTTTCCTGGCTTGGTAGATACCCCTAACACACAAATACACGACTGTTCACTTTCCTGGCTTGGTAGATACCCCTAACAAACAAATACACGACTGTTCACTTTCCTGGCTTGGTAGATACCCCTAACAAACAAATACACGACTGTTCACTTTCCTGGCTTGGTAGATACCCCTAACACACAAATACACGACTGTTCACTTTCCTGGCTTGGTAGATACCCCTAACACACAAATACACCACTGTTCACTTTCCTGGCTTGGTAGATACCCTAACACACAAATACACGACTGTTCACTTTCCTGGCTTGGTAGATACCCCTAACACACAAATACACGACTGTTCACTTTCCTGGTTTGGTAGATACCCTAACACACAAATACACGACTGTTCACCTTCCTGGCTTGGTAGATACCCCTAACACACAAATACACGACTGTTCACTTTCCTGGCTTGGTAGATACCCCTAACAAACAAATACACGACTGTTCACTTTCCTGGCTTGGAGATACCCCTAACAAACAAATACACGACTGTTCACTTTCCTGGCTTGGTAGATACCCCTAACACACAAATACACGACTGTTCACTTTCCTGGCTTGGTAGATACCCCTAACAAACAAATACACGACTGTTCACTTTTCTGGCTTGGTAGATACCCCTAACACACAAATACACGACTGTTCACTTTCCTGGCTTGGTAGATACCCCTAACACACAAATACACGACTGTTCACTTTCCTGGCTTGGTAGATACCCTAACACACAAATACACGACTGTTCACCTTCCTGGCTTGGTAGATACCCCTAACACACAAATACACGACTGTTCACTTTCCTGGCTTGGTAGATAGCCCTAACACACAAATACACGACTGTTCACTTTCCTGGCTTGGTAGATACCCCTAACACACAAATACACGACTGTTCACTTTCCTGGCTTGGTAGATACCCCTAACACACAAATACACGACTGTTCACTTTCCTGGCTCGGTAGATACCCCTAACACACAAATACACGACTGTTCACTTTCCTGGCTTGGTAGATACCCCTAACAAACAAATACACGACTGTTCACTTTCCTGGCTTGGTAGATACCCCTAACAAACAAATACACGACTGTTCACTTTCCTGGCTTGGTAGATACCCCTAACACACAAATACACGACTGTTCACTTTCCTGGCTTGGTAGATACCCCTAACACACAAATACACCACTGTTCACTTTCCTGGCTTGGTAGATACCCTAACACACAAATACACGACTGTTCACTTTCCTGGCTTGGTAGATACCCCTAACACACAAATACACGACTGTTCACTTTCCTGGTTTGGTAGATACCCCTAACACACAAATACACGACTGTTCACTTTCCTGGCTTGGTAGATACCCCTAACACACAAATACACGACTGTTCACTTTCCTGGCTTGGTAGATACCCCTAACACACAAATACACGACTGTTCACTTTCCTGGCTTGGTAGATACCCTAACACACAAATACACGACTGTTCACTTTCCTGGCTTGGTAGATACCCTAACACACAAATACACGACTGTTCACTTTCCTGGCTTGGTAGATACCCCTAACACACAAATACACGACTGTTCACTTTCCTGGCTTGGTAGATACCCCTAACACACAAATACACGACTGTTCACTTTCCTGGTTTGGTAGATACCCTAACACACAAATACACGACTGTTCACCTTCCTGGCTTGGTAGATACCCCTAACACACAAATACACGACTGTTCACCTTCCTGGCTTGGTAGATACCCCTAACAAACAAATACACGACTGTTCACTTTCCTGGCTTGGTAGATACCCCTAACAAACCAATACACGACTGTTCACTTTCCTGGCTTGGTAGATACCCCTAACACACAAATACACGACTGTTCACTTTCCTGGCTTGGTAGATACCCCTAACAAACAAATACACGACTGTTCACTTTTCTGGCTTGGTAGATACCCCTAACACACAAATACACGACTGTTCACTTTCCTGGCTTGGTAGATACCCCTAACACACAAATACACGACTGTTCACTTTCCTGGCTTGGTAGATACCCTAACACACAAATACACGACTGTTCACTTTCCTGGCTTGGTAGATAGCCCTAACACACAAATACACGACTGTTCACTTTCCTGGCTTGGTAGATACCCCTAACACACAAATACACGACTGTTCACTTTCCTGGCTTGGTAGATACCCCTAACACACAAATACACGACTGTTCACTTTCCTGGCTCGGTAGATACCCCTAACACACAAATACACGACTGTTCACTTTCCTGGCTTGGTAGATACCCTAACACACAAATACACGACTGTTCACCTTCTTGGCTTGGTAGATACCCCTAACACACAAATATACGACTGTTCACTTTCCTGGCTTGGTAGATACCCCTAACACACAAATACACGACTGTTCACCTTCCTGGCTTGGTAGATACCCCTAACACACAAATACACGACTGTTCACTTTCCTGGCTTGGTAGATACCCCTAACAAACAAATACACGACTGTTCACTTTCCTGGCTTGGTAGATACCCCTAACAAACAAATACACGACTGTTCACTTTCCTGGCTTGGTAGATACCCCTAACACACAAATACACGACTGTTCACTTTCCTGGCTTGGTAGATACCCCTAACAAACAAATACACGACTGTTCACTTTTCTGGCTTGGTAGATACCCCTAACACACAAATACACGACTGTTCACTTTCCTGGCTTGGTAGATACCCCTAACACACAAATACACGACTGTTCACTTTCCTGGCTTGGTAGATACCCTAACACACAAATACACGACTGTTCACTTTCCTGGCTTGGTAGATAGCCCTAACAAACAAATACACGACTGTTCACTTTCCTGGCTTGGTAGATACCCCTAACACACAAATACACGACTGTTCACTTTCCTGGCTTGGTAGATACCCCTAACACACAAATACACGACTGTTCACTTTCCTGGCTCGGTAGATACCCCTAACACACAAATACACGACTGTTCACTTTCCTGGCTTGGTAGATACCCTAACACACAAATACACGACTGTTCACCTTCTTGGCTTGGTAGATACCCCTAACACACAAATATACGACTGTTCACTTTCCTGGCTTGGTAGATACCCCTAACACACAAATACACGACTGTTCACTTTCCTGGCTTGGTAGATACCCCTAACACACAAATACACGACTGTTCACTTTCCTGGCTTGGTAGATACCCCTAACACACAAATACACGACTGTTCACTTTCCTGGCTTGGTAGATACCCCTAATACACAAATACACGACTGTTCACTTTCCTGGCTTGGTAGATACCCCTAACAAACAAATACACGACTGTTCACTTTCCTGGCTTGGTAGATACCCCTAACACAAACATACACGACTGTTCACTTTCCTGGCTTGGTAGATACCCCTAACAAACAAATACACGACTGTTCACTTTCCTGGCTTGGTAGATACCCCTAACACACAAATACACGACTGTTCACTTTCCTGGCTTGGTAGATACCCCTAACACACAAATACACGACTGTTCACTTTCCTGGCTTGGTAGATACCCCTAACACACAAATACACGACTGTACACTTTCCTGGCTTGGTAGATACCCCTAACACACAAATACACGACTGTTCACTTTCCTGGCTTGGTAGATACCCCTAACACACAAATACACGACTGTTCACTTTCCTGGCTTGGTAGATACCCCTAACACACAAATACACGACTGTTCACTTTCCTGGCTTGGTAGATACCCCTAACACACAAATACACGACTGTTCACTTTTCTGGCTTGGTAGATACCCCTAACACACAAATACACGACTGTTCACTTTCCTGGCTTGGTAGATACCCCTAACACACAAATACACGACTGTTCACTTTCCTGGCTTGGTAGATACCCCTAACACACACATACACGACTGTTCACCTTCCTGGCTTGGTAGATACCCCTAACACACAAATACACGACTGTTCACTTTCCTGGCTTGGTAGATAGCCCTAACACACAAATACACGACTGTTCACTTTCCTGGCTTGGTAGATACCCCTAACACACAAATACACGACTGTTCACTTTCCTGGCTTGGTAGATACCTCTAACACACAAATACACGACTGTTCACTTTCCTGGCTTGGTAGATACCCCTAACACACAAATACACGACTGTTCACTTTCCTGGCTTGGTAGATACCCCTAACAAACAAATACACGACTGTTCACTTTCCTGGCTTGGTAGATACCCCTAACAAACAAATACACGACTGTTCACTTTCCTGGCTTGGTAGATACCCCTAACACACAAATACACGACTGTTCACTTTCCTGGCTTGGTAGATACCCCTAACACACAAATACACGACTGTTCACTTTCCTGGCTTGGTAGATACCCATAACACACAAATACACGTCTGTTCACTTTCCTGGCTTGGTAGATACCCCTAACACACAAATACACGACTGTTCACTTTCCTGGCTTGGTAGATACCCCTAACACACAAATACACGACTGTTCACTTTCCTGGCTTGGTAGATACCCCTAACACACACATACACGACTGTTCACTTTCCTGGCTTAGAACACTTTAGGTACTTTAATAAATAAAAAATGGTGGGGTTATTTTTTATTATTAAACTAGTTTTATAGTTCGAACTACAGTTATCAAAATTCTTGGATTTGATTGGATAAATGTTATAGATTACCGAAGAGGCAAACAAAAAAAAGTACAATCCAGAGAAACTGCCAACATAGGTTACACAAGACGAAGAAAAACAAAACATAAACACAATACAATATGTGTTCGTTTCTATGTTTGAATGTATGATGTTTAATAGGAGTGTGACAAACCAAAGACTATAAAACTGATATTTGCTACTTCTCTGCTAAGCACGCAGCATTAAATAGTATGAGAAAAGACTGGTTGGCTCAGACTCAGAATAATGTGTCCAAGTGGAGAGATATATCTATCTGTTGACTGTTGTTTCAGTGAGCTAAAACACTATTAAAATCCAACTAGCGTGTTGGTGTACTACAATGTGGACATCTTCATCATATCATCGCATGTAATGAAAGCATAGATATCAAATTTGGTGCGCACGACGCGTTTCTGGAATAAGCGGCAACAGGTATGCTCAAAGCCAAAATATTAGAAAGCCAAATAATTTCAAAATCTTTGGGAGCAAGAAAACCAAAGGGTCTCAACAGAATAGCCAACATCGGCTGATATCACCTATGCCTGAGGGAAGAGTAACTTGTTCACGCCATCATATAGCTGAAAATTGTTTATTTGGCGTTAAACAATACTCACTCAACTTGTAGAGGCATGGTTCGTCTTTTTTTTCAGTTCGGTGCCGTAATTCAATTCTCAACCCGAGGGTGGTAATTTCCCCAAGGGCTTGATAAAGGACGAACTCCTTCTAACGGTAAGCTGTCCGAATTTTCCTTCTATATTGATAGCCAAATATCTGTTCACCGGAAGTTTAAAAAATAGATCAATTGATAATTTAGAAACGCAAAAGAAATATATTTCAATGAAAAATTCCCAATTCTTTAATTATTTACTCTATGCAAAATCGAAATAAACTTGAAATAAAATTCTAATAAAAAAGTATCTTTCTACGAAACTCCCGATGGAAGAACGGCGTAGGTAAAATGAACGCCATAACAAATCGGCTACAAAATTCATTCAAAATAAAAGATAATAGCCTCACCGGACGCAATTACGAACGAAATAAAAAGTATGTCCCCTATTTGTTCCTTCAAAACATGAATTAAAAAAATGCTTTTATAAATAAATACCCCGCTAAATTACTCGTGTTTTGGGAGAAAATTATTCATGCGCAGTTGTTGAATGTTGCAGACGACGGGTTTTCATATTTGTAAACAGAAAACGATCGACAATTGCACTTGGAATCTATCGCTAAAATTCATTGAGGTACGCATATTTTGTTATCTTATGCCTGTAATTGGAAAGAATATGATCTCCTGGTTCTATGCATATGTAGAACACATTGAAATTAAAACAAAAATGGTCAATATAATACATTTTCCTTACCTTGATCTATCTCAAAATGAAAAAATCCGTGATGTACCTTATTCATTGAAGAGTCCAAGGAATTCCGAATGCAAACTGGCACACATTTATGGTATGAATAAAGGAAAGGTTTTTATGCCATGTGTATTATATACAAATAGATATGTGAACGTAAATGAATGAATGCTCTTTCAATTTTAACAGTTGTCATTAAATAATTTACACTAGAAAGGTTATTATGATGTCGTTCGAAATTGTGTACGGATCTAGGTCACAGAGTGACTAGAACGAGGTCAAGGAAATCTGTTCTAAGTTAAAACCCGTAACAATGCATTGAATAATATATGGGCTATGATTCAAAAGTAATATTGGTGTTTAATCTGAAATATGAACATGCAATCAGCTTCATTAATTTGGTCAAATTTATTATCAAATGCCACGGTCAATATCATCGAAATTGTTCGTAATTGCGTCCGGTGAGGCTAACGTGTACGGATCATCGTATTATTGAAATTTTAGGACTTCGTCCTTCAAACAGGTTGCCTGTCTCATATTATTTATCTCATTACGGCAATAAAAGTTTTATTATACCGAGATTACTCTAAGAAGGGCATGTTTTAAAACTTGTTAGTACTTCTGAATTTCACATTATGATGCCCCCAAATGGAATTTATTCCATAATATAGACTATTTGGACATTTCCAACTTGATTCTAAAATTATACGCTTTCCACGTTTTTGTAAGAGTTACTTTCCTTCAGTGCGTGCACAGGTGTACATTTCATGCAAAGTTTAGCGAAAATAACAAATATATATATTTCTTATACTTTGTGTAAAATTTAAATGTTGTAACATCTTGTGAATTTTGCCCTTCTTTTGTAGATTTCGAAAAAGAGTACCCCTACAAAACACTAAATTGTTCGCCCCTACCCAACTCTCCATACTTAATCAGTGGTAGTCAAAAGTTGTTGACCCGGGCAGTTGACCCATGACTTCCATCATTTCTATATAGCTTAATTTTTTATTTTTTTTTAATGTATTTTATAGTGAATTTATTCTCGTCCTGAATATAGCTGAAATACTGTTCGTTGAATGGCAAGCGATAATAAGTGATTAACGATGTTTTTTTAAAACGAGACTCCAGTGACTGAGAAACGTCCTCGAGTTTTAAAAAGCATCTTTAATTATTTTATCGCCATTTTGTATTCATAATTAAATAATTTTTGTTGAGATACTGACATTTTTTTTAAACACAATTAATATTTTATATCGTTAATCACTTAACCCTTACATGTCCAGAGAGCCTAATTTTAGGCTTTTCAAACCACCCCTCGAGTGCCAACAGTCTATTTATAGGCTTTGCGTAAAACGTCATTCATCGATGACGTCACAGTAAACATGACGTCACAAGTTCAATGATAGCTCTTCATGTTGAAAATGTAGTTCGATCAACGCTTTCATACCCCAATGAAACTTCAAAAGAATGCATTCAATTCTTATAATTATATTTAAATCACACCAACATTTAATATAGTTGAATTTTTCGTTGTGAATTTTATTTGTGTTAGATTATTTGCTGTTGGGAATTACTACGCCATTGATTGTTTACATCTGACGTCGTCATGGAGGCACGTGCAAGTGCGGATTTGAGTTTCATTGGGATGTGAAACATCTCTTTTATAATCATGTGACCACTTCATAGCCAATCATATTGTAACATTTCAATGGAAAACGGAAGTAATGTAATTATATATATATATATTTTTAAAAAATTTTTAAATTCAGAACCTACCCCTTTACAACGGTGGCCAGCATCAACGGGGTACCAATGTTTGCGTCTAATAATCATAAACTATACAGCTATATTAAAATGAGTATAAATCATACACGAACATTGAATATAAAACTTTTGAAATCATCAAAGAATAAAAAAACATCATTGTCATTGTCATAAAAGTCATAACATATTATCACAGAAACAATTGTGTCATTCTTCATTAAAACAAAATTATATACAATGTATATTTTTAATTGCACTTAATTATAAGTAAAATATAAGAATGACATATAAAATAAAAGAAACACAATATTTTAAGCGAGTTCCTGATTTTTTTTTAGTTTATGATGATTTTATTTGTTAAATTAACAAAAGGGATAGGACACAAGTTTTACCAACTTATGAAGTCTTCTCCCATGACTCAATTAAAATAGTTCGCTCTTTCATCATTTTACATAATAATTTTTTTTTACTGAACTGGTCGAGCAAGAAACCAAGCTCACTGTTTAAACTAAGATAAAAATCGCAGCTTTTGAAAGGACGGTAGCTCTGAAAACGCAAGATCCGGATAAAACGATTTTATTACTGTTTCTATTTCTTCGAATAGTTCTTGTCTGATAATGATTGGTATATGCACTGCGCATCAAATCAACTGAACGGCGCAACAAATCATTTAAATCATTTAAAGATAGGTGTAAAGTAATAAACATCTCTTCAATTCATTTACGGAGAAGTGCATTATTTCCAGGATTATAGTTAGATAGACATGTCACCCCACTCGGATACAATATCCTGATTCCGAGCCAACCAGTCTTTGCTCTTTCTCCTTAATGCTACGTGCTTAGTGGAGAAGCAACAAATACCAATTTTATAGTCTTTGGTTTGACCCGATCGGGGATCGAACGCACGACCTACCGCATTCGACATTTTAATAACGATTATATGTATATATATAGGGTACTGTAGGGGGCCCTCTGAAATTGCCCCAACTTTCCGTTCGGGATTAGGAGCTATAAACTTGTGTTTAATTTAAAGATCTAGGCAGGGCCGCCAAGAGAATTTTTGGGCCCCAGGGAAAAAGGAAACTTGACCCCCCTCCTCCAATTCTCCAAATAATGATACTCAAACTAAGTCCACCACGGTGTGTCATAAGGAAGGAATCAGTACAACAAAAATGAAGTGATGAATTGTGATTTAGAAAACAGCTTTCTACTTGTTTATTTGTCTGGATCATTAATTATAATGATCTGGTACATTTATTAATAGATGTATTTTTATAAACTAAAAACAATAGTCAAATTATTTTATCGACAACCAAATATAAAACATATCTTCACTAATTTAATGCCCTAGGCAGCTGAATAAGTACACGTCTTAGTCTAAGTCTACAACATTTTTATTTGAAAAAGCATAGGGTAAAAACAATTTCAGTAGAAAATGTTACTCAGATAGGATTCCGAAGCTTTGAACAAAATTACCAAGACGAACCCTCGTTCCTCGTTTTACCCACTTGCCTTCCTAAGAATATTAATCAGTTTAAAGTTAAACTGAAGTCAATATACCAAAATTTGGTAGAAACTACTTTTGATACCAACAACTATTGTAGGCCTACTTTGGTCAGTTGACTTGTGCGTGTCCGAGATGTCATTGTTTGTTATCTCTCTCAGTCTCTCTCTGGACATATTTTGTACCGACCCGCTCAGCATACCTTGATTATAATTTGTTTAATTTGGTGTTTCAATGTGTGACAATGACAATGTGGTGACTGACGAAGTGAAATTAATAAAGAAATAAAAATAATAAAGGGTCACCTGAACGGAATCAATTGAGTTTAACCAAAGTCTGATCATGTCTACTCACCATTATTGAGCCCCTCCCCCTGCAATCCTCGATCTGCTACTCTCAGAGGTAATTCTTAGGGACTTAGTCTGGGATCCCATTTCCTATGTATTTGTCGATAGTAAATCAATTAGGCCTACATATTTCAGAGCCCTTATATACAAAATTAGTGGGGCCCCTCCACCTGTAACCCTCGATCTGCCAGTGTCAATGGTTGTTCTTAGGGGAGCCCAAGCAGTCGGGCTTGGTTCTCATTTGAGTCATTTAATATACATTTACAAGTTGAAAATCACTAAATATATGTACATGCCATGATGGCCCCCTAAACTCATGGGCCACAGGCCGCTGCACCGGCTGAACACCCCTTCAGTGGGCCTGGATCTAGGGTATGCACTTACATATGGTGCTATTGCCAATGCGTAAACCTACTTAAAAAGGTCCTCCCGACATAAGTAAAGTTTTCTTCTAACCTTCTGTATTTTGACATATCTAAAAGGGTTTATTTTTCATCTAACATTGTAGGGATTCATCTTGTATTTTAGGGATTCATCTTGTATTTAGGTACTATCATACATCTTTTTAACTGGATCCTTGAATTAGTGGGATTACACTAGTCCTGTACGGTGCACACAATTGTTATTTCCCGAATTGCTCATTACTTTCGCGCTCGATAAAAAACCCCGCGGACGCGGAAGAAGACACCCTGATTTATGTTTTTTTTTTATTAATTCTACTTTGATATTACTTCAGTACTTGTATTAAATGTATGCTTTCAAAGTTCTTAGGTAAGAGTCACCAAAACGCTTTTTTTTAGCTTGCATATTCTACATAGACAAAATACAGATAAATAAAGTTCACTCAATCTATTGTTCAAGCATTATCTGTCGATAATGTTATCAGGCGATGCCAGCGAGTTAATCAAGGCAACAGAAATAGACTTGTACGCAGTTTTGGAAAGGGGAAACAGCGAAACTGTATTCTCTGTACTACACCAAACATACGCTCTAGAGCAATCACTATATGCTCGAGATGTAATAAAGTGGTTCATGTCATGTTCTTGTATCAGCATTGAACTTTAAGAAACATATTAAACATATTGACAATTCATCGCTTTTGTCAATATATATTTTTTAGATGGATAGATTAACGTGTTGAAAGAACAAAACTTAACGGTGAAAAAAAACACAGATCACAGGCAATAATTAAACTGTTAAATATCTTTGTTGAACTTTCTCATATATAAGGTTAACATCCAACACTCATTATTCGGAGCTGGACTAGACAGGTACTCATGTCATTTATGTCGATTCTTTCAACTTTACATGTGAATATTTACCATGCTTCCTCCATACTATTTGTTATTTAATGTTGATATATATAACAGAGAGTTATGGTATTTAACGTCACTTTCAACAATATTTAAGTTATATCGTTGTGGTCAGTTTTTTTTAGTGGAGGAAACCGGAGTACCTGGGGAAAACCATCAACCTACCGGAAGTCACCGAAAACCTTTATCACATAATGTTGTATCGAGTACACCTCGCCTGAGTGGGATTCGAACTCCCAGCGTTAGTAGTGATAGGCAGTGATTGCATAGCTAGTTATAAAAAAAATATCCAACTAACATAAGATCACGACCACGACGTATATTGGCATTGGTTTTTTTTAGGGCAAAAGCGCATGTCAAATTTTACATTTATTTCATTATTTAAAGTGTGATAAACACGCATGCAGTTTTACATGATTAGATGCAATAAAGTGTGGGAAAAAAACAAGTGTACAATTTTACATTAGACAAAAAAGTTTTTTGTTTTTTTAAATACGTCAGTAATTTTCTATTTTACCCATTAAGGTCTGAAAAAAGATTGTGCAATTTTACATTGTAAATTTACAACCCACAAAGTCAAAACACGTGTGTGTAAATTTACATTGTAAATTTACAACATTTACATTGTAAATTTACAACCCACAAAGTCTAAAAGCGTGTGTGCAATTTTACATTAGGTCATGTACTGTGACGTTTTACACTGATACGTCACGGTAAACAAATTTGAAAAAAGTCCTTTGGCACTGATCCGTGAAAAGGGCTTGGCATAATTTTATTGAATTAATTTAAATCATCCTCAAATACATTGAAGTATTATCTTTATGGTCTTTATCCGGATTTCGCTACAATTTTTAACATTTCAGTGAAAACGAAGTGTAAACAAACAAACCCTCGATTTTTGACAAATGTTGCAACGTTCGGTGATACCGCACATGCATTCTTTGGATGGTTCTTAGAATGAATAAAGGAAAGATTTTATTTTGAAAGTATTCGAAATTGAAGTTTATACCTATTCCTTCAAAATAAGCTCAAATTTGAAAACATTTGATATCTTTTAATACAATTAGAGTTAATCCTCACATACCAGTAGTCTCCATCTTAACTTTTCCAATGATTTTGCAATTTTGACATGTACAATACGTATGCGCGAACTCACCGGATGCGCGAACACCGGTGCCAAGACAGTATCCTTATAACCTGGACCAATTCACTCACAAACAAATAAAAGTCCGAAGACTTTTATGTAAGTTTGTGAGTGACTTGATCCAGGTTATGCATCAATAAACTCCGGAAAAATTCGTTTAATCCTTATAATTCTGTAACTAAGTATTTTGTTTTCATTTGTTTTGAAAATTTATCTTTGGGAATCCCCAGTACGCACACATACATTCCATTGATGTGTGTCGGCCATGAATAGCAAAATGCACTAACCTTGTTTTCCTACATTGATAACTAGACGGTGATGTAATTAAGTTACTGATATTTTCCAATTTGATGGCATTTTGCATTTA
This sequence comes from Bathymodiolus brooksi, assembly GCA_963680875.1. Taxonomy (NCBI): domain Eukaryota; kingdom Metazoa; phylum Mollusca; class Bivalvia; order Mytilida; family Modiolidae; genus Bathymodiolus; species Bathymodiolus brooksi. The sequence continues at coordinate 30,360,137 of OY804588.1, read as the reverse complement.
GCTATTCAAACAAGTAAAATGCTCACAAAATCGTAAAATAAATCAGTAACCAGCTTGTGTCAATCAGCGTCCCTTGTAAACAACGTCACAGGATGACGATATATTACAAAAGTCAAAGTCGATAGATGGTTGTCTTAAGTATTTTTTCCGGAATTTTTTTTTATGTCAACAATACAAGCTTTTTTTTTCGTTGGCATTTATTTTTTTATTTCATATCTAACAATAAACATTGTTTCTTTTATCTTTTTTTATTATCATTACGTAAAAAGTCGTCAGGTGAACATCGTCTCTCGAAAAATAAACTGACAAAAACCCCGCCTCCATAAGCGCTTATATCAAATCAGAGTATAGGATTTCTAATTATGTAAATCATATAAGAATTATTTAATTTCAACTTCATTTATTTCAACAATTTTTAGATAAACAATAATAGAAAATCGCTAACCATGAAGAATTTTCTGAAAATAGTCAGTGTTTATGTAGGTGCTTTTTTTTTTTAGCTCAGCAGGCATGTGTGGCCTATATTTGATTGTTATTCAAATATGCCTTTATTTGTATACCGAATACGAGACGTCATATTAGAAAAGGGTATAAAAGAGCATTAATTATATCGTGACGGGCACTTGAATACAGCGGGAGTCATTATTTCTCAATTTCTCAATATGTGTCGACCCTATATAGATACTAATAATTATTAGTATCTATATAGACCCTATATAGATACTAATAATTATTAGTATCTATATAGACCCTATATAGATACTAATAATTATTAGTATCTATATAGGGTCGACACATGCAATTTGATGTTAACATAAGATTGTATGAATATTGACACGAACAAGTTAAAATAAGGAAAAAGAGATGAAATAATAAAGAAATAAAGAAATTTTATTGAAAATAAATTTGTAAACAGAAGTTAGAATAAAAGGGGGGTGGTCCGTGCCACGAGCGCCTGTGAATATTATGTGACAAAGTTTGTCAGCGACTTGCGGCAGGTCGGTGGTTTTCTCCGGTTTCCTCCACCAATAAAACTGATCGCCACGATATAACTGAAATATTGTTGAAAGTGGCGCTAAATACTATAACACTCTCATAATACATATTTTTCATCATAGAAGTAGGTACATTTAAACGACCAGATATGAGATAACCCATGGCCATGAACTGTGTCAACTTGATTTTGTAGGTACATGTATATTTTAAAATTTGCGGTTCTAACTACACGGTTTATGTGAAAATCATAATCAAAATATAAAGTTAACGTATTTTTTCATCTTTATCAAATTACCAACCTCCTCTAATTCTTTCCTAGGTCTCAGCTTACTTTCCGACATTTTACAAATGCTAACCTCGCCAACACCTGAATATGTCTGATAATATATAACTACATTGCATAGATAGGTATATCTACACAACACACGTTTATCTAAATATAAACCTACAAGGTGTGTAGATTACTCTTATAAATATTATATTATATAGATCTAATGATTTCATAATAATAATCGATAATACATATTTGATAACAACATAACACTTGGAATTGAAGGGGAAAAAATAATATTAAATGTATTATTACACAACGTCAGCAATGCGGCACAACTTTTACCACGTTGTTGTTTGTTTTTGTTTTAAATTAAACCCACATTTTAATAATTAAATACCACATTTGATTTGTTCATTGCACCCCAACACATCTATAAGAATAAATATACAATATACGTACATTGCCGGAAAATATATAAAGTATGTGTACAAGCTATCGAAACAAGTAGAAAAGCAAACCTAGCCTGTTTCACAGTGAATACCAATTAATTTTATATTTAATCTAATCGTTTTTATATCTAATCGTCTTCAATGGCGTCAACTGTGGCGTCAGCGCTTGTACTGTTACCGTTTTCTTTCTGTCGCTCTACATAAATCAGGTACCAGAAATGCTTTTTTATGTCCATGACTAAATAACACTGAAGTTTATTTGACCCCCTTTATTAGTTCTAAAAATCAAACAATTGCAGCTACATCATGGTGAGGACAAGTTACATCTCGATGAGATTATGATGATGCATAGTTTGTTCTAGACCAACATCGCACGAAGAAATGTCCAAAATATCGCATCGTAGTGAAATGGTTAGCATTCTCGCCTCGGGTGTGGTAGATCGTGGGTTCGAGCCCCGATCGGGTCAAGCCAAAGACTATAAAATTCGTATATGTTGCTTCTCCGATAAGCTAACAGCATTAAGGAGAAAGAGCAAAGACTGGTTGGCTCGGAATCAGGATAATTTGTCCATGAGGGACGACATGTCTATCCGCGGGCATTTGTTTCAGTAAGCGTGTTGGTCTAGTACAAAGCGGACATCATCATCATCTCATTTAAAATCAACTTGTTCTAGCCATGATATAGCTGAAAAATTGCTGAGTTGGCATTTAACAATAATCATTCGTTCACTCACTGAATGCAAGAACCGAAATCACTTGTCTATAAGATGAAGCGCTCTCTGTCTTTCTCGTCTGTTTTTTTTTTATATATGCCAAAATAATCTGGATGCCACTGTGTAATTTTGATTCTCATCTGCGTGTTTTTGAACTTTTAATTTCAATTGAAGTGCTTCTTTTTGAAATCCCAGTGTGTAATATTTAATTCTCCGTGCACGTTTTTCGAAGTTTTTCAATCTCGGTTTGTATGCTTTTTTTTTGTTGGATACAAGGATTAAACCTAGTTCTTCTTCTTTTTCCAGGCAAGGAGCAGGAGCCGGATTCGTTAATCGAATGTATTTGGTTCCGCTTGAAAACTCTGCGCAGCAAGTTCTCTATGAAATATTTACATTTATAACACGCTATGTTGTTCATTTTCTTCCAGTGCTTGACTTTAGGGCAGCTCTAAATCCTTAGTTTTCATGAGAAGGTATAATCTTTCCCCTCCGTTTGTTTTGTAGCGGTTCATCTTTTATCTATGTTATTTGTATTTATTTACCCAATTTCAAGGGGGCCGTCGTGGTCTTGACATCTAGGTAGTTGTATTTACAACTACCTATGTAATCTCTGCCTATCATCACTAACGTTGTGAGTTCGAATCTCGCTCATGGCGGGGTGTACTCGATACAACAGTATGTGATAAAGTTTGTCAGTGACTTGCGACAGGTCGGTGGTTTTCACCAGTTACTCTGGTTTCCTCTTTCAATAAAACTTACCGTCACGATATAACTGAAATATTGTTGAAAGTGGCGTTAAACACCATAAACCAAATCTAACCCAATTTCCATAGCAGATAATGTTCGTGTCGTTTAACAGTAACACGTCAAGTGGCACTAGCGGAACATGTAATGCTTACCCTTCAAGAGCACCTTGGTTCACCCTCAATGGCGTTCATGTTGCCTTATCTTTAGTTTTCTGTGTAGTGCAATGTCGATTATTTGTCTTTTTGACAGTTTTCTTTTTGTACTGAGTGTTTTTTGATATATGGCTTCTGATTACCCCTTTGGTACCTTCAAACTGTTCTTGTTATTGACCCCTCTCAGTTTTTAAAATCAAAGTAAGGGTTGTTAAATAAAATCCTACAAGTGACAGTTTATTTACATTCAGATAAAAATCAAATAATAATCAGATTATTTCTTACTTGGACATGAAAAATATGTAATTTTTCTTCCAATATCAACAAAATTTCTCGTTGAAAACTATAGGGTCTAGTCATTCATGTCTTTGCAACTTTCATGCCAATGTATGTCTTTCTTTGAATTCTGCGACACCCCGCCGCCCCTCCCAGTAAATTAGCAGCCCATCTAAAAGTTAACTGATTTTTATTACCATAGGCATTTCAATGGTCATTTACAAAGATTTCAAAATGAAAAGATGGTTATATCTTTAAATGATTTTACTCATCAGATCTGATATATAAATGATATAATATAGTAACTATTTCTCTTTACTAGAAGTTAATCATACAATATACTTTCATTGCTTTATGTTCACCAGTATTTTTAAATACAACTTCTCCGTCGATTTTGTATTCATCATACTTAAAAGTGTGGATTGTTTCAAAATTAAATTTCTCGTAAATTCTCTGTGAATAATTCGATGTTCCTTCTCCTTTTATACAAACAGTATCAAAACCAATCTCCTTACAAAACATCAGACCAGCTTGGAACATCTTTGTTGCTATTCCTTGTCGTCTATAATCTCTATGCGTTCCAAGTGCAACAACGTCGATGGCTGTATCCACATTAAAACGCTTGTAAACGTCCATTTCGTCACTCTTGTAACGGACAAACTCCACTATTTTCACTGACTTTTCATTGTTAATCTGTGACAAGTCAATCGAAACCCCCTTTTTTCCAATGACAATGGTCCTGCAAGCAATTATTTCGCCAGTTTTATCAGAAATAAGCATAATGGAAAGATTGTCGCTGAACCATTTTTTTATAATAATGTCCATTTCCTCGTCTAACACAAGGCCTATAGATTTAGCCAGTGTTTCATCAGGATGGAAATGTTCGTTAAGAAATGTTACCAAGTCGTCTGATCGCTCATCTGACATTAGTTCCAAATGTCCTTCTTTAAATTTCAATGTTTTGTCTATTCTGGCCAATGCCTTAAAAAAACATGGAAAAAAGGATTATAATTTGTATTTAATTCAGAATTATGGTTAAATAAGAAAATGGAAAAGAAAAAGTTCCACACTGTCGGAAAATTTCCAAAATCCAACATAAATATTCGTAGAAAGAGGCAAATACCCCTAACACACAAATACACGACTGTTCACTTTCCTGGCTTGGTAGATACCCCTAACACACAAATACACGACTGTTCACTTTCCTGGCTTGGTAGATACCCTAACACACAAATACACGACTGTTCACTTTCCTGGCTTGGTAGATACCCTAACACACAAATACACGACTGTTCACTTTCCTGGCTTGGTAGATACCCTAACACACAAATACACGACTGTTCACTTTCCTGGCTTGGTAGATACCCTAACACACAAATACACGACTGTTCCCTTTCCTGGCTTGGTAGATACCCCTAACACACAAATACACGACTGTTCACTTTCGTGGCTTAGAACACTTAAGGCACTTTAATAAATAAAAAATGGTAGGGTTATTTTTTTTATTATTAAACTAGTTTTATAGTTCGAACTACAGTTATCAAAATTCTTGGATTTGATTGGATAAATGTTAGAGATTACCGAAGAGGCAAACAAAAAAACGTACAATCCAGAGAAACTGCCAACATAGGTTACACAAGACGAAGAAAAACAAAACATAAACACAATACAATATGTGTTGGACACCAATATACACAAACAAACAACTGGAGGTAAATACGAACCGAACATCGTTAAATTATGCGGAAATCGTAACGGACATCACAAATAAAAATTCGAAGAAAGAGGCAAAATTGATACCCCTAACACACAAATATATGATCGTTCACTTTCCTGGCTTGGAACACCGATGCATTAAAGAAAAATTGTGTGGTTAAACTAGTCTTATAGTCCCAAATACAGTTATTAAAATTCTTGTTGGCGTTTAACGCCACTGGCAACATTATATTTGAGTTATATACTGTCGGTCTGTTTTAATGTCTTAACAAACAAAAGCAGCCGGAATAAACCATCGACATGCATATTCAACTTCTGAAACATAGGCTATGTAACTTCTACTAGAGTACAGAATATCTGACAATAGAAGAACAGCCTCTGTTTCGGAGATTTCGACCTACCGGAAGTCACTGTCAAACTTAAGGTTGAATCGAGTACACATTACCATGGGCGTGAATTAAAGTAACATCTTTAGTGGTGACATGTTGATGTAAATCCAACTACCACACGACCGTTCCCACGACCGTCTTAATTTAGTTATAATTTTGTTCATATCCCAAGCCATCCATGACTTAAATTTACATTGACTGCCGTTGTCGTCGTTTCTATGTTTGGATGTATGATGTTTAATAGGAGTGTGACAAACCAAAGACTATACAACTGATATTTGCTACTTCTCTGCTAAGCACGCAGCATTAAATAGTATGAGAAAAGACTGGTTGGCTCGGACTCAGAATAATGTGTCCAAGTGGAGAGATGTATCTATCTGTTGACTGTTGTTTCATGTGTAATATAAGACAGGCAACCTGTTTGAAGGACGAAGTCCTAAAATTTCAATAATACGATGATCCGTACACGTTAGCCTCACCGCCACCGGACGCAATTACGAACAATTTCGATGATATTGAGCGTCGCATTTAATAATAATTTATAAATTTGACCAAATTGATGAAGCTGATTGCATGTTCATATTTCAGATTAAACACCAATATTCCTTTTGAATCATAGCCCATATATTATTCAATGCATTGTTACGGGTTTTAACTTGGAACAGATTTTCATGACCCCGTTCTAGTCACTGTGACCTAGATCCGGATACAATTTCGAACGACATCATAATAACCTTTCTAGTGTAAATTATTTAATGACAACTGTTAAAACTGAAAGAGCATTCATTCATTTACGTTCACATATCTATTTGTATATAATACACATGACATAAAAACCTTTCCTTTATTCATACCATAAATGTGTGCCAGTTTGCATTCGGAATTCCTTGGATTCTTCAATGAATAAGGTACATCACGAATTTTGACATAGATCAAGGTAAGGAAAATGTATTATATTGACTTTTTGTTTTAATTTCAATGTGTTCTACATATGCATAGAACCAGGAGATCATATTCTTTCCAATTACAGGCATAAGATAACAAAATATGCGAACCTCAATGAATTTTAGCGATAGATTCCAAGTGCAATTGTCGATCGTTTTCTGTTTACAAATATGAAAACCCGTCGTCTGCAACATTCAACAACTGCGCTTGAATAATGAATAATTTTCTCCCAAAACACGAGTAATTTAGCGGGGTATCTATTTATATGCGAGCTTAAGCGAGCTCTTTATGGTATAACATGTGTACTTAGGATTTTTTAACAAACATGGCTGAACATATTGTCGAAGAAAAAAAAATTCTACGTTTTGTAAACACCGGTTTCCGGGTAACACACTAACACACTCAACTAATGAAGATCTTCTTAACATAAAGCGCAAAGGTGATCCTGAAGTCTCGTACCCTCTCTCGTACGTCCGATACCACTGAAACCCGAAACCCGTGTGTAATAAAAGTCATTTTGTTGGCTTGTTTTACTTATATTGATATTTTTTAATTTATTAAATCTCTTCTGACATACTGACAAAAATTTTTGTTTCTACGTGGAAGTTAGCTTTTGAGATTTCGTAAGGAACTATAACTCCAATAAAGGAACGACAGCTCGATTGAATGAGACTAGATTCGGCCCTAAAAAAAGTCGTCCCCAATATATCTCGGCCCAAAAAATCTCGACACTTTTTGATGCACTGGATGAGCGTGAAATTGCCAGATAATTTTCAGATGCGCGAGCATTCATGGCCGTGCCGGTATCATATTATGCGAGCTTAAGCGAGCCCTTTATGGTATAAAATGTGTACTTAGGATTTTTTAACAAACATAGTTGAACATACCATCGAAGAAAAAAATATTCTACACTTTGTAAACACCGGTTTCCGTGTAACACACTAACACACTCAATTAATGAAGATCTTCTTCATATAAAGCGCAAAGGTGATCCTGAAGTCTCGTACGTCAGATACCACTGAAACCCGGAACCTGTGTGTAATAAAAGTCATTTTGTTAGCTTGTTTTACTTATATTGATATTTTTTAATTTATTAAATCTCTTCTGACATACTGACAACAATTTTTGTTTCTACGTGGAAGTTAACTTTTGAGATTTCGTAAGGAACGATAACTCCAATAAAGGAACGACAGCTCGATTGAATGAGACTAGATTCGGCCCTAAAAAAAAGTCGTCCCCAATATATCTCGGCCCAAAAAATCTCGACACTTTTGATGCACTGGATGAGCGTGAAATTGCCAGATAATTTTCAAATGCGCGAGCATTCATGGCCGTGCCGGTTTCATATTAAAAGAATTTTTTTAATTCATGTTTTGAAGGAACAATTTGGGGACATACTTTTTATTTCGATCGTAATTGCGTCCGGTGAGGCTATTATCTTTTATTTTGAATGAATTGTGTAGCCGATTTGTTATGGCGTTCATTTTACCTACGCCGCTCTTCCACCGGTAAACTGACGAGTTCTGTCCCCTGGCTCGTATCTCGGCTAGATTGAGACAGATTGAGTCAGTCTATTCCATCGGGAGTTTCGTAGAAAGAGATTTGTTTATTAGAATTTTAATAAAAGTTTATTTCGATTTTGCATAGAGTAAATAATCAAAGAATTGGGAATTTTTCATTGAAATAGATTTCTTGATAATTTCTTGTTCGCCCCTACCCAACTCTCCATACTTAATCAGTGGTAGTCAAAAGTTGTTGACCCGGGCAGTTGACCCATGACTTCCATCATTTCTATATAGCTTAATATTTAATTTTTTTTTAATGTATTTTATAGTGAATTTATTCTCATCCTGAATATAGCTGAAATACTGTTCGTTGAATGGCAAGCGATAATAAGTGATTAACGATGTTTTTAAAACGAGACTCCAATGACTGAGAAACGTCCTCGAGTTTTAAAAAGCATCTTTAATTATTTTATCGCCATTTTGTATTCATAATTAAATAATTTTTGTTGAGATACTGACATTTTTTTAAACACAATTAATATTTTATATCGTTAATCACTTAACTCTTACATGTCCAAAGAGCCTATTTTTAGGCTTTTCAAACCACCCCTCGAGTGCCAACGGCCTATTTATAGTCTGTGCGTAAAACGTCATTCATCGATGACGTCACAGTAAACATGACGTCACAAGTTCAATGATAGCGCTTCATGTTGAAAATGTAGTTCGATCAATGCTTTCATACCCCAATGTAACTTCAAAAGAATGCATTCAATTCTTATAATTATATTTAAATCACACCAACATTTAATATAGTTGAATTTTTCGTTGTGAATTTTATTTGTGTTAGATTATTTGCTGTTGGAAATTACTACGCCATTGATTGTTTACATCTGACGTCGTCATGGAGGCACGTGCAAGTTCGGATTTGAGTTTCATTGGGATGTGAAACATCTCTTTTATAATCATGTGACCACTTCATAACCAATCATATTGTAACATTTCAATGAAAAACAGAAGTAATGTAATTATATATATATTTATTTTAAATTTTTTTTTTATTTAGAACCTACCCCTTTACAACGGTGGCAAGCATCAACGGGGTACCAATTTTTGCGTCTAATAATCATAAACTATACAACTATATTAAAATGAGTATAAATCATACACGAACATTTCAGATATGTGCTCCATTTACATCCACCAATACAACTGACTACCACGATATATAGCTTTAATACCACAGGCGATCGTGGCACGGACCACCCCCCTTTTTCTAACTTTCTGTTTGCAAATTTATTTTCAATAAAATTTCTTTATTTCTTTATTATTTCATCTCTTTTTCCTTATTTTAACTTGTTCGTGTCAATATTCACACAATCTTATGTTAACATCAAATTGCATGTGTCGACCCTATATACTAATATAGATCCTAATAATCCATATATAGGGTCGACATATGCAATTTGATGTTAACATAAGATTGTATGAATATTGACACGAACAAGTTAAAATAAGGAAAAAGAGCTGAAATAATAAAGAAATAAAGAAATGATATTGAAAATAATTTTGTAAACAGAAAGTTAGAAAAAGGGGGGTGGTCCGTGCCACGAGCGCCTGTGTTTAATACTACTGAAAATGTTCTTTAATAAAATCACGATTTACAATGCATTTAAATATGGGTGTTTTAACACCACTTTCAACAATATCTTAATATCGTTGAGGTCGGTTTATCATATTTTTTTTTATTGGTGGGGGAAATCAGAGTACACGTAGAAAACCAGCGACCTGTCGTAAGTCACCCACACATTATCACAAAGTTTTCTCCAATACACCAATCCAATAGTGGGATCAAAATCACAACACCTAACTTTCAACGTTTTAATGGGATTTTTACATTCTGAATATACCCTTTGCACATTCCCGATTCGATTCCGAAATTATACGTTTTTAATAGGAGTTATTTCCCTTACAACATGCAAAATCAAACTCCCTTGCCGTTCGCATTCTAGCACGAGTACCAGATAGGACAAAGGAACACGAGTATAATTTTCTTATTATTTGTAAATGCTTGAACCTTGTATAAACAGTAGTTGATAATTTGATAGGAAATAACAAATAATAGAAAATTCACAAGTTGCAAAATTACAGATATGGTTATCATCATTGAAATTTGCATGAATGTGAACCCTTTTGCTTCCATTAAAGAGAAATAATTGCTATAAAAATGTATAATGTTAAGAGTCAAGTCAGAAATGTGCAAATGGTCTTATTGATTTCCAAAGTACATGATGAGTAATAACAAATATGAAAATAAAAATCCAAATATAAAAGTTGATAGTAAACATGCACGCAAGGTTTTATGTAATAGAACTAAAGAAGCGACTGGCAGTGATAGTATTTATTATAACCATAACCCCTATAGTTGTTTCACATAACATTTGGTGGATTCATTATCCCCAGTATTTTTAAACACAATTTCACCATCAATTTTATATTCATCATATTTCATTGTATGTATGGCTTCAAAATCAAACTTCTCGAAAATTCTCTGTGAATAATTTGACGTTCCTTCACCCTTTATGCACACAGGACTTAATCCCAATTCCTTACAGAACAAGAGAGTCGCCTGCATCAGTTTGGAAGCAATGCCCTGGGCTCTGTGATCCCTATGAGTTGCAAGGGCGATAAATGCGACCGCTGTGTCTACGTTGAAACGTTTAAAGACGTCCATTTCATGGTACCTATGACGTAGAAAGTCCATTATTTTAACCCATTTTATATTTTCAGTTTTTGATCTATCAGCTACCTCGTTCCTCTTAGCAATAGCCATTGTCCTGCATGCTATGATTTCATCAGTGGTATTAGAAATCAGTAAAACAGATAAATTTTCACTTAGATTTTTCATTAAAATATTGGACAATTCATCATCAACTGTTTGTCCTATTGATTTACAAAGAGTCTCATCCAGGTGGAAATGTTCTTTCATAAATTTGACGACATCTTCCGAACGTGCATTTGACGACAGTTCTAAATGTGCATCTTTGAAGTTAAAAGATTGGTTGATTCTCTCTAAAGCCTGTAAAATAAAAAATAAAATTAAAGTTTTACGGTCGCCATCACGACTAAGGTTAACATGACGGGTGCCACTAGTGTTACAGGAACTGCTTACCCTTCCTGAGCACCTGAGTTCACCCCGGTTTTAGTGGGATTCGTGTTACTCTATCTTTAGTTTTATATGTATGTTTTGTAGATAGTTGTTTGTCCTTTTGTTTATTTTCTTTTCGCCATTGTGTTGTCTGTTCTTCTTCGATATACGGATTCTGATTACCCATTTGGTATCTTCAAACTCTTCTTCGGGAACATGATCACATGATCACAGATATGTTCACAATTCCGTCCTTCTTTTCTCAATCGTGACATTGACTTATCACCAGAATTTTAAGAGTTACAAGATGGGTGTCACTAGTGGAACAGGAAATGCTCACCTTTCATGAGAACCAAAGTTCACACCGGTTTTTGTAGGGTTCGTATTTCACAATCTCTTGAGTTTTCTGTGTAGTGTGTTGTCGACAATTATCTTTCTTTTGACCATTGTACAATGTATTGTCTTTCTTTCTTCGATATACGGTTAACTGCATCATTGTGTACTGGTTAGCGTACTTGTCTCCAGTGCGGTAGATCGTGGGTTTGAGCCCCGATCGGGTCAAACCAAAGACTATACAATTGGTATTTGTTGCTTCTTCGCTAAGCACACAACATTAACGAGAAAGAGCAAAAACTGGTTGGTTCGGAATCAAGATAATATGTCCGAGTGGGGCGACATGACTGTTGGTTCAGGTTTATGGTGTTTAACGCCACTGTTGTTTCAGTACAAAGCGGAACTCATCATCATCTCATTGAAAATTAACTTGTTCTCGCCACGATATAGCTGAACAATTCCAACAATCACTCACTCACTCACTCACTCACTCACTCGATATACAGTTTCTGATTACCCTGTGCTACCTTCAAAGGTTTTTCCCAATAACGATGTTAACATTAAAATCTCATCAGTAGATAATTGGACATTTAGTGGTCAAATTGAATCTGTCTGAACATACATTTGTACTACGCATTTTGTACTTTATATCAGGTCTTGCCTGTTGCGTGAACTAACCACATCACTTAAGCAAGGGTATAGTTTGACCCCCAATTTATTTAAAATTTATATAAATGATTTACCCGATATATTTGATGATAGCTGTCATCCAGTTACATTAGAAACACTGTCCTTAAATTGTCTCAGGTTTGCAGATGACATTTTACTCCTATCTGAAAGTGCAGAGGGCCTACAGAAATCTTTAGATAAATTGAGTGAATATTGTAAAAAATGGCAACTCTCAGTAAATGTGAAAAAGACTAAAGCTATAATCTTTCAACAAAGAAATATTCCATATAACAAGTCTGATTTTTATTTAAATGGGTATAAATTAGAAAAACTCCTGAAATATAAATATCTGGGAAATCTTATTGAGGCATCAGGAAAATTTCATTCTACCCATATAGAATTATCAAAAAAGGGTAGTAAGGTTATGTTTTCCATGTTTAAATATTTAAACCCTATTGAAAATGTTTCAATAAAGATATACAAAAAACTATTTGAATCTCTTGTTAAACCTATACTCATGTATAACTCAGAAATTTGGTATATGGATTTCTATGAAAAATTACTTAAAGGACAATTGCCGGCAAACAAGTCAAATTCTAATTTGATCTCATTGACTCATTAGATACAAGTTTTCTAGAAAAGGTGAACTTAAAATTTTGTAAATTTGTTCTTGGAATAAGTAAAAAATCTGTCAACATAGCTGCTAGAGCAGAAATTTGTCAATATCCTTTAGATGTTTATATAAAGGTGCAAATCTTGAAGTATATGGCTAGAGTTTCAAACAAGTATAATAATCCTTTATTATAGGAAGCATATATCATCTCAAAAACATTACATTTAAATGGGACATCTTCCTGGTATACATTTGTAGAGAATATATTAAAGTTAAACACAAACGAAATAACTGAAAAAAATATAGAGGTTACCAATTTTAACAAGGAGAAATGGCATCTCACAAAATCTTTGAAAAAAACATTACTAGAAAACTATGAAAAAATGTTTTTCGAGAAATTGAGGTCTTTTAATATCAACAATAAACTTTTTCTATACAGCAAAAAAAACCGAATTATTAAGAAAGGAATTTTTAACCCAGATTGAAAATTTATACCCAACATTGATGGGAAATAATCATATTCAAAATCTCGATTTATTTTTATCTTCTTCGTGTCTTATGCAACTTGCTGCCCCTTTCATTCAAAAGTCATTAGCACTGAGGAGAGAGGACTCAATATAGCTGCATAATTATTATGTTTGTTTTAATGTATGATTGATTTGTATGTTCATGTTTGTATATGTATATATATCCTTGTTTGTATGTTTGTTTTATGCCGTCAACCCTATTTAAGAAAAAAATCATGCCGGCCATACTTTATTGTTATTCAAATATGGTTGGGCATTATATTCATGAGATTTAAAAATGGTAAAATTGGGAATTTAGAGATTGAAAGCGAAATTGTGGTTGAAACTGTGGCTTAAAATACCGAAAAAAAAATTATTGACAAGATTCAATATAAATTTTATTATAGGATTAAACGCATTTTTTCCGGAGTTTATCTATGTATCCTTATAACCTGGACCAATTCACTCGCAAACAAATAAAAGTCCGAAGACTTTTATGTAAGTTTGTGAGTGACTTGGTCCAGGTTATACATCAATAAACTCCGGAAAAAATGCGTTTAATCCTTATAATTCTGTAACTAAGTATTTTGTTTTCATTTGTTTTGAAAATTTATCTTTGGGAATCCCCAGTACGCACACATATCGTCACGGTATCTGTTTTCGTGGTATCCATTTTATTTTGATTTCCACAGCGCACGCATTATTTTTGACGTGTCTTCCGGTTTCTATTGATGGAACATAAACAAGACTACAGCGTGACATCTGTAAAAGATGTTAAAGTTTGCTTTTAAAGACGTAAGTACCAAAAACAGTGAACCTACCTACTGAACCATACTTTTTGTAATGCCAAAAATGTATTTCATTTATAAAGTAGCTGGAAAAAAATCCAGAAGGGCTATATAAAATTTAACTATGTCGTCTGCCTCTCAGACACCTGCTCTTCCTGTCATGTAACTATCATGGGGTCACTGATCGTATTTGTAAACAAAAGAGCCGACTGAAATGTGCCTGTTTCTTATATAAAATACATGTCACTTTGCAGTGCATTGTGGTTTCAGCACTAAAAAAAACATCAAAAGTAAACACAATTTTGAAAGTGGTCATTTTCAAACATTCTGTTATTCTATTTAGATGTAGTATGATTTGGTAGATGGCCAGAACCATGAAATTTTAAAACCAGCCATTTCCGGATTTTATATTCGTTTCCATCCCGTATATCGGCCTTGTTTTTATTTGCCATTTTACTGACAACAAAAGTTATCGAGAGTATATTAAAATACAAGAATGGCTTTAAAAACAATCTTATGCACAAAGAAATATTTAACTAGCCATTCTTTGAAAATTCCAATCGTCATATGAATGGAGGGTTAACACTGTTAATCGCTATATATGAAAATCGATAATAGCACGAAAACCGATAACACGATGGTACATTCCATTGATGTGTGTCGCCCATGAATAACAAAATGCACTAACTTTGTTTTCCTACATTGATAACTAGACGGTGATGTAATTAAGTTACTGATATTTTCCAATTTGATGGCATTTTGCATTTAGCTACTCAAACAAGTGAAATGCTCACAAAATCGTAAAATAAATCAGTAACCAGCTTGTGTCAATCAGCGTCCCTTGTAAACAACGTCACAGGATGACGATATATTACAAAAGTCAAAGTCGATAGATGGTTGTCTTAAGTATTTTTTCCGGAATTTTTTTTTGTCAACAATACAAACTTTTTTTTCATTGGCATTTATTTTTTTATTTCATATCTAACAATAAACATTGTTTCTTTTATCTTTTTTTATTATCATTACGTAAAAAGTCGTCCGGTGAACATCGTCTCTCGAAAAATAAACTGACCAAAAACCCGCCTCCATAAGCGCTTATATCAAATCAGAGTATAGGATTTCTAATTATGTAAGTCATATAAGAATTATTTAATTTTAACTTCATTTATTTCAACAATTTTTAGATAAACAATAATAGAAAATCGCTAACCATGAAGAATTTTCTGAAAATAGTCAGTGTTTATGTAGGTGGTTTTTTTTGTTTTTTTTTTTTAGCTCAGCGCGCATGTGTGGCCTATATTTGATTGTTATTCAAATATGCCTTTATTTGTATACCGAATACGGGACGTCATATTAGAAAAGGGTATAAAAGAGCATTAATTATATCGTGACGGGCACTTGAATACAGCGGGCGTCATTATTTCTCAATATTATCACATGCGCTCGTGGCACGGACCACCCCCCTTTTTTCTAACTTTCTGTTTACAAATTTATTTTCAATAAAATTTCTTTAATTCTTTATTATTTCATCTCTTTTTCCTTATTTTAACTTGTTCGTGTCAATATTCATACAATCTTATGTTAACATCAAATTGCATGTGTCGACCTTATATTATATAGATACTAATAATATAGATACTAATAATTATTAGTATCTATATAGGGTCGACACATGCAATTTGATGTTAACATAAGATTGTATGAATATTGACACGAACAAGTTAAAATATGGAAAAATAGATGAAATAATAAAGAAATAAAGAAATTTTATTGAAAATAAATTTGTAAACAGAAAGTTAGAATAAAAGGGGGTGGTCCGTGCCACGAGCGCCTGGTAATATTTAGAGTACTTTTAAATTCGTGTATGTGCTGATAAACTGATCGAGGGCGTGCCCGAGATCAATTTATCTGCGCATACAAGAAATTAAAAGTATTCTAAATGTTTTGTATCATAACCAATCAAACGGAAGCAAATGTGTGATTGACGTCTGTCGCACTTGAGAAGACTGATCTTGGTCACGTACGCCAGCAGTCAGTGACGTGGTAAAAAGTTTTTAATAGAACACGTGGTTAACGTCAAAACGTTAAATGGCAGCGAACATGACGGACGAGGGTACCTATAAAGTGCGAAACGAAATAGAAACGAAACGAAACGAAACGAAATCAACGAAAACGAAACGAAACGAAACGAAATCAACGAAATGAAACGAAACCAACGAAATAGACTGATATGAAGAAAATGGAAGGAAAAAAATAAAAGACAAAACGAAATAAAGAAATAAAAAAAAAAGATAATTCGATTTTTTAAATACAATAATTTTGATTAATTATAACCCATCTTGCATGTCTGTCCGTTACAGTACTCCTCACGTACATTACCCGCAACTCAATCCAAGCCGGGTTTGCTTGCCGACAAACTTTCAGAAGTTCAAATGTCATATTTTTATTTGTGTTTGTGTGTGTGTCAGTATTTATGAATTATAAAGTTTCTGGAGTGGGCATATAGCAAAAAATGGGGGATATGAGGGGGTATGTTCATAGATTGGGATATTGAGGGTTCATTATTCGTCTGATTTTATTACGTTTTTCGTTTGTATTCTACATAAATTTGCCTATTCGGAAACCAAACAGGATGGTCTTGAGTTTCAGATTCTGGGCACTATTTGACTACTGGATTTTCCCGACTTGTCACGTTTAATCCCCATGAGCTTCTTATCGGTTTTGTCTGTTTTTGTGGACTTTCCCTTTTGAATGCGCCTTGGCGTACGGTACCATTGTTATTACCTTTATTCGGTAGTGTGCCAACAGATCTGGCGTAATGTCTTACCGTTGTTCTTTCCGAGATATACAGGGGTCAAAAAGACCCAACTCTATAAACTTTTTATTTCAAATCCTATTGTTCTATTTTGAAGAACTAAAAAAACAACCAACAGCAACATAACAGGACGTACAGTGAGCGCCCTACTTACAGAAGAACTTCTGGAAAAAATAATGCTTGCAAAAACTAAACATAAGAAACTCTGGAAGTTTAATTGAAATCCATTCTGTTGTTTAGGAAGAGTTATGGATAACGCAACAGTATCCTCTATTGTATAGCCTTGTATGACAATTACATAGCCTTAAATGACAAAGTCCAAAAGTGAAGAAATTTTAGCAAGAACTGTTAAAATGGGAAAACAAAAATAGAAGGTGCACAATGCCAGTTGGTACTAAAGAATTCATGAAATTAATGAACCTTGCCATATGGTATTAAAGATTTCCTGTAAGATTCATTCAATTCCATCAAGTTGTTAAGGAGGAATTTCATAGGCAGTGAGGGAAGCACTCACGGACAAACGGACATATACTATATACCCCCCTCCCGCTGGATAGCGGGGGGTATAACAATATGTGCCGTATCAAATTTTATTAATACCAGAAAAAAATTTGGAGGGGGGGGGGGGGGGGTGATTTGGGTTTTTTTAATATGAAAAGGGATCAAAGGGAAAAAAGGTACTTTTACGAGATATGTAGATTTTTTTTAAAATTTCTAAAGTTAATTTTTGATAGGATTTGTATACCTCCGCCAAAAAAAGATTGGGGTATATAGGACTTCTGCTGTCCGTTCGTTCGTTTGTCCTTCCGGTCGTCACACTTTTTCGTCTCTCCGACACACTTTTAAATTTTGCTCGGACGAGGATATTTATTAGTGAACTTTAACTACTGCACTTCTGTTATTTTAATTCCTCTCCTTTCAACAGACTTGACGTTGCTCTTATGGTTCCCAAATTTAAAAGAAGCCACTAAGTGAAAAAGACAGACTCCCGCTGAATAAATGCATAGTATTCTTGTTCAATGGTGATCAAATCCTGTCCTCTCCTGGTGAAAGACACTGAGACATGTGTGGGAAGTAGTCTAGCATCGTATTTCGTTTTGTTTTCGTTGATTTCGTTGGTTTCGTTTTATTTCGTTTTCATTTCGTTTCGTTTCGTTTCGTTTCGTTTCGCATTTTATAGGTACCCTGACGGACGATCTTTTAAAAGATGTATGGATTTTATGCTTTCACAGCTGGCAGAGAACATTTCATTTTTTTTTATTGAAATTGAAAATTTTAGAGGCGAAGGTAAAATTTTGATGCGGCACACACATGACACAACTTTTTCTGAAAAAATTCTTGATATTTACAAAATTTTAGAAGAAAGCGAACAGTTTTTCATTTTATTTTTAAAGAAAAAGAAAAATCTGAGGCGGTTTTTCAGCATTTTTGAAGTGCGAGGCGGAATTTTTTTTTTTGAACGTGGTGCGACTCAAATATGATCACTTTTTTATTGCAAAACTGATAATTTTTCTTGTTTGAATAAAATAAATTGCTTAGTTAATTGTTCGTGTCAATATTTATACAATCTTATGCTAACATCAAATTGCATGTGTCGACCCTATAATAGTCATAGATACTAATAGGGTCGACACATTCAATTTGATGTTAACATAAGATTGTATGAATATTGACACGAACAAGTTAAAATAAGGAAAAAGAGATGAAATAATAAAGAAATAAAGAAATTTTATTGAAAATAAATTTGTAAACAGAAAGTTAGAAAAAAGGGGGGTGGTCCGTGCCACGAGCGCCTGTGGTTTTATAGTTTTTTCCAGTGTCAGATTTAAGAAAGCTTGCACTTAGTACCACTTTGCACCCAAAATGTCTATCACTTGGTAAAAAAATTACAATGTGTACCAATTCAAGGCAATTGTCAAAAAAAAAGTTACAATGTGTTTATTTCTGTGTTCTATTAAAATTAGGTCACAGTTAAAGCACACTAAATAGAAAACGCTTTGCCCAAAAATAGTTATCTTGACTCCACCTCCTGTATGGTTATCTTCATTTAGAAAATACTAAAGATCAAAGGAAAACACACTGGGTTGTGATACAATGAATATTATGTGACAAAGTTTGTCAGCGACTTGCGGCAGGTCGGTGGTTTTCTCCGGTTTCCTCCACCAATAAAACTGATCGTCACGATATAACTGAAATATTGTTGAAAGTGGCGTTAAATACAATAACACTCTCATAATACATATTTTTCATCATAGAAGTAAGTACATTTAAACGACCAGATATGAGATAACCCATGGCCATGAACTGTGTCAACTTGATTTTGTAGGTACATGTATATTTTAAAATTTGCGGTTCTAACTACACGGTTTATGTGAAAATTATAATTAAAATATAAAGTTAACGTATTTTTTCATCTTAATCAAATTATACCAACCTCCTCTAATTCTTTCCTAGGTCTCAGTTTACTTTCCGACATTTTACAAATGCTAACCTCGCCAACACCTGAATGTCTGATAATATATAAATACATTGTATAGATAGGTATCTACACAACACACGTTTATCTAAATATAAACCTACAAGGTGTGTAGATTACTCTTATAAATATTATATCATATAGATCTAATGATTTCATAATAATAATAATCGATAATACATATTTAATAACAACTTAGTACTTGGAATTGAAGGGAAAAATATAATATTAAGTTTATTATTACACAACGTCAGCAACTTTTACCACGTTGTTTTTTTTGGTTTAAATTAAACCCACATTTTAATAATTAAATACCACATTTGATTTGTTCATTGCACCCCAACACATCTACAGCCGAGAAGCCATAGACTGAATCGATCAATCAATCCATTGGATGTCAATATTGCCGCGCTAAGGGCAGACAACCTCGATTCAACGCACAGGTGGCGCTTCATAACTACGTAAACAAAATCATCCGCGATACGGTACCTCAGAAAAACATGTTGGGAAACGTTGAAATAACCGCAATTCGTGTTTTTTTTATATTTATCACAAGTTTATTCTCACAGGCTAATGACTGATCGTTTTTGACAGCTTTTCCGTGTAGAAAAAGGGTGAAAATCGGTATTTTTCCAGTGACCTATTTCAAGCATCTCGTCGCCTAAAAATATGGCGGGGAAAAAACCTCTCTATATTTAACTGACACAATCACATCCCCCTTAGCCAATCACATCAAAGATGGTAAAAATAAACTCTAAAATTAGTAAGGAATCCCATACAAAACATCAAATCCCAGCATGCTTAGCGAAAAACTATATTTTGACCTCAAAAGGCAGACACCATTTCAGTGTATTTTCGAAGGAAAAATAGCGATATTTCTATTTGTTTCAGGCTTATATCTGCAAGCATTACATCTGTAGATTGTTCTCATGTATTTTAATATTGCACTCCTTTCAATTCCAGTATTTTAGATGTGAATGTTGACTTACATATTGGAAAAATTCCAAGATATAAACATCATTTGAACCACACATCCATGTCGTCTTGTGAGATTTCCAACGTGACCCCTCATTTTTTCCATTTTGTAGTCTTTATTTGAAAGTTTACGCTTGATAGCTTCACTTATTGATTCCCTAATTAAAGGAAAAACAGATTCATAAAAATGTAGCAGCTCAAAGCCTGAAAATGGCTTAGTGTCGCACTTCTTGCAGGATTTTCCAGGTGTAAACCATTCCATATCATTCTCATTTGCCATACTGTGTGTGTACATTTCATTATTTAATTTACAGATTCCTTCATTGGTTTATATTAATGTGCATGAATATTATTTGACCCCTAGCTCTTTTCTTTATACTTGTTCTCAGTTTGCAACATTTACATTTATAAACATTTATGTCAAAATCCAACTGTACAAAGGTCCATCCAGGCAGAGATCCAGCTCCATGCAGTGTGCCCAAATGTGTTATTGGTAAATTTGATACTTCAAACAGATATGTACATTTTTTTCAGATTATGTTTACAGGCAATATTATAAGATTACTGATACTGCTTGTTACATGTATTTGTAGGAGATGTGAAAGTGCATTAAACTTCATTTTTGAAATTTAAAGCAGGTGAACCTGATGAGGCATCAGATGCAAAGAGAGCATGCACAGATAATGAAGATAACAAATGTTTTTTTTAATCCAATTTCAGCCTTTGCTCAAACCAATCTAATCATAGAACTGAAATTGACTGTTTATCTTTTCAGCAAGAAATTAGGGACGGACCATTTAACTTCCAGGGGGGGGGGGGGGGGGGGGGTTATGGTTTTTTTCTAAACAAATATTCTGATTCCCAATGTTACTGAAAAAAATATTCTGATTTTGGTGGAGTTTTTGGTAGAGTTTTTGTCATGTAACCTAATGTTAAATTCTGGAAAAAAAATTTGCGCTTTGTGCGACAAAAAAAAAAAAATTATAACTCTCATGTTGTCCGGAAAAAAAATTCTGAATGAAGCAAAAAACCATAACCCCCCCTGCAAGTTAAATGGTCGGTCCCTTAATGTTTTAATTTCAGAGAAGTTTTCACAGTATGATGATACATTTTCTTCCTCACTTTGTCATTCTCATTACAACAAATTTATTAACAATTCACAGTTCAGTGCATTGTTTGTGAGAAAAATTGTCGCAATAATGATATCATATGGTTTTTAAAACTGTAGGCGAGGAAAAGAGAGACTTGTTTTTGAAGTATTTCAGTTTTAATAAAAATATAGAGAATGATCGATTTAGATGTTGTCCCTATTGTTATAATTCTTTTAACTTTTTCTCTAGATCTGATGCAGCAGAGGAGAAATTGGCTCAAACCTCTTCATACTTGCAGGATTGTTTAAGTAAACAGTTGTTTATTGAAAAACATAAAGTTACAGGCCAGAATGTTGACATCTATACTTTTCAGATGATATTGCAGTTTGTCGTCAAAGCTTTTGAAGAAGAGAGTTCTTTACTTTTACCTGAAGTTTATGACAGATATAAACTTCTCTTACATAAAAATGACCTCAACATTGTTATTGACAGTGACAAAGATATGTCCAAATTGTTACACTTCACTCAATTGATATTTAATATGTTAAAATCTGTTCTTGACAGAGCTTTATTGTGTTATGTACCAAAAAAGAAAAACCTTGGTCGTCTGATATACAGAAATGATGCAGATGTTTTAGGAAGTTGCCATTCACTATTTTTGGCAAATCATCGCTCATCAAACCAAATTGCCCTGATGGAGAAAGAAAACTTAAAATTAACAAATAAAATTTCTTCTTCTATTACAGATGATTTAAAGGAGAACACAAAGCATGAAAGTCTTGAACATGCAGCACAAATTTTGAGAAATGTTATTAAATTGTATGTTTCAGACAGAATAAAGACTGACAGATTACCAGATATTGACAATTTTAATTGTAGAGATGAGATTTTTAAGATCCACCCTTTCTTGTGGAATTTTTTATTTAGATTTGTTGACAAGATTACAATTATTATGATAATGCTGCCTTGAAATATTGTATTAAATGTTACACAATTAAATAATCAAATTACCACAGGATTGTTTTCATATGCTGACTAGATGTTAATATAATGATATTTTAGTATCCCCTCACCTATGAAGTTGTAAAGTAATACAACCTCCTATCTGTGCATCCATCCACAGGGACTCTGATAACTATTTCTCACAAATATGCGCTCTCGGGCAATTTGATTTATTCTACGAGATTGCCATTGCCCGAGAGGGGTTATTAAAAAAACAATAGCCGAGGACAAAATATAAACCAGGGAAGCACAGAAACAAACCAACAACAACCAACCGATATAACACAAAAAATCACAAATGCACATGAACAACACAAACTTCCGAATAATCTAAAGTGAACTCGGGTGATCCGGAAGGGTAAGCAATTCCTGCCTATTGCAATACATCTATGTGTGTCCATCATCAAGTCTGATAGGACTCTAATCCGGAGAAGGGCAAAGGATCTAAAACAGCCTCAGATCATTTGTCATCTGGGTGTTGTCAACCAGCTCATGATGTCTGCTGTAGATTTTTTTTTCTAATTTTAAGAGTGCTTGGAAGGCCCATGGGATATCATGATAACCACTGAAAAAAACCAAAGTAACTTTGCAAAGAAGAGTTATGATTCAAAATTTATCTAATCTTACAAAAATGTTGCCTTTGAGGTCCCTTACAATGCAAGATGCTGTGTCAATAGAAATAGCTGAAATTATATGGATCTGCAATGTTATGGGATTTTTCTTCAAATTTGGAAAGCAAATTGAAGAAAACATAGGATTCAATATTTAACCAAACTTGCATATATATCAGTCACAAGATGCTGTGAACAGAAATAGGTGAAATCAGAGATATAATAACTGAAATTTGGTAATTTGCAGCTGAAATGATATATGGTTTTGGTTTCTTTAAAGTAAATTATTTAAAATTTTCACTCAAGTTTGTTAATTATTACTTTATCACAAACTTTTTCTGGCCCAGTCTGAGCAAATTCTTTCCAACTTATCCATTTTGTACTTTCCCACCAGGCATGAATAAAAAAAATTTTGTTAAACCAAATTTATTAATATGATTTTGACAACAACACTATGGAAGCAATTTTTTTTTTTATTTTTTTGTTTAAAAAAGGTTTTTTTTTAAACAAAATTTATTAATATGATTTTGACAACACTAATTTTCACTCAAGTTTGTTAATTTTTACTTTATCACAAACTTTTTCTCGCCCAGTCTGAGCAAATTCTTTCCAACTTATCCATTTTGTGCTTTCCCACCAGCCCAGGCATGAATAAGTTTTTTTTTTAGCATAATTTATTAATATGATTTTGACAACAACACTATGGAAGCAATTTTCACTTAATTCTGACCTTATCCACAAACTTTCTTTACACAGTCTGTACATTCTTTCCATATTTTTTTAAAAGATATTTATTTACATTTCGGCCTTGAAACATATATGTTCGAGTTCTTAAAACTACAGTAATTTTAGTCAACTGGAAAGGAAAATCCCGAGAGTACCCGAAAAGCACTTCATTTACGCCGCCTCGTCGCAATTTTCATCTTGACGGGTGTTGATTATAACTGACACAATCGTATCCCCGGTGATAAACCTTGCAACTTTCTGGATATATGTCACCCACGATAATAAATTGTGTATTAAAAGTAAGAAATTTACCAGCATATTCAATAATAAATTAAACAAAAGATGTTTTCTGTTGTCGAACAGGGTTGAGAAATCTTGAAGGTCCATTTTATGAGAGTCACTACTTGTATGAAAGTAAGAATACCGATACAAAATTTAAACATTTACGTTCCCGAATGTCCGTAGAAATGATCCTTTCAACAAAATATTACAACTAACCATAATCGAAGCTACAAAGCAACAAATTCCTGAGGCCGTCCTCTGACATCCATCACGTCAATATTTACGTCGAAAATCACGTGACAAAAAACGTCAAGTGAACTCTCCTGTGTCACTGGCTTCCCGGCTGTCTATAAGAATAAATATACAATATACGTACATTGCCGGAAAATATATAAAGTATTTGTACGAGTTATCGAAACATGTAGAAAAGCGAAACTAACCTGTTTCACAGTGAGTACCAATTAATTTTATATTTAATCTAATCGTCTTCAATGGCGTCAACTGTGGCGTCAGCGCTTGTACTGTTACCGTTTTCTTTCTGTCGCTCTAGATAAATCAGGTACCAGAAATGCTTTTTTATGTCCATGACTAAATAACACTGAAGTTTATTTGACCCCCTTTATTAGTCCTAAAAATCAAACAATTGCAGCTACATCATAGTGAGGACAAGTTACATCTCGATGAGATTATGATGATGTATAGTTTGTTCTAGACCAACATCGCCTCGGGTGTGGTAGATCGTGGGTTCGAGCCCCGATCGGGTCAAACCAAAGATTATAAAATTGATATTTGTTGCTTCTCCGATAAGCATGCAGCATTAAGGAGAAAGAGCAAAGACTGGTTGGCTCGGAATCAGGATAATGTGTCCGTGGGGGACAACATGTCTATCCGCGGGCTTTTATTTCAGTAAGCGTGTTGGTCTAGTACAAAGCGGACATCATCATCATCTCATTTAAAATTAACTTGATCTCGCCATGATATAGCTGAAAAATTGCTGAGTTGACGTTTAACAATAATCATTCGCTCACTCACTGAATGCAAGAACCGAAATCATTACTGTCTATAAGATGAAGCGCTCTCTGTTTTTCTCGTCTGTCTTTTTTTCTCTATATATATGCCAAAAGTGCTTCTTTTTGAAATCCCAGTGTGTAATATTTAATTCTCCGTGCACGTTTTTCGAAGTTTTTCAATCTCGGTTTGTATGCTTTTTTTTTGTTGGATACAAGGATTAAACCTAGTTCTTCTTCTTTTTCCAGGCAAGGAGCAGGAGCCGGATTCGTTAATCGAATGTATTTGGTTCCGCTTGAAAACTCTGCGCAGCAAGTTCTCTATGAAATATTTACATTTATAACACGCTATGTTGTTCATTTTCTTCCAGTGCTTGACTTTAGGGCAGCTCTAAATCCTTAGTTTTCATGAGAAGGTATAATCTTTCCCCTCCGTTTGTTTTGTAGCGGTTCATCTTTTATCTATGTTATTTGTATTTATTTACCCAATTTCAAGGGGGCCGTCGTGGTCTTGACATCTAGGTAGTTGTATTTACAACTACCTATGCAATCTCTGCCTATCATCACTAACGTTGTGAGTTCGAATCTCGCTCATGGCGGGGTGTACTCGATACAAGAGTATGTGATAAAGTTTGTCAGTGACTTGCGACAGGTCGGTGGTTTTCACCAGGTACTCTGGTTTCCTCCTTCAATAAAACTTACCGTCACGATATAACTGAAATATTGTTGAAAGTGGCGTTAAACACCATAAACCAAATCTAACCCAATTTCCATAGCAGATAATGTTCGTGTCGTTTAACAGTAACACGGCAAGTGGCACTAGCGGAACATGTAATGCTTACCCTTCAAGAGCACCTTGGTTCACCCTCAATGGCGTTCATGTTGCCTTATCTTTAGTTTTCTGTGTAGTGTAATGTCGACTATTGTTTGTCTTTTTGACAGTTTTCTTTTTGTACTGAGTGTTTTTTGATATATGGCTTCTGATTACCCCTTTGGGACCTTCAAACTGTTCTTGTTATAGACCCCTCTCAGTGTTTAAAATCAAAGTAAGGGTTGTTAAATAAAATCCTACAAGTGACAGTTTATTTACATTCAGATAAAAATCAAATAATAATGAACTGACCATTTAACTTGGAGGGGGTGGGGGGCGCTATGGCTTTGTCGGCCTCTCGAGCCAGAATTTTTTTTACATGCAAAACAAGAATCAGATTATTTCTTACTTGGACAAGTAAAATATGTAATTTTTCTTCCAATATCAACAAAATTTCTCGTTGAAAACTATAGGGTCTAGTCATTCATGTCTTTGCAACTTTCAGGCCAATGTATGTCTTTCTTTAAATTCTGCGACACCCCGCCGCCCCTCCTAGTAAATTAGCAGCCCATCTAAAAGTTAACTGATTTTTATTACCATAGGCATTTCAATGGTCATTTACAAAGATTTCAAAATGAAAAGATGGTTATATCTTTAAATGATTTTACTCATCAGATCTGATATATAAATGATATAATATAGTAACTATTTCTCTCTATTAGAAGTTAATCATAGTTTAATACAATATACTTTCATTGCTTTATGTTCACCAGTATTTTTAAATACAACTTCTCCGTCGATTTTGTATTCATCATACTTAAAAGTGTGGATTGTTTCAAAATTAAATTTCTCGTAAATTCTCTGTGAATAATTCGATGTTCCTTCTCCTTTTATACAAACAGTATCAAAGCCAATCTCCTTACAGAACATCAGACCAGCTTGGAACATCTTTGTTGCTATCCCTTGTCGTCTATAATCTCTATGCGTTCCAAGTGCAACAAAGTCGATGGCTGTATCCACATTAAAACGTTTGTAAACGTCCATTTCGTCACGCTTGTAACGGACAAACTCCACTATTTTCACTGACTTTTCATTGTTAATCTGTGACAAGTCAATCGAAACCCCCTTTTTTCCAATGACAATGCTCCTGCAAGCAATTATTTCGCCAGTTTTATCAGAAATAAGTATAATGGAAAGATTGTCGCTGAACCATTTTTTTATAATAATGTCCATTTCCTCGTCTAACACAAGGCCTATAGATTTAGCCAGTGTTTCATCAGGATGGAAATGTTCGTTAAGAAATGTTACCAAGTCGTCTGATCGATCATCTGACATTAGTTCCAAATGTCCTTCTTTAAATTTCAATGTTTTGTCTATTCTGGCCAATGCCTTAAAAAAACATGAAAAAAAGGATTATAATTTGTATTTAATTCAGAATTATGGTTAAATAATAAAATTGAAAACAAAAAGTTCCACACTGTCGGAACAGTTCCAAAATCCAACATAAAAATTCGTAGAAAGAGGCAAAATCGATACCTCTAACACACAAATACACGACTGTTTACTTTCCTGGCTTGGTAGATACCCCTAACACACAAATACACGACTGTTCACTTTCCTGGCTTGGTAGATACCCCTAACACACAAATACACGACTGTTTACTTTCCTGGCTTGGTAGATACCCCTAACACACAAATACACGACTGTTTACTTTCCTGGCTTGGTAGATACCTCTAACACACAAATACACGACTGTTTACTTTCCTGGCTTGGTAGATACCCCTAACACACAAATACACGACTGTTCACTTTCCTGGCTTGGTAGATACCCCTAACACACAAATACACGACTGTTTACTTTCCTGGCTTGGTAGATACCTCTAACACACAAATACACGACTGTTTACTTTCCTGGCTTGGTAGATACCTCTAACACACAAATACACGACTGTTTACTTTCCTGGCTTGGTAGATACCCCTAACACACAAATACACGACTGTTTACTTTCCTGGCTTGGTAGATACCTCTAACACACAAATACACGACTGTTTACTTTCCTGGCTTGGTAGATACCCCTAACACACAAATACACGACTGTTTACTTTCCTGGCTTGGTAGATACCCCTAACACACAAATACACGACTGTTTACTTTCCTGGCTTGGTAGATACCTCTAACACACAAATACACGACTGTTTACTTTCCTGGCTTGGTAGATACCCTAACACACAAATACACGACTGTTTACTTTCCTGGCTTGGTAGATACCCTAACACACAAATACACGACTGTTTACTTTCCTGGCTTGGTAGATACCTCTAACACACAAATACACGACTGTTTACTTTCCTGGCTTGGTAGATACCCCTAACACACAAATACACGACTGTTTACTTTCCTGGCTTGGTAGATACCCCTAACACACAAATACACGACTGTTTACTTTCCTGGCTTGGTAGATACCTCTAACACACAAATACACGACTGTTTACTTTCCTGGCTTGGTAGATACCCTAACACACAAATACACGACTGTTTACTTTCCTGGCTTGGTAGATACCCCTAACACACAAATACACGACTGTTTACTTTCCTGGCTTGGTAGATACCTCTAACACACAAATACACGACTGTTTACTTTCCTGGCTTGGTAGATACCCCTAACACACAAATACACGACTGTTTACTTTCCTGGCTTGGTAGATACCCCTAACACACAAATACACGACTGTTTACTTTCCTGGCTTGGTAGATACCTCTAACACACAAATACACGACTGTTTACTTTCCTGGCTTGGTAGATACCCCTAACACACAAATACACGACTGTTTACTTTCCTGGCTTGGTAGATACCCTAACACACAAATACACGACTGTTTACTTTCCTGGCTTGGTAGATACCCTAACACACAAATACACGACTGTTCACTTTCCTGGCTTGGTAGATACCCCTAACACACAAATACATGACTGTTTACTTTCCTGGCTTGGTAGATACCCCTAACACACAAATACACGACTGTTTACTTTCCTGGCTTGGTAGATACCCCTAACACACAAATACACGACTGTTTACTTTCCTGGCTTGGTAGATACCCCTAACACACAAATACATGACTGTTTACTTTCCTGGCTTGGTAGATACCCCTAACACACAAATACACGACTGTTTACTTTCCTGGCTTGGTAGATACCTCTAACACACAAATACACGACTGTTTACTTTCCTGGCTTGGTAGATACCTCTAACACACAAATACACGACTGTTTACTTTCCTGGCTTGGTAGATACCTCTAACACACAAATACACGACTGTTTACTTTCCTGGCTTGGTAGATACCCCTAACACACAAATACACGACTGTTTACTTTCCTGGCTTGGTAGATACCCCTAACACACAAATACACGACTGTTTACTTTCCTGGCTTGGTAGATACCTCTAACACACAAATACACGACTGTTTACTTTCCTGGCTTGGTAGATACCTCTAACACACAAATACACGACTGTTCACTTTCCTGGCTTGGTAGATACCTCTAACACACAAATACACGACTGTTTACTTTCCTGGCTTGGTAGATACCCTAACACACAAATACACGACTGTTTACTTTCCTGGCTTGGTAGATACCCTAACACACAAATACACGACTGTTTACTTTCCTGGCTTGGTAGATACCTCTAACACACAAATACACGACTGTTTACTTTCCTGGCTTGGTAGATACCCTAACACACAAATACACGACTGTTCACTTTCCTGGCTTGGTAGATACCTCTAACACACAAATACACGACTGTTTACTTTCCTGGCTTGGTAGATACCCTAACACACAAATACACGACTGTTCACTTTCCTGGCTTGGTAGATACCTCTAACACACAAATACACGACTGTTTACTTTCCTGGCTTGGTAGATACCCCTAACACACAAATACACGACTGTTTACTTTCCTGGCTTGGTAGATACCTCTAACACACAAATACACGACTGTTTACTTTCCTGGCTTGGTAGATACCTCTAACACACAAATACACGACTGTTTACTTTCCTGGCTTGGTAGATACCTCTAACACACAAATACACGACTGTTCACTTTCCTGGCTTGGTAGATACCCCTAACACACAAATACACGACTGTTTACTTTCCTGGCTTGGTAGATACCTCTAACACACAAATACACGACTGTTTACTTTCCTGGCTTGGTAGATACCTCTAACACACAAATACACGACTGTTTACTTTCCTGGCTTGGTAGATACCCTAACACACAAATACACGACTGTTTACTTTCCTGGCTTGGTAGATACCCTAACACACAAATACACGACTGTTTACTTTCCTGGCTTGGTAGATACCCCTAACACACAAATACACGACTGTTTACTTTCCTGGCTTGGTAGATACCCCTAACACACAAATACACGACTGTTTACTTTCCTGGCTTGGTAGATACCCCTAACACACAAATACACGACTGTTTACTTTCCTGGCTTGGTAGATACCCCTAACACACAAATACACGACTGTTTACTTTCCTGGCTTGGTAGATACCCCTAACACACAAATACACGACTGTTTACTTTCCTGGCTTGGTAGATACCCTAACACACAAATACACGACTGTTTACTTTCCTGGCTTGGTAGATACCCCTAACACACAAATACACGACTGTTCACTTTCCTGGCTTGGTAGATACCTCTAACACACAAATACACGACTGTTCACTTTCCTGGCTTGGTAGATACCCCTAACACACAAATACACGACTGTTTACTTTCCTGGCTTGGTAGATACCTCTAACACACAAATACACGACTGTTTACTTTCCTGGCTTGGTAGATACCCTAACACACAAATACACGACTGTTTACTTTCCTGGCTTGGTAGATACCCTAACACACAAATACACGACTGTTTACTTTCCTGGCTTGGTAGATACCCCTAACACACAAATACACGACTGTTTACTTTCCTGGCTTGGTAGATACCCCTAACACACAAATACACGACTGTTTACTTTCCTGGCTTGGTAGATACCCCTAACACACAAATACACGACTGTTTACTTTCCTGGCTTGGTAGATACCCCTAACACACAAATACACGACTGTTTACTTT
Organism: Bathymodiolus brooksi; assembly: GCA_963680875.1. Lineage (NCBI taxonomy): Eukaryota > Metazoa > Mollusca > Bivalvia > Mytilida > Modiolidae > Bathymodiolus > Bathymodiolus brooksi. Next base: position 30,328,994 of record OY804588.1, on the reverse strand, counting down.
CCTGGCTTGGTAGATACCCCTAACACACAAATACACGACTGTTTACTTTCCTGGCTTGGTAGATACCCTAACACACAAATACACGACTGTTTACTTTCCTGGCTTGGTAGATACCCCTAACACACAAATACACGACTGTTTACTTTCCTGGCTTGGTAGATACCCCTAACACACAAATACACGACTGTTTACTTTCCTGGCTTGGTAGATACCCCTAACACACAAATACACGACTGTTTACTTTCCTGGCTTGGTAGATACCCCTAACACACAAATACACGACTGTTTACTTTCCTGGCTTGGTAGATACCCCTAACACACAAATACACGACTGTTCACTTTCCTGGCTTGGTAGATACCCTAACACACAAATACACGACTGTTCACTTTCCTGGCTTGGTAGATACCCCTAACACACAAATACACGACTGTTTACTTTCCTGGCTTGGTAGATACCCCTAACACACAAATACACGACTGTTTACTTTCCTGGCTTGGTAGATACCCCTAACACACAAATACACGACTGTTTACTTTCCTGGCTTGGTAGATACCCCTAACACACAAATACACGACTGTTTACTTTCCTGGCTTGGTAGATACCCCTAACACACAAATACACGACTGTTTACTTTCCTGGCTTGGTAGATACCCCTAACACACAAATACACGACTGTTTACTTTCCTGGCTTGGTAGATACCCCTAACACACAAATACACGACTGTTTACTTTCCTGGCTTGGTAGATACCCCTAACACACAAATACACGACTGTTTACTTTCCTGGCTTGGTAGATACCCCTAACACACAAATACACGACTGTTTACTTTCCTGGCTTGGTAGATACCCCTAACACACAAATACACGACTGTTTACTTTCCTGGCTTGGTAGATACCCCTAACACACAAATACACGACTGTTTACTTTCCTGGCTTGGTAGATACCCCTAACACACAAATACACGACTGTTTACTTTCCTGGCTTGGTAGATACCCCTAACACACAAATACACGACTGTTTACTTTCCTGGCTTGGTAGATACCCTAACACACAAATACACGACTGTTTACTTTCCTGGCTTGGTAGATACCCCTAACACACAAATACACGACTGTACACTTTCCTGGCTTGGTAGATACCCCTAACACACAAATACACGACTGTTCACTTTCCTGGCTTGGTAGATACCCCTAACACACAAATACACGACTGTTCACTTTCCTGGCTTGGTAGATACCCCTAACACACAAATACACGACTGTTTACTTTCCTGGCTTGGTAGATACCCCTAACACACAAATACACGACTGTTTACTTTCCTGGCTTGGTAGATACCCCTAACACACAAATACACGACTGTTCACTTTCCTGGCTTGGTAGATACCCCTAACACACAAATACACGACTGTTCACTTTCCTGGCTTGGTAGATACCCCTAACACACAAATACACGACTGTTTACTTTCCTGGCTTGGTAGATACCCCTAACACACAAATACACGACTGTTCACTTTCCTGGCTTGGTAGATACCCCTAACACACAAATACACGACTGTTCACTTTCCTGGCTTGGTAGATACCCTAACACACAAATACACGACTGTTCACTTTCCTGGCTTGGTAGATACCCCTAACACACAAATACACGACTGTTCACTTTCCTGGCTTGGTAGATACCCCTAACACACAAATACACGACTGTTCACTTTCCTGGCTTGGTAGATACCCCTAACACACAAATACACGACTGTTCACTTTCCTGGCTTGGTAGATACCCCTAACACACAAATACACGACTGTTCACTTTCCTGGCTTGGTAGATACCCCTAACACACAAATACACGACTGTTCACTTTCCTGGCTTGGTAGATACCCCTAACACACAAATACACGACTGTTCACTTTCCTGGCTTGGTAGATACCCCTAACACACAAATACACGACTGTTCACTTTCCTGGCTTGGTAGATACCCCTAACACACAAATACACGACTGTTCACTTTCCTGGCTTGGTAGATACCCCTAACACACAAATACACGACTGTTCACTTTCCTGGCTTGGTAGATACCCCTAACACACAAATACACGACTGTTCACTTTCCTGGCTTGGTAGATACCCCTAACACACAAATACACGACTGTTCACTTTCCTGGCTTGGTAGATACCCCTAACACACAAATACACGACTGTTCACTTTCCTGGCTTGGTAGATACCCTAACACACAAATACACGACTGTTCACTTTCCTGGCTTGGTAGATACCCCTAACACACAAATACACGACTGTTCACTTTCCTGGCTTGGTAGATACCCCTAACACACAAATACACGACTGTTCACTTTCCTGGCTTGGTAGATACCCTAACACACAAATACACGACTGTTCACTTTCCTGGCTTGGTAGATACCCCTAACACACAAATACACGACTGTTCACTTTCCTGGCTTGGTAGATACCCCTAACACACAAATACACGACTGTTCACTTTCCTGGCTTGGTAGATACCCCTAACACACAAATACACGACTGTTCACTTTCCTGGCTTGGTAGATACCCTAACACACAAATACACGACTGTTTACTTTCCTGGCTTGGTAGATACCCCTAACACACAAATACACGACTGTTCACTTTCCTGGCTTGGTAGATACCCCTAACACACAAATACACGACTGTTTACTTTCCTGGCTTGGTAGATACCCTAACACACAAATACACGACTGTTCACTTTCCTGGCTTGGTAGATACCCTAACACACAAATACACGACTGTTCACTTTCCTGGCTTGGTAGATACCCCTAACACACAAATACACGACTGTTCACTTTCCTGGCTTGGTAGATACCCCTAACACACAAATACACGACTGTTCACTTTCCTGGCTTGGTAGATACCCTAACACACAAATACACGACTGTTCACTTTCCTGGCTTGGTAGATACCCCTAACACACAAATACACGACTGTTCACTTTCGTGGCTTAGAACACTTAAGGCACTTTAATAAATAAAAAATGGTAGGGTTATTTTTTTTATTATTAGGTACTTTAATAAACTAGAGGCTCCCAGGAGCCTGTATAGCTCACCTGGGTATAACAACATCAGTCAATAAAACTTGATAACTTCGGTAAAAAAAATTAACAAATGTAGCCTTCGTCATTGCAGACCCCTTCTACAAAAAAATTTGGGCAGGGGTTATGTAAGTTATCAAAATTGCTGTAAAAAAACATATATGTCAATGATTCTCAAAATTTAGCTTTTCCTACTTCACATTTTGTAATAGAGTTGCTTCCCTTTGATTATTTGAGTAACCAAAAGCAGCGAGTCAACAAAAAAATGCATTTCAAGAGGAATAATTTCATTCCCCCTTTTTTCTATTTTTAGCTTGGCGGGATCACCGGACACAATTTTGGATCATTCCACAAAAGTTTGATTGCAATTGGCCCAGTGGTTTCTGAGGAGAAGATTTTTATGTCAATTTCCCATAGGGTCCTATGTTAAGCTAAGTTCGGCTGTGGGGGCCATCTTGATCGAAGGGCCGGACATATTTTTGGAAGAGAACCATCTAATGACTATTTCATCAAAATTTTGTTCTTATTGAGCAAATGGTTTCAGACAAGAAGATTTTTATGGGAATTTCCCATAGGGTCCTATGTTAAATTAAGTTCGGCTGTGGCGGCCATCTTGGTCGGAATTTTGGAAGAGGACCACCCAAGAATCATTTCAGCAAAGTTTGGTTGAGATTGGCTCAGTAGTTTCAGAGGAGAAGATTTTTTTAAAATTTCATCCCCCCTTTTTTCTAATTTGCAAAATCGGTCAAAAGTTCAAAGTTCATAAAAAATCCCGTAATATATGTTAAAAAGCTCATCATTATGCTTATACAGTTCAAATTTGGGCACTTTCTGGCTTAAAATAGAGCAGTTTTGGCCATTTGAAGAAATTTCTATTTTTAGTAATGGCGGCCATCTTGGATACAGGACGGCGCTGACGGACACAATTTTGAAAGGGGACCACCTAAGGATCATCTCAGCAAAGTTTGGTTGAAATTGGCTCAGTAGTTTCAGAGGAGATTTTTTTTTTTTAAATTTCATCCCCCCTTTTTTTAAATTTGCATAATCGGTCAAAATGGGTAATGGGATTTACTTCAAAATTGCAGGGTATGTAGATCTTGACATGCTGCACATTTTTGCAATTTAAACTTAACATCTATCTCTAAATAGTTTTTGAAATATAAGACGAAAAGTATTAAAATAAAAAAAAAATTGATGAAAAAAGGTCAATAACTCCAAGATGGGTAATCAAATTTACTTCAAAATTGCAGGGTAGGTATATCTTGACATGCTGAACATGTTTACATGCTTACCATCTGCCTCTTATAGTTTTTGAAATAAAGGACGAAAAGTATTAAAATTTTGAAAATTTGATGAAAAAAGGAAAATAACTCCAAAATGGGTAATGGGATTTACTTCAAAATTGCAGGCGGTGTAGATCTTGATATGCCGCACATTTTTGCAATTTAAAGTTAACCTTTATCTCTTATAGTTTTTGAAATATAAGACGAAAAATATTAAAATTTTACAAATTTGATGAAAAAAGGGCAATAACTCCAAGATGGGTAATCAGATTTACTTCAAAATTGCAGGGTAGGTAGATCTTGATGTGCTGATCATTTTTACCCTATGTCAGATTTTTGATATTATTAACGGTTTTTGAGTTATTACCCAAAACCTGCAATTTTACCATATGTTCTATTTTTTCTATTTTTAGTAACAGCGGCCATGTTGGTTGGTGCACGGCATCACCGGACACAATTTTGATACTAGACACCCTAGTGATGTTTCAGACCAAGTTTGGTTTCCATTGGTCTAGTACTTTCAGAGGAGAAGATTTTTGAAAAAGTTTATGATGTACGACGGACGACGACGACGGACGCCAAGTGATGGCAATAGCTCACCTGACCCTTTGGGTCAGGTGAGCTAATAAAAAATGGTGGGGTTATTTTTTATTATTAAACTAGTTTTATAGTTCGAACTACAGTTATCAAAATTCTTGGATTTGATTGGATAAATGTTAGAGGCAAACAAAAAACGTACAATCCAGAGAAACTGCCAACATAGGTTGTACACAAGACGAAGAAAAGCAAAACAAAAACACAATACAATATGTGTTGGACACCAATATACGCAAACAAACAGAAATAACGTAAATACGACATGCGCCCTCCTAGAAACAACTGGAGGTAAATACGAACCGTACATCGTTAAATTATGCGGAAATCGTAACGGACATCACAAATAAAAATTCGAAGAAAGAGGCAAAATTGATACCCCTAACACACAAATATATGATCGTTCACTTTCCTGGCTTGGAACACCGATGCATTAAAGAAAAATTGTGTTGTTAAACTAGTCTTATAGTCCCAAATACAGTTATTAAAATTCTTGTTGTCGTTTAACGCCACTGGCAACATTATATTTGAGTTATATATTGTCGGTCTGTTTTAATGTCTTAACAAACAAAAGCAGCCGGAATAAACCATCGACATGCATATTCAACTTCTGAAACATAGGCTATGTAACTTCTACTAGAGTACAGAATATCTGACAATAGAAGAACAGCCTCTGTTTCGGAGAATTCGACCTACCGGAAGTCACTGTCAAACTTAAGGTTGAATCGAGTACACATTACCATGGGCGTGAATTAAAGTAACATCTTTAGTGGTGACATGTTGATGTAAATCCAACTACCACACGACCGTTCCCACGACCGTCTTAATTTAGTTATATTTTTGTTCATATCCCAAGCCATCCATGACTTAAATTTACATTGACTGCCGTTGTCGTCGTTTCTATGTTTGGATGTATGATGTTTAATAGGAGTGTGACAAACCAAAGACTATAAAACTGATATTTGCTACTTCTCTGCTAAGCACGCAGCATTAAATAGTATGAGAAAAGACTGGTTGGCTCAGACTCAGAATAATGTGTCCAAGTGGAGAGATATATCTATCTGTTGACTGTTGTTTCAGTGAGCTAAAACACTATTAAAATCCAACTAGCGTGTTGGTGTACTACAATGTGGACATCTTCATCATATCATCGCATGTAATGAAAGCATAGATATCAAATTTGGTGCGCACGACGCGTTTCTGGAATAAGCGGCAACAGGTATGCTCAAAGCCAAAATATTAGAAAGCCAAATAATTTTAAAATCTTTGGGAGCAAGACAATCAAAGGGTCTCAACAGAATAGCCAACATCGGCTGAGATCACCTATGCCTGAGGGAAGAGTAACTTGTTCACGCCATCATATAGCTGAAAATTGTTTATTTGGCGTTAAACAACACTCACTCAACTTGTAGAGGCATGGTTCGTCTTTTTTTCAGTTCGGTGCCGTAATTCAATTCTCAACCCGAGGGTGGTAATTTCCCCAAGGGCTTGATATTTATCTCATTACGGCAATAAGTGTTTTATTATACCGAGATTACTCTAAGAAGGGCATGTTTTAAGACTTGTCAGTACTTCTGAATTTCACATTATGATGCCCCCAAATGGAATTTATCCCATAATATAGACTATTTGGACATTTCCATCTTGATTCTAAAATTATACGCTTTCCACGTTTTTGTAAGAGTTACTTCCCTTCAGTGCGTGCACAGGTGTACATTTCATGCAAAGTTTAGCGAAAATAACATACATGTATATAGATTTCTTATACTCTGTGTAAAATTTAAATGTTGTAACATCTTGTGAATTTTGCCCTTCTTTTGCAGATTTCGAAAAAGAGTACCCCCTACAAAACACTAAATTGTTCGTCCCTACCCAACTCTCTATACTTAATCAGTGGTAGTCAAAAGTTGTTGACCCATGACTTCCATCATTTCTATATAGCTTAATTTTTTATTTTTTTAATGTATTTTATAGTGAATTTATTCTCATCCTGAATATAGCTGAAATACTGTTCGTTGAATGGCAAGCGATAATCAATCAACTAATCAATAAATCGATCTAAACACCAAAAAAAGATAAAACATTCATGAATAGTTTGAGGGTCATTCAGTTTACACAGGGAACGACCATTTAATTTGGAAAGGGGGCTGTATGTTTTATGTCGCCAAATTTAATAGAAAACGAAATAATTGACCTGAACGATGCAAAAATTAAATAAACTGACACTGGAGTTTTCAACTATACATTTTTGGTAAAAATTGAAGAAAATTCCTGATTTTTCATGTCTACAAATTTTGTTTCGTGTGAAAAACCATTATATAGCTCGGGCGAACATAGCCCCCACCCCACTAAAAGTTACATGTTCGGTCCCTTAAGAAGAAGTGCCCGTCGTGGTCGTGATCGTATGGCAGTTGGATTTACAACTACATTCTATGCAGTCAGTGCCTATTACCACTGATGTTGTGAGTTCGAATCCCGATCAGGGCGAGGTGTACAACATTATGTGATAAAGTTTGTCAGTGACTTGCGACAGGTCGGTGGTTTTCTCCAGGTCCTCCGATTTCCTCCACCAATAAAACTGACTGCCACGATATAACTGAAAAATATTGTTGAAAGTGGCGTTAAACACCATAAAACCAACCATCCAACCTATGAAGAAAGACATTTTTAAATATCCCGGGAAATTTTAAACGAAATAAAATATCATACCTCCTCCAATTCTTTTCTAGGTTTCAGCTTGTATTCCGACATGTTGATCATACGATCCTACGTACTGCTGGACTAATTATATAATAGTAATAACACATTTTTAAAATGGACCATCGATTTATTGAACTTCAAATGCATTTTGGGTTCTTGAATACAACTCCAATAATGTGTCACATGCAAAATATTAGCAATGGTACAGACACTCTTTTATAACATCCAGAATATATTACTTCAAAATTAAATATTAGTTTACACTTTAATTTAATCAGAGCATAATTAATAAAAATAAATCACTTTTGATTAGCCTTATTGTGCCTCCATACCACTGAAATGATAAAAAGTTGTATATATTATATTTTCTAGGTCAAGTTTATTGATATAACTACATTTGTATAAATAAATTAGCACTAAATCATCTCTGTCAGTGACTTCAAATAAAAATCGTTTATTTCAGCAATATTTCTGATAAGTAAAAAAATAGTGTCAATTTAGAATACATCCTTTGAAAACAAAACCCCAGTTTCCCTATTATTTTTACCATTTCAAAAAATATAATGTATTTTAAACCATAAGTCTGAATCTGTGTCTGTGACTTAGTACAGCAATTCATTCATATACAGATACAAATTTTATTTAAAGTGGGAGTATAAAAACATACAACATAAGCTCTGAAGAGCTTTTAAAACTGACATACATGTAAATAACAAAACAAGCAAAAGGACAGACATGCATAAAAAGCAGAGCACATACATATTATAAAACATAAAAGCACAGTAGTTGAACTAAATTAAAAATAAACACAGCTGATGAACTAAATTAAAAATATCTAGTAAAACATAAAAGCACAGTAGTTGAACTAAATTGAAAATAAGCACAGTTGATGAACTAAACTAAAAATATCTAGCATACTAAGGGAAGGAAATCAGACTGAAGCCTTGCATGCAAAGCAATGACATGAGCTGCCTGACCATGTATTAATCAAATTTTTAACAAACTAAAACTTGTAGTTCTTACCTGTGGTAAAGCTGCTTTATTTTGATATCTAAAAGAATACGAAGTATTTTTTATATCTATGAGGTCAAATAAATAAACAGGACAATCCTTATTAACAATTTTGAAAACTTCTAAAGCAAATGTTCTAAGTCTCCTTACTTTTAGGGATGGCAGTATAGATTTGCATAACAGGTCTTCATAACTAGAGGTGTATTCATTGTATATAAATCTCAGAGCCCTTTCCTGTATTTTTTCTGGTATTCGTTTCTCCAAAAAAGTGCCAAACAAGAAGATACACCATAGGTTTTTAATTTTAATATAAGCAGGTCATGGGGTAAACAATCAAAAGCTTTTGATAGGTCCATGAGTATGGCCGCAACATATTTATTTTGATCTAAAGCCTTTTTCCAGTCTTCAATTACCTTTAATAAAGCAGTTTGGCATCCGTAGCCTTTCCGAAAAGCAGATAAAAAAAGTATGAAAATATGAGTCAAATAATTCGACAATTTGACTGTTTACTGCCCTTTCAAAGATTTTAGATATCATGGGAAGGATACTGACTGGTCGGTAATTGCCTTTATCTAGAGTGTTATTCTTTTTATGTAAGGGAACCACTTGTGCTTCTTTAAGTTTATCAGGGAATGTTGATGTTTCAAAGGATTTATTTATAATTTTAGAAATGGGATTTGCTACACCAGATTTAGATAATTTAAAATTTTTTAGAAGATATTCCATTTTTTTCTGTAGCCTTTTTTATACCAATTTTATTAATTTCTTTATTAACAAATTCTTCATTAATGGGATTAAAAATAAATTGGTCAGTTTCAGTTTTAATTTCTTTTATACTTGGATGGTTATCTGTTTTTATGTTTTGTGAACCGATGTCTTTAGCAACATTTATGAAGAAATTGTTAAATGTTTCAGCTACTTCTGTTTGATTATTTATAATATTATTTATAATATTATCATTTTCACACAGAATTATGTCTTCAGAAAAATGAGAGCCTTTATTCGTTAGAAAGGGTTTACTTTTAGGACCACCTGCACATCTTTCAATCAAATAATTTCTGATGAATTGTTTTTTTATTTTGTTCACCAAATTTCTGTTTTCTGTATATTTCCCAATTTTGTTTATTTTTACATCTATTGTACTTATTAAATGACATTCTTTTTTTGTAGATTGCTCTTTTGAGATTTTTATTCATATCTACAAGTTTTTTCTTTTTCATTGGGGCATGTTTATTAATTACAGAAATAAATTCTGATTCAAAATTCTCATATGCTGAATTTACATTATCACACTTATCAACAATTGAGTTTAAGTTTTTTTGCTCTAAATCATTTAAAAAAAATTCTTGGTCAAAGTTTTTAAAGCTCCTATATTCTACAAACTTTTTATTTATTCTAGGAATTGTTCCTTTGATTTGAACCGATATAATGTTATGAACATCGCCACAATTAAAGTTTTGTATATTTTGACAGAGAGTTGATCGATTTGTCAAAATAACATCAATTAAGAGTTGCAGGGGCACCTTTACTTAGTAAAACAAGTAGGACTTTTAAGGTTTACAAAATCAAAAATATCACATACATTTTTCAGTGCTGCTCCTTTATGTTCAAAGAGCATGTCACCCAAAATCAAAACATTGTCATATAAGGTGGAAATTTTATCGAAAGTAAGTAAGTAAGTAAAACTTTATTTCAATTCGGCATGTAATATAAACAAAAAACATAAGCTCTCAAGAGCTTTTTACCGAATATAAATACATCAACATTAAAACAATACAATCGGCATGCAATTACAAAATTAAAACATATCATGCAGGCAAAAAGCAGAAAGGGGGCTGTAAAAGAAACCCGAACAGAGGTCCATGTGGCAAGTGCCTCGCTGTCACCCTGTTCAGGATTACCATACAGTCATTCCATTTCAACATAAATGCAGTACAAAACAAGCCAAGCATGAGACTAAAAACAAGCAAAAAGCAACTAAAATACAGAAACTTAAACATTTAGTAATTTCCATAGAAAACAGATGACGCCATTTTACGGAAATGGCTGGTTTTAAAATTTCATGGTTCTGGCCATCTACCAAATCATACTACATCTAAATAAAATAACAGAATGTTTGAAAATGACCACTTTCAAAATTGTGTTTACTTTTGATGTTTTTTTTAGTGCTGAAACCACAATGCACTGCAAAGTGACATGTATTTTATATAAGAAACAGGCACATTTCAGTCAGCTATTTTCTTTACAAGTACGATCAGTAATTTCCATAGAAAACAGATGACGTCATTTTGCTTCGTGTTATCGGTTTTCGTGCTATTATCGATTTTCAGATATAGCGATTAACAGTGTTAACCCTTCATTCATATGACGATTGAAATTTTCAAAGAATGGCTAGTTAAATATTTCTTTGTACATAGGATTGTTTTTAAAGCCATTCTTGTATTTTAATATACTCTCGATTATCTGGCAACTTTTGTTGTCAGTAAAATGGCGTCATTTGTTTTCGTGTGAAGTAAAAACAAGGCCGATATACGGGATGGAAACGAATATATAATCCGGAAATGGCTGGTTTTAAAATTTCATGGTTCTGGCCATCTACCAAATCATACTACATCTAAATAAAATAACAGAATGTTTGAAAATGACCACTTTCAAAATTGTGTATACTTTTGATGTATTTTTTAGTGCTGAAACCACAATGCACTGCAAAGTGACATGTATTTTATATAAGAAACAGGCACATTTCAGTCAGCAATTTTGTTTACAAGTACGATCAGTGACCCCATGACAGGAAGAGCCGGTGTCTGAGAGGCAGATGACATAGTTAAATTTTATATAGCCCTTCTGGATTTTTTTCCAGCTACTTTATAAATGAAGTAAATTTTTAGCATTACAAAAAGTATGGTTCAGTAGGTAGGTTCACTGTTCTTGGTACTTACGTCTTTAAAAGCAAACTTTAACATCTTTTACAGATGTCACGCTGCAGTTTTGTTTATGTTCCATAAATAGAAACCGGAAGACACGTCAAAAATAATGCGTGCGCTGTGGAAATCAAAATAAAATGGATAAAACGAAAACAGATGACGCACGAAAACACATACCGTGACGATAATTGACTGTGGTCTGTATAAGCCCGATATTAACCATTTTCTTTTGTTGATAAGAATTTCAATCATTATGGATTCAATTATTTTTCATTCAAGCTTGTTTTTCCTGTCGCATGTGCGTTTCGGTCGGCTCTACAAAAGTGATAGTTGTCAATTTTAAATTGTGCGTCTGGGAAGGAGTTATCAATTTTGGTTTCAGCAATGATGAGCATATCAACTGTGTTGGTTGTTAAGAGTTGTTTGATGGAACAGAATTTATATCTTATGCTATTGATGTTTAAATACGCACAGGTAAATGTTTCTGGATGTTTCTTTCTCTGTTCAGTAAGTTCATTGAAAATGTCGTACGTTTCGTTGTTTTCATCGCGAGTACTAGAAAATGAACTTCCGGTTAGGTTAAAATTATTATCATTCGATCTGAACGAAGTTTCACCAAAGTAAGAGTCTGTAAATTTGGGCAATCGATCGGTGCATATTTTACAGAAGTATGTTTCGTTGGATTCTCCTAGTTTTGTATATTCAGAGACAGTTATTTTAGTGCATTTTAATTGGGTCCAGTTGTCACAGAAATCACATTGGATGGCCTTCTGATTTGATCTCACCGACTTCTGACATAGATAAGATAAGAATAAGAATAAGATAAGAAAACTTTATTTTGATTCGGCACATAATAAAACAGTACAACATAAGCTCTAAGGAGCTTTTTACCGAATATACATTAACAATAAAACAACACAAGTCACATGCAAAGTTACAAACTAAAATAAGCTAAGACATACAGGCATAAAAAGGAGGACTGTGTATAGATCTGAACAAGAACTAACCCGAATAATCCAGTCGTTATATTCCACTCACTATCGATCGCTTCATTAACGCCTGAATGCATTCACCTGGTAAATCCTTCAACCGGAAGAATTGATAGCTCGGTGAGTTATGGGTATTTATTTACTTGAAATACGCGCGAAAAAGAGGCGGAGCTTCTCAATGTTTGTAAACATGTACATGTGCGATGGAACGATTAGATACATGTGTACATTGTATTCATGTTTTTGACTTAAACAAACTAAAATCCGAAAAGAGAAGAAGTGTTGGTAAGCTGCATAGCGACGTGGACCTGATAAAAACATTGTCATTCTGTTATGATCTGGATGAGTTAAAACTGAGGAATGCAATAGGTTTCGATGAAAGTAGTTATTTTGTTTGTGACAGTTGTTTTAACAACTTGAGATCAATTTTTGTATCGCTAAACAAGTGTAACCAGTTGAAAGCAAAGTTATCAACAAGGGTTTCGCCTAGTTACAGACTTTTATGTGACAATTTAACTGTGAGAGATGAGGTTCAATGTGAAACTGTTGAATATTGTGAACCAGAGAATGAAATATCCAGCTTACTATTAATAAGTGAACATGAGATTTGTACACCTTATGTGCTCAATTCTACTAGGAAACGACCAAGACATGCATTTACACCCACAAAGTCAGGTCTCACACCTAAGTCAAAGAGGAAAACACAGCCAAAAACACCAAAATCAAAAAAGAACAGGAGAAGGCTACACTTCACTCCATTTCATTCTGAGGATGCTGTGCAGTCTCCAGGACCCAAAGTAAAGGTAAATACAATGCACATGGTGATCCAGTTGTTATATTTCACTAAACATTTAGGTAATTCACATGAATATGTGTACTAGGTGGGTTACTGGTTCTGCAGACCGGTGAACAAAAATAAATTTTGTCCTCTCACAGAGCAAAAATGACTTGATGCACATAACACACTGTAAGTGACCAACCAGCACAAAAAATGTCAATGTATATTTCATACATGTATCTTTAGGGTTTTAGGTCTTAACGAAAGGCTTCAGAGTCTTAATATATGCATGCGATATTACCAGGCTGCACCAAAGATGTACATGTAGTGTTGATTTTACTCCTTTTTGCTGGCATACATATATGTATATACAGAACAGAACATAATTTTTATTGGTGTTAAATCCATATACAAAGGATTGTTACCAAAACAACACATAAAATACAAAACAAAAGAAACTGTAAATTGCAATTTAACTACATATACATGTACATGACATGAACTTTTTCTCATCAGTCAGGGCATAAAAAGATGGACAAATACTATAAATATTGGCAAAAGTTGTATTCCTAATATTGTTAAGGCTGGAGCATGTAATGAGAACATGATATTTATCTTCAACTCCATTTTTACACAAGGGACAATTATTATACATTATTATATATACATGTATTCAATTTCACTATTGTGAAACACTGAGTTGGATGCAAAGAGAGCTTGATTTTACGAATATATAAGAATATAAAAAAAATACATGTAAAAATCTATCTATACAGCTTTAATTAGGAATGATCCCCCTAAACCTATTAAATTATAAAATGCATGTAATGAATTTTTTCAGGTGCAGCTGGAATTTAAAGGAAGTTGTAGACAGATGGATCTGAAAGGACCTGGGAAACTTGCATGTCGAAGCATTGTGCAAAAACAGTACAAAACAGCATTAAACCACCTGCTCAAGATAGATGACGCTAAAAAGGAGTTAGCTAGCACAGTTAGGAAGACAATATCACGAGAGGTCCAGAATTTATGTAATGACAAAGACTCTGTATTCAGAGGATCTAATATTAAAAATTTCTCATGGAAATCAGCTCACAAGGAATTGCAAAAGAACTGTCCAGTGACAATTGACCTTATGAAAATTATTTGTGGCAATAACAAAACAGAGAAGTTAACACCTAGACTTATTTCCAGTGTTGGAATTATGTTATTCAACAGAAACCAGCAGATGAATGCCATCCAATCCATCAATAGTGTTCTGATGTTCAGGGGACATGTGAGAACTAGGGTAAGTTACATTTATGACACTTTATTACATGTACATTATCATGATTGGGTAAATGATATACATTTTTTTGTACTAGTCACATTTTGTAAATTTCTGATGAGATATAGTGTCCTTAAAACTTTTAAGTCTGAAAATTATGTCAATCGACAACAATCGCCCAATGTTTTAAGCTGAATATCATGAATATTAAATGTTTGTGTTTGACGTCCAGTCGAATGACACCTTATTACCATACAGCATGGTCCTATGACTACCTTCACATGCTGGAGACCATTATATTTTAAAGTCTTGATATTACTTTTTCAGTTGTAATTTTGCTTGTTCATAAACTGATGTTTCTTTGTCATTTTCTGCAAACTGTAGCATTTATTGAATAAAAGACCACTTGTTTGTATTACCCATACATTCTCTCAAGAAGATCATGATGCAAAAGTTAAAATAAAAATCACTTGTAAGTTGTACAACATATATGTACAAACATGTACATGTATGAATCTGGAATGTTGTCAAACAAAATCAGCAATAAATTGAATACCACTGTTTTGCTTCTCCTTTAATTGGTCTATTATTCTGTTTTTATAGGTATACAGCACTTTCAATAGAGCAGGCTTCGGTAGTTCCTATAAGTCAACACTCAGTACAATCGACAAAATATGTGAAAGTTTTGATATCCCTGTTAAAACTTGGGCAAAGGCAGTGTCAGTCCAGTATGAAAGCAGTGGCAATGTGAGAACAAGTACCAACAGCACTGGTAAGTACATGTACATTGTAATGTATATGCATATGTATTTAAATTGGACGATTTACAATTGTGTCTTATATATTTTTTCCGCTGTATGTTTTTCAACATTGTATTTAATTCAAGTTAACAATAAAATCATTGGTATTTGAATATTGTTACATGTAATAAATGGTTTGAATAGATAACAAATGCTATTGCATGTATTAACAGCCCTATTGGGTGTAAATATTTACAAAAAAGACTGATCTGTTGTTAGAATTAATATTACATATGCAAGTATCAACAATTTTAATATATTATTGCGAAACGGCTACACTCATATAGAATAAAATTATTTGGGGGGTCTTATTCCTTTTAAGACTCTTTAGAAGAAAAAAAAAAATTGAGGTCGTATTATGTTATGGCACTGTCAGCGTCCTTGTCGTCGACTGTGCACATTTCGTTTCCATTGTCTAACTTTATTTCTAGTTGACAGATCATTATAAAATTTTAACATAATGTTTCTTGACACAAAAGGAAGGTTGGTATTGAATTTGGAGTTTGTGGCCCCACCCATTTCAGAATGAGGGGCCAAAAGGGGCCCGTTTGAGTGTTTTCACATATTATATACATAAATGGACATTCTTATATGCGAAAGTTTTAAATTAATAATATGTTACTATGTAGAAGACATCATTCACTTATCATGTGTTATTTTTACAGATGAACACAACTATGCACAACTTACAGAAACTGAAGATGTAATATGTGACATGACTCCTGATCACAGCTACACATTAAGCCCTCCATCAGAAGTACCACAAACACCAATTAACAGCACAGTTAATTACACTAGTCCAGGTATGTACATGTACACTTATTTAACATTTGAATAAAACAACCATTCTCAGAATGTTAAGGGGGCATGTATATTTTAAACCCCCTCCCCCCCCCCCCCCTAAAAATGAAAAATCGATTACATGTACATATTTTTTTCTTTTTATACCAATTATACCCCCCAAAATGAATTTTAGGGGGTATGTAGGAATCACCCTGTCCGTCTGTCGTTTGTCCATCATTCTTGTAATCGCAACTCCTCCAATATGGTTTGTTGGATTTCAATGAAACTTAACCCAAAGGTAGTACACCATATGAAGATGTGCATGAAGGAAAATAATTAGTCTGGCATAATCAAGGGGATATAATTGGACTTGAGGATATTTTCATGTTGTTCTATCTCAGTGACCTCGTAAGCGCATCTACTCCTATATGGTTTGTTTTTGTATTAAAATAAACTGAAGTTATTATTTACTGTCAAAATAAAGGAAGGTAGATATTTAGATGGCAGATAGAAAATCAAGAGACCATTATATATTGCATATATATACTACAAGTACATGTCCAAGTAAGATTAAAATGAACATGCATTTTATTTTCAGACATGGATTCTCCATTTACAACCTCTCCAGAAGAAGCAGCAATTGCTGTCAAAACATCATTTGAGATTGTTATGGACAACTTAAATATGGTTCAGAAAACCCGCCACAAAACTCTGGAGACTGGGAACAAAACACACAACCTTACACACTCCATTGCTGTACAGCACCGTGTAACTGACAATACCAAAGATGCCACACTTCCACAAGCAGACATCTTATCTGTACATAATGAAGCTTTTGTGCCAAACCATGAAGACTATGAAGCATTGTATGCAGATTTTAAAGTTTTAATTCAACGTGCATTAGTGGAACACATCCCAGCTTTGAAGGATTATCATGACCTTGTAGAATTCCATATCCCACATCCATATTCCAAAGAGTCGTCAAAAAAGAGTAATGTTGTAAGTATAAAATATAAATGTGTGGCACTTTTAATTGAGAGGACTGATGGGTTAATTTCATTCTTTGTGATCAAAGTTATTTTCATGTTGTCATCCATGATAGATGCCAACTTTTATCTTGATCTGTTATTTTGTGGAAATTTATTCGTGATTTTGAATTTTCAACTTTTTGTGAATGATGATTTGCATTATTTACTTTCTATGATATGTGGTGATGAGGACCCCCATCAGTGCCCTCTTTATTAGTAACGGATGTACAATTGCCAATTGTTAAGTTAGTATATGGTTTTCCAGGAAACTTCATATGTGTTTCATGTGAAAATAGTGATGTTTTTGCATATATGCATATTTTCTGTCAACCATACATATGTACCTGTATATGGAAAATGCAAGTTTATTTGTCGACCTTATACTTCAACTGACAAGATTTTTGAGATTTAGTCTAGTTGGTTAAGTCACATCACATCATGATTGTATTTTTACACCGACATTTGCAAAGAGTAAACAATTTTGGTAAGCTCCATACATGTATATTGGATTTGTTGGGGTTGTCTTCCTGAATGTGTTTTTAAATGAAATCTTATGTCCATGTATATATAAACCTTATTTAATTATAATACTAGGTTACTGATGAATGTATTTTTAACAAATTGTTATTTTCTATTTTAGATTCCCTTGGGTATACTTGAAAAAGATGAAAATATAACAGAGCAAATGGTAGAAATTGTTGAGCATCTGCAACAGTATGTTCCCAGAACTACAGACAATAAAATTATTCCAATTTTACTTGGAGGTGATGCCCTCAGTGTTGAACGCGGTGAAGCAGCAAGACGTGCCAGGTCTGATTCGTTTTCACCCGAAGACAGATTAGATGGTCTGGTGTGGAAAAGTGAAGATTGGCATGGACATGTGATATCATTACAGGTACATATAATTACATTTATTTGGAGTTTGAATTCCAAAATTCCTCATAGTAAGTTTAATTATGGGTTTTTTTCTGGGGAAAAAACATTATTACACAATTTTATTTGATGCTGAAAGAAGATACAAGAAAACAGGCTACAATATATAGTAACACTCAAAAGTTTGGAATATGAAATTAAATTGACACATGTATCCGGGTTAAATCAGTTTTGCCCTGAATTTTTCTTTATACCTGTATATGGACCTCCATTCTTTTAATATATTGCATTACATCATAGCTTTTGAAGTTTTGTTTTCTTCTGTTATGATTCACATTGTCTTTAATTGTTGGTGATAAAAAAAAAGTTAAAAGTTTTATTTTCATATATTAATGAAATAAATTAATGTGAAACTTCAGCACTAAAATACTGAAGCAACCGTCCAAAAGGGCAAATCCAAAAAAGTATAATCAACAAAAATATGATAATAGTATTGAACTAAGAGGAAAGATATCCAGAACAGAGAGAAAAGGAAAAGCACATAACAATTGAACTGAAGCATTTGCGTTGTGAACCCGACAACAAATAAAAATATACATTACATGTACATATGTTGTTCTTTTTAACCAAAATATAAATATACTGGACACTTTTTGATGCAAAAATTCATTTCTTTACAGGAAACATTCAACATTTTGTATAAAGGAACTTCATCCGGAGAAAAGGGCACATTATTCCAGCTTAGAAACTAGTTTGACAGACGTGGTGTAAAATCAGAGGTATTGCTAGTTGTTAGTTTGCTGCATATTTACTCAGTGCCCTTATTTAGCTCTTTTTCAAAATAGGATAATTATCCACAGATTAAGGGGCAGGGTTGTGATTTTGATGACAAACACAATTTCATCATGCCTCTCCCAAGTCAGAGACATTTACTTGTGATAGTATTTTTTAGTTGTCGCTTATTACTTTATAAAATTGGAACTGTATGGAAGTGTTATTTTTAAAAGTCCAGCTGATTGAATTATTCAACATGTTTTATTACATAGGGCTTCACACACCTTTGGTCACTGTATGTAAATTTCCTGCGTTCGTTCATTTCATAGGGGCTGTCTCTTTCCCCATATCTTGTTATATTCTTTGTGCAAGTGCAGATTTTTATTACATGACTAAAATATATGTGATTGTATAAAAACTGAAATTTTACATAAGTTGTAGACAATAGGTTTCAGAAGTTGCATTCTGATAGACATGTCTATCACAGACATGACAGACTGTGTAATTTGCTTTTATATATATACTTGATAACTTCCCCTCGTTATTGTTTATTGTGGGAACACTTTTTTCCTGATTATAACTATTGTATAGCACTAACAGTTTTGAGAGAAGAGTTCTAAGGTGGCAAAATGATCTTTTACTTTGAACATGACAATATAAAACAAGGTGGACAACCTACATCATAATTTTATATAATTTCTGGACCGGTCTCAGGATTCTTTTCAACTGGTCCAGAAATTATACAAAATTATGACGTAGGTTGTCCACCTTGTAAAATGTATTTTTAAACACACTTTTAAAATACCTTTTTGTTTCTATCTGTTTCAGGTTAAGAATTCAGTCAATGATTGCCGTGAATTTTTTAGATTCGTGACGAAAGGATACATCATCTTAGCGGCTTTAAAGCTATTGGGACTATCGTCATTGGATCAGTTTGAATCCATTAAAACTTCAACAGAAAAGGAAGAACAAAAGTCTTTCCTTGAAAAACTGTCATCAGACATTGTAAGTCAGTTCATTGCTACTGAAGAATTTAAATTTGAGCAAACTGTTCCAGAGCAGACCAGAACTATTCAACGTGTTCCATGCGGATATCCGGGCTGTCCAAAATCATTCGCTGTCGATGGCAGGTGTAGACAGAAACACTGTGACACATGCATGTATAAACATTTTACTGTATTAAATGAAAACGAAAGTAACAATATATCGCCACCAGAAGATGTCTCAGACAGTGCCTCAAACATTTCAAAGGATGATGACTTTAAGTTCAACTATGTGTGCAATGTTCTGAGGGAAGGGTTGATGGACTGGAACCGTGAGGACGCATCCAAGGAGAATGATGGAGACCGTATAATTCGTTTATGGCGGTTTGACATGCTTAAGTTCTTCATGACACACCATACAAAATATTGTCTTCTTGGGTTTAAACTACAGTCCCAAATTATGGCTTTATTGACTCCAAGACTAGCATTTGAACTGAAGCATAATCGCTCTATAAATATTCATGGTGGAGAAGGTGGGAATGTTCCAGGTGACTTGGCCCTTGAATTTATGAACATGCGTGCTAAAGATGCTCTACATGCATTACGTGGAAACATAACCTCGGCATCCATTCAACGTGTTGGACGTAGTCTTCAGGGCTGTAACCATATTATCGATGCCTACACAAAAGGTTTGGACCAATTCTTTGGTAAACCGTCAAACTGGAAGCCAACGTTAAAAAAAGACAGAGACATTCGTGAAAGAGTTGAGTTCAGAGGATTTGTTTAATAGGAGACCAGGAAGACACTTTCGCTCATTTCAGAAAATTGACTTTGAAACACTAGACAAGTTGGACCGAAAAAAACTTTCAAAATGGTTAAACGTGCAAAAAGGAGAGTTTGCTAAATTGCAGAGATCACGTTCCTATGTTATATAGATAGAATGACTGAACAGCTACATGTCAGACATGGGGTAATCGTAATAAGTTGTAATCGATTACATTTTTTCATGTAATTGGATATAATCTGTAATCGACCATTTTTTAGATTACATGTAATCATAATGTAATCGATTACATTCATTTTAACCCTGTAATCATGATTACTTTCTGATTACATTTAGATTACTTTTCATCATTTTGACTTATTTTGTCTTGAAACATATCTCCTTAGATATTTAATGTATGATTTATGTAAATGAATTTTCTTCATGAAATTTATTAAACAAATAATGTAGAATGGTTTACTAGAAAAAATATAAAGTTTATTGACATTTATATAAAAAAATATGTTATGAAATTCAATTGTTAAAAAGACTTGATGTCCAAACAAATAATATCTCAATTTCAAAATTTCAGTGAAAACAGTTTGTCGGCTTGTGTAAAACACAACAAGCTCTAAAATTTTTAATTATCTGACACAACTTTCAAGATTTCATATATGAAATTGCTTCTATGAAAGACTCGCCATGTCCTCATGATTCCCATAAGATAAAGAAATATTTTATATAAACCAAAACCTAGGTATCTCGTGAAGATTTCTTATACAAGTTTAAAAAGAGATCTAAATTTCAATAAAGATATTATATAAAAAGCAAAATGTAAATTATATAGTAGAATAAAAAAATATTTTCAATCATACATATTACAAATTAAGTGATAAATAGCAAGTTGTAATATTTGTAAAATTTTGGATTTTTTTTAAAGAATATTCCAATGTATCCGATATTCAGAGATATGTGATATTTCTGCTTTTTATTTTGGTGCTGATTTTCCTTTTAATATTGTATTATATGATGATATTCATTATTTGTGGGTTACTATGCAACCTGTAATGAATATTTTATTAAATCTATTTACATAAATTAAGGATTTAGTTTTCATATTTAGACTGAGAAATTGTGCATATTTTTAGAACCAGTATGACTTGTTTTTTTTATTTTCTGAATTATATATCACATTGAAATGGTGTGAAATTTAGTAATGGTGATTGTTACATAATTTGGTGTCATAAATAAGACCATAATTACAACTTTATCTGTGGCACTTGTTAACTGCTAGTTTATTATCCACAATAAACTTTTGACAGGATGTTTGAAATTATTTGATATAATTATATTATTAAAATGTGCAAATGTATGTTATAATATTTACTAATAGCATGTTTGTGTATCAAGTACATGTGCATATGTATGACTTTTTAAAATATTATGTGCTTTATTTATTTATATGTGCTGTATGTTGTATGCATGTTTGTGTATAAGTGGATATGTATGGCTTGATGATTTTAAATTATTATGTGCTTTTTTATATGTGCTGTATGTTGTATTCATTTGATGTCATGTATGTGTTGTTCAATGTATAGTCGAATTTAAAAGCTCGTTAGAGCTTGTGTTATGCTTGTTGTATATGCTTCGACTTTAAATAAAACTTATTTATTTATTTATAAGATGGAATGAATATTGGTTATAGTAATAAGAAACAACATATTTTTTGAAAAAAGGAAAATGAGAATTGCTGTTTATAATTTACAATGTACTGTATGTTATTGCATGTAATGATCACATTAAAACTGAATTGTAATTCATAGTTTTGAGTAAGAAATACATTAAATAAGAGATATTGGACAGATGCACACCAGACAAAATAACATAAAACACTAATATATTGGTTGTCGTGACATTAAATGTAATCAGTAATGTAATTGATTACATTTATAAAGTAATTGTAATGTAATCGATTACATTTGAAAATTGATGTAATCGTAATGTAATCATGAAAATTGCAAAGTAATTGTAATGGATTACATTTGAATGTAATTGACCCCAATGTAGTACATGTACCGGTATATCTGCAATTTTGTATTGAAAATTTGAACAGAGAACACCTTTAATTAGTGTTAATTTATATATATATATATATGTAGAAATATTTAATTGGAAATAACATGTAATGTCAAAAGAATTTTTTTTTCTGGTATACTTGCTCTATATAAAATGTAAATATTTTACACATTTTGTTCAAGCAGTTATAAAAAAAAATCAAATGTATCTTGTATTACCAAATAAGAGGCCAGATTGTAACTTCATTTTAAGTAAATTTATGTCTTGGAATACCTCAATTTCATATTTTATAGAATTTTTTATGGAAAAGGTCTTGGTGAAACAATTCAAGTGCTAATTTTTTAGACCAATACTTCATCAGTTTAGGGTTGCAGTGTTAAGTAAAGTTGTTTAGTCAGGAAATTTTGGATGGATTTTCATAAAATCATTTTAGGAAAATTACATTTATACTGGATAAAATAAATCGGTTTTCTAATACATTTAAATAAGCCCAGTATATTTGCCGTAGATTTTCCGTTTTTATTATAACCAGATGTTGGAAAAATCAGATGTATGTCTTTCAATTGTTTTTTGGTATGTTTTGTGCATTCAACATTTTGCCTTTGTTGAACTAAATAGTGATACATATAGTGCCAATATTTTACTGTTTGTTTTCACATGTGCATATTTCTTGGTTGTGTACTCTGGATTTTGATATCAAAGTAATAAAGTTTTGTATGTACATGTTAGTATATGTTTTATTTATTTCAAAACAGTGAAGCCCAAGACTGGCAAAAGCCAAAGATTAACAAAATGCAAATGAACAACAACTGAGGATATAACATTGCAGTCCCTCTAAAAACCACTAATGTGTAATTAAACACAGGCACTTTTAAGGGTAAAAATCATTCCTGCTCAACCTGTCATTATTAATACTATTTCCTATGTTAAGGTCCTAGTGTTGCTGATTAGGCATAAGTTGCCGAAATGGTGATACAACCCATTAAAATGGTGTGAGTGCGAGTTTGTAGGCAGTGGAACAGCAAACAAACTATTTTCAAGCCTTAACATCTGTTCTGACTGCTCAAGTTTTTTTGGTTTTTTTATGTTTCTCATGTGCATTCAACCCACAGTGAGTTGACACAAATACTATAAGTTTGAGTAAGTAGATAATTAGTTTATTATAGCATCAAAATGGGTCTACTGTAATGTATAAAGAAGCTTTACATTTAATTTGAACAACAATGAACAAATAACAAGAAATTGATTAAATGAATCGGATATGTCCTTGAAAGGTCTATGTAACAAATTTTAATCTCTAAGTTTTGAAATCTGTTGTACAAAATAAAATCAAATCATAAATGGCAAACGTCCTTAAAAGACAAGTATATGCAGATGTGTAAAATTGAGACCTTTTCATCAAATCCTATTATAAAACCATAGATAAATGAGATGAAAAATTATATCAATAACATTACCACTTTAAAATAGAATTTTAACTTCGCCAAGTCGTATTTTTTTTAATCAAAAAGTAGCATTCAGTAAAATAAGTTAAATGAAAATTTGTCCATTTGAAAATATGGTGTATTACATTGAAATAAAAGAGATATGGAGTGAACGGCGATAAGACAACACCGAACAACAAGTATATTGCCAAATTAGTACAAAAAGATTCCAATTTACATGTACATGTATGTAAATGTTTTAGCCTAATATGTACCAAAAAGGTGTATGTAATGTTAGATACAAGCCAAGGACTATTTCCATCAGATCTTGCTACACATCTTTTCTTCAGTAGTTGAAACTGTGCAATGTTTTTAAAATATATTTTACAAGATTCATCATCCTTTTGTTATTTAGACATGTTGGATAACTGACAGTTTTTAAAAATATCACATTTTTTACCGGTATTTGAAGCAGGTTACTATTATTGTAAGTATGGATCAATGCTTTACAGATCTACATGTATAATAAATAATAATGACATATATATGATTCAGTAATCAGTTAACTAATCAACAGACTTCCTCCATGAGAAGAAGAATTTCTTTCGCAAGATCATGATTTTGAAGTCCAAGATCAATAATATCATCCTCACACATTAGGTAGTTACAATTTTGAATTATACTTTCAATCAATGAATTGTCATATGCATTTATGATGTCACTGCCTTCGTCAACTAAACAGTCATGAAAGTCAAGCAAATTTGCCCTTAATAGCTCTACCTGGTAGTCATCAAGTGTTCTTACTGAATCGTCACAAATATCTAACATAGCCATTTCACTGCTGAAGTCCATGACACAATCTAAAGAAACACAACTGCCACATTTGCATTTTTCAAAACACAAACTGCAACAAAGGCATTCAACAATATCATGTTTTTCTGACAATTTGCTTTTGCTGTCCAGCTTGAAATGGCTGTTCATAATCGCTCGTAAACAAGTTGAAGACTTCTCTCATTTCATTTGATGATCGGTCTTTTGCAATGTCACGGCATGTGTAGTAGATGATTGATGTACTATGGCGTCCATCTCTGCCTGCCCGACCACTCTCTTGAGCAAATTGCTCAAGGCCACGAGGCGCACCCCAATGAACAACAAATTCAATATCTGGTACATCTACTCCCATGCCAAAAGCTACGGTAGCAAAAACTGTTCTTAATTTACTGTCTGTTTTTGTGAATTCTTGAAGAACATGTTCTTTATTAGAAGGTGCTGTTGATCTGTGAAACATTGCAAACAATCTATCCGATTCTGTGTCACCTTGCTGTATGTGCATGTTGAAGTGGTCATATAAGTTTGCACAAGTCACAATATTTCGACCAAATACAACAGTTTTTTTGGCCCTTTCTTTGTTATTTACAATGTCATTTAACAACCAATCCAATTCACTACAACGGTTCTTAGATTTCTTTACATGATAAGTTATATTTTTTCGATCTGGTAATTCATACACTACACTGGTTTCTTCCTCCATCATGTCCAACTTCTTCAAGATCTGCGACTTCATATTTGTTGTTGCAGTGGCGGTTAAAGCTACATATGTTACATCATCTGGTAAGATTGAACGAAGCTCTGCTAATCTGCCATAATCTTGTCGGAATTCAGCACCCCTGTAAAAAAGAAAATATTTTAAATAATTGGGTTTTTTTTGTACCTGAAAGTACATGTAAATTATATACATGTATTGTATATCTTAACTAATTCTGTGTTACTTGTTTTCTGAATTTAAATACAGGTGCTATCTGATCAATATACCTTACCTTATAGTGTATGTTTTCTGCTGAAGACTAAATATGAACAGTGAATTTTGTTTGTATTTGTCGTGGATTGTTCATTTAATTGTTACACGTACATCTTAAAAGATTTTGCGACATTACATTAACTGTAATCCGATATTGAAAGTTTTTTAATCTAGTCATTACTCATAACCATGTAGTTCTATCATAAACTTCAACTTTATTTTCTACCATTGCTTTTTGGTTTTCGAGTTGAAAAAAAATCATGTTTTGTTACATGATGTCACCTTATCAATGAAAACTCTAAAATTGGGGATAATTCACTACCATTTGCAACTTGTTTGAAGTGGATATAACATTTTTTTTGCATCATAAATCCCAAAAGAATAAAATACTGAAGTTACCTGGAAAAGGAATACATGTACATGTATGAAGAAAAATCTGAACAATAAAGACTTGTGTTTCAGTGTCACAGGTATGCAAGACTGACCTGTCCTTTATTATAAATGAATTAACAATGACGTAACATGTGAATTTAATTTTAGGCCCTTTAGGTTTAGGTTATTTGTTCTCTATCAGCCCTTTAATATCTTTTGGTTTTTGGTCTTCCAAATGTTTTGATTTTATCTGCACTGATGAGACATAAATGTCGAAATGGCCATATGCAGAACTCAATTTACTGCAATTTCGGTACTTTATTTCAATAAAACTTACCATTCAGTTATGCAGTGAGCTTCATCAATTACAATGGCTTTCAGGTTGTCGTGGAAAAATCCTGATGTGAAACATCTCCTCCACATACCAGGGGTAAGTGCAGCCTCTGGTGACGTAAATACAGTTGTGAATGCCCCTTCCGCGATTTTGTCTGCAACGCCTTTATCCTTCTGACACTCACCAACCAATGTGGCATTAATTCCAATCGATGTAAGTTTGGTTACTTGGTCCATCATCAAAGATTTGAGTGGTGATATCACAAGCACTGTCCCAAAATTGTCCAAATGTTCGTATATTTCTGGCAAGTGTGCATAAATTTTAGTCTTTCCGTAGCCGGTTGGCAGAACAACAAATGTGTCTTTTCCCCTTACAATTGATTTGATAGCTTGGATTTGCTTTTCTTTGAATTTAAACGAGTATTTTGTCTCGATAGAACTCAAGGCGGCGTCCACTTCCATGTTTGTAAACAATATATTACTCTAACGGAAGTGCAATTGCGCACACTCAAGAAAAAGAAGCTCGCTGATTGGTCACGTAATTCAGAGAGCACTTGAAGGATTTTTAACAAGAAGCGAGTTCAAGCCCTCGACTGTAGCGACAGCGGATAGAGGGCGCTGAATTATTCGAGTTAAACAAGAACACACGTGGCAAGTGCCTCTTTGGACTCTTGTACAAGATCCACACACAGATGCTCCAACATAAAGCAGCAGGTAAAAAGAAAAAGAAAAAAATAATACTAAATACTTAAAACTGGTACCAACATAATCAGTAAAAGCAGCACTTGTCTAAATAAAAAATCAAAGAATATAAAATTTACAAGCCAAACTAAAATGTTTTAAATAATTAAGAAATAAAAAAAAAAAAAATAAGAATATAAGCAAACCAGAAGCAAAATTTTAATCATCTACATGCAGAACAGCGACATTTGGACCCATTCCAGGACTGCAAATGACTCTTGAATTGAGAGAAGCTATTTTCAGTCCTGAAATGATCTGGGAGGCTGTTCCACAATGTAGGTGCAGCAAATCTGAAAGATTTTTTACCGTACCGTGTAGATTTGATCTGTGGTATTTCCAAAATGTTGTTGTATCTGAAAGAATATTTAGAGTTTTTCATATGGACAAGATCATGAAGACAGACAGGTGCAAGTTTATTAATTATTTTATATGTTTCCAAAGCCATGGTTCTCATTCTTCTAATCTGCAAGGAAGGCACCTTAGCTTTTTGTAGTAATTCCTCATAAGAACTATTATAGTCTTCATATACAAAACGGAGTGCTCTTTCCTGCACTTTTTTTAATTTTTTGGAATTTTTATTAGTACAGAAATGCCAGGCCAAAGGGCAAAAGTTAAAATTACTAAGTATGAAAGTGTGAAATATAGTTAACTTATTTAATCTATTCAAATATGAACCCAAACGTTTGAGAATATTTAGTTGTTGGGATGCCTTCCTGCATATTGTACTAATATGAGCATCAAAATTTAGTTGATAATCAATATCAATCCCAAGGAGTTTCACAGTACTTTCACATGTAAGATTTAAATTCTGAATATGAATGGATGGATTTTGGTCATAAGTTTTTCTGCCTACAGCCAAAAACTGAAATTTGTCTGGATTAGCCTGCATCTTATTTATTCTGAACCATTCAATTAGTTGATTTGAGTCAGTCTCCAGAGTAGATATAAGTGCATCAAAATCTGGATTACAGAATGAGAGGGTATTGTCATCTGCATAATTATACAAGGAGCTATCAGAAATAAAGTGAAATATGTCATTAATAAAGACATTAAATAAGAGGGTCCCAGGATAGATCCTTGGGGCACTCCTTTATGGATGTCAGCCCAGCTACTCAGTACTCTGTTAACTTTAATTTGTTGTTTTCTATTTGACAAGTAAGATTTCAAAAGAGAGACCGAATGAGATGATATACCATATGCTGACAATTTGTCAAGCAATATGTCATGAGGTAGGCAGTCAAACGCCTTCGAGAGATCCATCAATACTGTAGCTACATATTGGTTTTTTTCAAGGGCTTCATGCCAGTCTTCTAGAAGTCTGAGCAGTGTGGTCTGACATCCATGTCCACGTCTAAAAGCACATAAAAAAGGGTTGAATATTTTATCAAAATAGTCAGCTAACTGAATTTCAATTACCTTTTCATATATTTTTGAAAAAATAGGTAATACACTAACGGGCCTGTAATTTGATTTATTTAGGGGATCATTTTTTTTGTGTATGGGAGTTACCTGAGCTACTTTCAAAGAGTCTGGAAATACACCAGTATTTATAGATAGATTTATCAATGATGATAACTGCTGAGCTACTGTGACCTTACACTGCCTGACTACTTTGGCAGGAATGTTATCTGCACCAGTAGCTTTTTTTATATTAATAGTATTTATGATTTTTTCAACTCTCTCTGCTGTAATATTTTGAAAGTCAAAATTTTTATCAATATCCACATGATTTTTTATTTCCACTATACTAGGGTGTGTAGAGGGGTCATATACCACATTTAGCCCAATTTTATCTGCTACAGTCGAGAAAAAAGAGTTAAAGTTTTCTGAAACTTCCTTTGCATCATTTATGATTTTATTGTTTTCACAAAGGATAATTTTCTGTTCACCAGAGTTACATTTTTTAGAAAAGAAAGGTTTAATAGTTGTCCAAAAATTACAAGTTTTGGCCCCTCCAGAGCAGCGTTCCAAAAAATAATTTTTCATGGATTTCTTTTTCAGTTTAGTAACCAAATTTCGTTGTTGTCTAAATTTCTCCCATGTTTTAGCATTGCGCTGCTTGGTATATTGGGTATACAACATATGTTTTGTATATAGACCCTCTAAGCTCACTGTTCATACAGGGAAATGGATTTTTTCTAGGTCGTCTTGTCTTGACCGGAGCATGTTTGTTTAGTATATGTATGAAAGTATCTTGGTACTGCATGTAGGCATTATTTACTTGCTCAGATGTTTCAATATTTTCAATGTCTGGGAATGCGACTTGAATTAATTCTGAGTTAAAAATATCAACATTAAAATTTTTGTAACTTCTATATGATATGTTCTTTTGTTGTTGGGACTGAACTTTACCTTTCATAGTAACTGAGATCAAATTATGGCAGTCACTAATACCTGTAGGAATATTCTGAAAGTTAAAACACATATTTTTCTGATTTGTCAAAATGACATCAACTAGTGATGGTGTACAACCTTTCTTAAAACATGTTGGATTCGTTATAGATGATAGAGTGCAGGCATATTTTATCGGCCCAGGGTTGATATGTATGTCGCCGCTAAGTAAAATACTCAATATAAGACAATACGTTGATGGGTTGGCGATTTTTCTATTTCCTGTTATGCTTTTTTCAGGTCGGCCATTTTGATTTGATGTATCGAGTAGACCCGAACAAAGTTTTTGGATGGTGTAGTCAAATTTGCTCTCCTTAATGTCCAGTTGACAAGCGTAAAAGCCAAGGTTTTCTGGCCTGACATCGTACACTTCAATATTGTTGTTGAAATTTGGCTGAAAACGTATGATAAAGCCAATAAGTATGAGAGCTGTTTTATTCGCCTACTCCTGCCGCCATTTTTTCATATTTACGCCCAGCATGAAAACCATACCCATTCAAAGTACGAAAACTATTCTCATTCATATATTCAGTTATTGGTGATCCTTTCATATATTCCCGGGTATATTAGACTAAGATTCAAAATAAACACACATATATATAGGTAAATTTTGCACTTTGCCATGTTAAGTTAAAGCTTAATAATTGAAGTATTTATCTTGGCAATAGAGAGAAGCTGTAAATTTACTCGTAGATTCAGATGGATTGGTTTGGTTTATGGTGTTTAACGCCACTTTCAATACTATGTCAGTTATATCTTGTCGGCCAGTTTTATAAGCATGTAGAAACAATCGCCCATCCATTGATGTGTTGAAGTATAGAACATTTACGATCCAGTCATATATATTTGAAATCTGAAAAAATCGACACTTCCAGTGGAACGTCAGTATATACCGTTATATAGGAATTGACCTCACCCAAAAACTCTCACGACATTTTACTTATAGCCTTGCAATCTGTTATATATTTGTTGTTTTAATTGCTTCGTAATACAAACGTAGATATCAAATTTCGTGCGCACGGCACGTTTCTGGAATAACCTCCATCACTGAGGCACGCTTAAAGCCAAAATATTTGAAAGCCAATGATTTAAAGGCCTTTGGGAGCAAGAAAACCAAAGGGCCTACACAGAATAGCCAAAATCGGCTAAGGTCACTTATGGCTGAAGGGCAGAATCTTAAGTTTTCAAAATAATTACATGATTAGTAATGAATTTGCTCCATGTCAGAGGCATTCTTCTTCTGCTGCCAGAAATGTATGGTTGTCAACCTACTTCTACAAAACATGTTAGAGTCTGAGAGTCTTCAGAGATATTTACAACGGTTGGTTGTAATGCAAATAAAAATGTATATTAGAAATCTTACAATAAAACATTCTGTAAAAATCTGGTATGAGCATGTAAAAGATCTAGACCAAGAAATCTCAAGCTTCACAGTTTTTCATTAAAAAACACAGGTAAGTTTTTCCATCCTCCCCCCATGTTGTATTAAAAAAAACCAATGGTTAAATCCGTAATATATCTGTTATTCAGCTATCAGACAGGGTATATATAATGTGACATTCCCGACTTATGCTATATATTCCCTTCGGCTGCGCCTCAGGGAATATAAATCCTAAGTCGGGAATGTCACATTATATACCCTGTCTGATAGCTGAATAACATATAATATTCAGTCGGGAAGTCACGCACAGATTCCGTACCTCCAAAAATGCAAAGTCAAATCCCGAAATCAAGGGACGTAACTCTATTTCTTTTTAGACATGACGCTTTACAAGTGAGCGGCCATGCATTGTTTACGTCGACACCCCATGTGTTTTTACTGAATATCTTCATAAATAAAACTGAAAGAAGTATTCATTTTTATTGAATCCATTTATTAAATAAAATTGTAACGTGACTGACGCGTGAATACGTGTATTTATGATATCGTTTGCTTGAAACAACGTTGGAACTCGGGATACCGCTGCTGATGAAATGTTGTAAAAAAAAATGGCGCTAAAAATAGACTCTTTAACTAAGTGCAACAATTGCATCCCATTGGCTGTTTATTAATAAATTTGGTAAAAATAGCTAAAATCACGTATTAGAGTATGGATTATTTGCATATTTCCCCATCATTCGTCACTAGAATTCCATATTTGGATGTAAACAAGAAGCACTATATTTCGAGATTCTAACCAAATATTTCTGTTTTTTTTTCATAGATTGATCGATCTATTAGGATGAAAATGCGACTGTTTCTGTTTCAACACGAAAGAACCACTTTGCCAATCATAGTCACACATATATAGAGTCATTTTATTCCATTTTTAACAACAAATCTTTCATTTTCGTTGACTCGTTCCATGGGCATTTATGGACATGTCAAAATATTGACATAATTAATAAATACATTTTAGAAATAAAAAGGTCTGCATTATAATGTATGATCTTGTCATGCAGAGAATGATGAAAGATTATGTTAAATTCACTCTAGATTAACATGGCATAGCATAAGTCTACATATTTAGTTCATGTCAAGCATTTACACCCCCCCCCCCTTTTTTTTTCATTTTCAGTCTGTTTTCCTGAAATACTTATTGATGTGTGTACATGCTACTTTTCGGTGCCAATGGTATTGACAACCTCCAGTTTTAGTTAGTTTTAGATCATTGTAGGTAGATATATATATATACAGACTGGACATGGGATGTTTATTTTTTTTAACAAGAGTCTGAAGATACCAAAGGGACAAACAAGAAAGTTACAGATTCTATTAAATAAAATGGATGTTTATTTTCTGTTAGTTTCAGATTCTATGAGTATAAATGCAAAGTTTCCTGTGATGTTTATTGGTTGAATATTTGAATAAATAAAAATAAGAATATATGATAAGTCTTATATATATATTCATACAGGTTTGAAAATCAATATATATATATATATATACGTCTGAAAATTAAACCAAACAGTGTTAGAATTAGATTTTAGAGCTGTCAAATTTTTGTTCTTCCCTCGACGGGATTTGAACCCACACCATTGTTACACTGCAGCACCATTCGCTTAGCCTTACGTCCAGCGCCCTAGACCACTCGACTACATCCACATCCACATCCATATATATATATATATATATATGTTTTTTTTCTTCTAAAATATCCATGAAGTAAAAAAAATGGACCAGCATTCCAATTATTTTTAAAGTATATTATCAAACAAATGCCATGAGTTTTCAAGACACCTTGTGTCATAAATTATAATAAAGTCATTCAGAAAAGAACTTTTTGATTGTGTAATTTGTGTAATTTGTGAAACTTCATCTGAAAGTCAAAAGGTTTATTTCAATTTCAATTGAAAACCAGGACTTGTCTTAAACATTTCAAGAATGAATTAAATTTCTGTAAAGAATTTCGCTCAGAAGATAAATTATATTGTGGTACATATTGTTATAACAGTTGTAACACATTTTCTAGGTCAGAAAGTGGAGCTGAAACAAGATCTCAAACTTTTCAATTTCTTATAGATATATTGAACCAGAACCAAGTTGTTGAACAAGTTTCTATAGACATTTAGACCTGTATACACTCCAACATGTTGTTGAATTTGTTATTCATGCTTTTTTTTTAGATGAAAAGGTACTTATGTTGCCTGTTGTTTATGAGAAATATAATTATCTTTTATCTATGAATATTAATGCCGAAATTTATGAATTTTCTTTTACAGAAAAGAATTTTTCAAAATGTGTCCATTTATTAACTTTTTTCCAGTCATTGGAACAAATAAAATATTTTTTTTAACTTCAATTTTAAACAATATTAACCAATACTTGGTTATTTTGCCAACAGAAAACATATTCATTCTATTCTAGTCATTTAATTTACTTAGTGAAATTTGGAATTCTGGTTTGTCCTTTATTGAATTTATCGGGTAATTTTGTTGTAGAGTAATGGTAAACTACTCAAAAAATAAAATTTTTATATATATATCATAACAGAACAAAAGTAAATATTCACAATGTGCATGTAATATAGAACTGGAAAATCGAATAATCGGGGAAATCAAGATGATTCTGTTCAAATTTTAACGGTTTTACGAATTCTAATGAAAATGTCCCACACCGTTACGCAACCATTTCAAGCGTCGTCTTCTTGTATTTCATGCCATATATTTTTTTACTGAACAAGGTCGAATATTTCTTAGACCTATTATATATATCAAAAGCTTCAAAATTTTGCAAACATTAACAATTTTATGCTTATACGATACAGTAGGGATTGCCAATTGATTTTTTCATGAAAATTCGTGATTTGGTCAATTTCGACATGCTCTTTCCAAATATGCAAAGAAAAATATACCTTCGTGACTTAGTTTTCGAGATATTTACGATCGAATTTCGACCATTTTTCGACAAATTTTTAAAATACGGATTTTTATAGCGGTAAAGAAAATATCACAATTTCAAAACGGTAAAAGATAATTGCATCCGGTTTTTTGCAATAGCTTCCTATGATAATTTCGTTCAAAGATGATGAACATGTACATTGCCAATAATAGATTAAGTAGTCCAAAAATTCTACTTATTTGTGGAATATGGATTATTTAGTGGTTTCTTCATGAATAAATTTGCATGTAGAAAAAAAATGACAATTGATATTTTCTTAATATTTTGTCATGATATTCTCGCAATGATTTTATTTAGAATTTTAACAAAAAGTAATGAGGTACATGTGCTTGTTTTTTAGCTACAGAACAAAAACCGTGCATTTTTCATGACAAACCTAGACATCGTCAATTTCGGCGCCAAATTACCCTACAATGTATTTTAATAGGTAAAACGTCGTGGAGTCTTTCCCGCCGTTTTCCTTGGATTGGATGAAAAGGTAACGCAACCGGAGAATGAAATAAATGAAAGAGAACGGCTATAGTTGTACAGCGAATAGATACGTAACTGCCGAACCCATGCAAACGTTCTTGCGCAATGTTCATTAGATTTAACGGTGTATCACAACCGTCACACGCGTTTATTTGCTCTGCTAGTGTTTTTAGTTCAACTATTCGTCTCCCATCCTGCCAGCATATATCTTTATAATCAGTTCCAGGGTTTGCGTCTGTCTGGTCTACCTCTGTCTCACCAACATTCCTATCCAACTCTTTCAAGTGCTCTGAACATTTTTTCCAACGGCGTATTTCTCCTTCTTTTAAAAACGGCATTTATGATTATTCGGCTTGAAGCAGGTGCTTTCAAATTTTTACGCAATCGGCTTTTTATGACGTCGATGCAACTTCCGCGGAAAATGTCGCGCTCGTTACTGTGACGTCGCAAAAACAACATGGGTATTCGGCAAAGTAATTATCTGCCCTTGCTACTGTATCGTATTCCCTTAAATAGTTCAAAATCCGATAATTAAAACGAATTTTGGCATAATATTAAGGAAAAATTGTTGAAAATCGCTGTAGACGCGTAACTAAATTGTTGCACAGTAAAATTGCCTAACAAAAAAAGCGAATTGCACAACATTTTCTCTTGTTTCGCAAGCAACGACGGAAAAGTCCGCCAATTACTTATACGCGTGTGATTATGACGTTATGCTTGTTTCCCATTCAAGATGGCCACCTTCCAGATGAGGTTTGAGATGTAGACGCTGCAATTTATCGGGTAATTTTGTTGTAGAGTAATGGTAAACTACTCATAAAATATAATTTTTATATATATATCATAACAGAACAAAAGTAAATATTCACAATGTGCATGTAATATAGAACTGGAAAATCGAAAAATCGGGGAAATCAAGATGATTCTGTTAAAAATTTAACGGTTTTACGAATTCTAATGAAAATGTCCCACACCGTTACGCAACCATTTCAAGCGTCGTCTTCTTGTCTTTCATGCCATATATTTTTTTACTGAACAAGGTTGAATATTTCTTAGAGATATTTACGATGTGTTTTTCAAAGTATTTTTCGATACCAAAAATGGTTGAATTTCACAGAAAAATCTCATATATGCAGCTTATTTGCGGTTTCTTAACAAAATGTCCAAACGGGTACTTGGCGTAATTTTAGTGTTTTCGACGTAATATCTGAAAAAAACTGCGACGTTTTTGACGTTACGCTCTATAGCACCAATACCGTACGCGACGTAAAAAGCAGAGGTATTCCGAAAGTCTAATATCGTCGACCAGACAATTCAATTCATATCCGGTTAAGTGAATCAGAATGCAAGAAATTAAAACATCATGCAAATACAATGCGCTTAACAAAAAACGTTCTTTAAAAAAAATTACAATACAAATTCTTCGAAAACTTTTTAACGAATGACGATCAAAAGAACACACTCGTCTAT
Organism: Bathymodiolus brooksi; assembly: GCA_963680875.1. Classification (NCBI taxonomy): domain Eukaryota; kingdom Metazoa; phylum Mollusca; class Bivalvia; order Mytilida; family Modiolidae; genus Bathymodiolus; species Bathymodiolus brooksi. Next base: position 30,292,915 of record OY804588.1, on the reverse strand, counting down.
TTAAAAGTGTTGTGTAGGTTTTGGCTATCGTGTTTAACGCCACGCCACTTTCAACAATATTTCAGTTATATCGTGGCTGTCAGTTTTATTGGTGAAGCAAACCAGACTACCGGGAGAAAACCACATACCTGCCACAAGTCACTGGAAAACTTTATCACATAATGTTGTATCGAGTACACCTCGCACAAATTGGATATTGTAAATGATCGGCATTTCAATATTAAATTAAATAAAACAATTTGTAATCAATGTAATAAAACAGTGGAGTGATTGTTATATAACACCAACTGAGTAATTTTTCAGCTATATCATGGCGAGAACAAGTTACATTTTGATGAGATGATGATAATGATGTCCGCTTTGTACTAGACGAACACACTTAGTTAGATTTTTGTAGTGGTAGCTCACTGAAACAACAGTTGAGTGAGTGAGTGATCATGGCGAGAACAAGTTATATTTTGATGAAATGAAAATAATGATGTCCGCTTTGTACGAGACCAAAACGCTTAGTTGGATTTTTATAGGCATAGTGTTAGCTCACTGAAAAAACAGTTCGTATTTAGACATGCCGCTCCACTCGGACACATTATTTTTAGATTTTTATAGTGCTAACTCACTGAAACAACAGACTGCGGATAGACATGTTGCTCCACTCTGACATTTTATTCCGATTCCGAGCCAACCAGTCTTTGCTCTTGCTCTTTAATGCTGCGTGCTTAGTGGAGAAGCAACACATACCAATGTCATAGTCTTTAGTTTGACACGATCGGGGATCGAATCCATGATCTACCGCACTCCAGGCGAGCACGCTAACCATTACACCATCGATGCAGTTTATTTTTGTTTGTATTGTACTCTGGGAACTATTTGCATATATGGACCGTACTTCCCTTTGTTTTTATAAAGTCACAAATACTAGACATTAATTCAAATATTTGTTAGGATTTAAAATATACTTTTAATTATTTTGTGTTGAATCTTCAGAGAAACTTGGGTAAGCTTTTTATTTCTTTCAATGAGTTATATTTTATTTATTTTAAAGAGTTATTCTAATATAATTTTCTTTATTACAATCTATAAATAGAAGAAAACAAAATTTATTCATCATAAGTTTCTTTACTGTGTCTCTAACCCAACGTTCTACTACACTCGAGGCGAGCACGTTAACCATTAAACCATCGATGTTGTTAGAATGTCGCATGAAAAATATGCTGTAATGGATAGATTTGAAAAAAAAATGGACTTGCAACGGGGCATCAGCGACTACTACCATTACAGCTATGCGAGTTGAGTATTTGATTCTAATGTAGCACAACTGACGAAGGTTCTTTACGGATGTTCTGTAACCAGAATCCGAGAAACTACTCCGTATTTCTATACTCAGGGGTTGTAAGACTAATACTTTTGTTAAATCATTTTTCCCTGGTCGATAACAATATATCTCAAATTCAACAAGCGTCTAATTTTGGTGGGGTTTTTTTTCAAGATGCAATAACTCTCCAATATCATATAGGTTAGGTTAGACTGGACCGTAGAGTGGTGTGGGAGATGTCGTCAAGTTTTCAATGCTGTCAAGCAAATAATAAAAATGCTTTATTGGTTGCAAAATACATCATTCTACCCCTTTGTACACTGGACAATATATGTTTTGCTTCCAGGTTGATAATTCAGCTTTTTTTCTTAATCAATATTTGCCAAAAAAGTGGTGGTGCAAAAACATAGTTCTACCCCCTTTCTTTTGTTCCTCGGTTCCTACACCCCAATATATTTATAGTAAAAAACTTTTTAAAAAAGCATCCCCTTCCATTGTAGTATCGTATACCGCACTTTTCTGGTTGTAAGAGTTGCTTTATTTTAGACGAGTTATCTCGCTTTGAACATAAAATATGGTTTGATAAAGTAACAGTATTTTCTTTGTCTGTCGTCACAAAAAAAAAAGGAATTTATATTTTATTTATTTAAGTCCACCCGTTTAAAATTAAGTACTTACTAAACTGTTTCAGGACTACAGTCAAAATATATGCACATTAAAGGTTTAAATGTTTAAAGGTATTTTAGTGGTCGATAATATCACTTATAGTCAAATTTCACTTTATTGTTCAAATATTAAGCTTTTATTAATTCTTTTAATCGTTAATAATAGACAGAAAGTGATCCAACTGTGTTCAATTGGAATATTCCATTTTAAAAGAAAGGGTGTGCAAAAGTATGTAAACATACATAAACTAATGCACGTATTAATAAACTGAAATTTACAACAAGACACGTGCCTATACAAAACAGTATCATTCAGCACCCCCCCAAGGGTGCATACAGGAGGGGAGTTTTTTTTTAAAGTAACCCCCTCTCTTTGTTGATAATGAAAAAATATTGGTGTAAATTAATAAAAACATGATGCAGAATAATAGCCTGGAACCTCTTTTCACAAGAATCTCCCCTTCGAAAAATCTTGGTTTAGCGTATGAATTATCTAGACCCATTTGTCTCATCCGTTGTGATGAGAAAAAAATTGAAAAAAGAATTTAGACAAAAATTACAAAAGGTGGGAATTTTATAACCCATCCATAAGACAATCTCAGAACCACGTGGTAACTTATAAAATCAAGTTAAGAACAGTTTTAGTAAACACATTTTTGTCGAGATGTGTATGTTGTCCTCAAAGTTTGAGAAATAACAAACATACCCCCGCCCCCAACAGTCTGTTGAGGATAATAATATATCTTGTATGATGTCACAAAGATCGGCTTTCATCCTTAAATCCCGAAAAACTTAAAACTGCAATTCTGTTTTTAGGTACAATATTAATGCAAGTCTCCATTCGCTGAAAATATAAATTTTGAATATAGGGTTGTTCTTGATTTAGGGGGAGAGGGTGAATTGCATTTACAAAAACGTTACGAAATAATAATAGAAAACATGCTTGTATAATAGTGAGTGAGTGATTTTGTTTAGTGAACAATTTTTCAGCCATATCATGGCGAGAACAAGTTACTTTTCGCTGAGATGATGACTGTGTCTGTTTTGTGCTAGACCAACACGATCAGTTGGAATTTAATAGTGCTAGCTCACTGAAAAAAATACAGTCCACTTGTAGACATGTTCCTCCACTGTGATACATTATCCTTATTTCGAGTCAGCCATTCTTTGCTCTTATGACATAATGCTGCATGCTTAGCAGAGAAGCAACACATTACACATACCAATTTTATAGCTGGTCTCTAACCCACTACCGGTATCTCTACCGCACTCGAGGAGAACACGCTAACCATTACATCACCGATGCATTCTTGTGTACCATAAAATTCATAATGTACATGTTCGAGTTGAGATACACATGTGTCTTATAGAGAAGTAATTTATTCAATGCGTAATTTAAATCCGAAACAATATTTAAAAATTGTATGCAGTTGCAATTGAAACCCTGTAATCAATAATTACACGAATTTTGTGCATTTAAATAGCAATTTTTCTATGGTAACACATTTAATAGGCCTATTATGTGTTAATTCAAAATTTTGACAGATGAATAGAAATACATGTGTATAAAATTAGCAAAGTGACGAAACTCATCGTTCAAAAACTTTAATTAAGTTGTAAAACGAAAAAAAATTTAATTATCGTAAAAGCTTATAATTTAATCAGAGATTTAATTTCAGTAAGTAACATATATATATACATGCTGTACAATGCTAATCCCTTTTCGTGTCAAAGGGCAAACGAAAATAAATCTCTACTGTACGCCCCTATCGGAACAATGGAGTGACGTAATGGATTCGTTTCATAGATACCAAAATCGACCAGCGTAAGAAAAGGAAATAGATTAACTTATTCGTTCTGTTCTCTTTTTCCATCGATTTTCCTTTTATAAAAATAGTGAGGAAAAATGCCACTGCCGGCGAATGGTAAGAGTGTCTTGATGACACCGGACCCTTATCACACCCCCGGGTAAGTTTTTTTTAATTTTAATATTTGTTTCACCATGCTTTACTTATCAGTTTAACAATCTTACTTAGAGCCTATATTACATGTTTTCATAAATTATTTACATAAAGAATTGATCTCCAATACACGTTTCCTACCTAATACTGATATTGTAGAGAGTTGTTTAACACAATCACCTGATTAAGTATTGATAAATGTAATTAAATGATATCAATTGTTGAAATGGCAAGAAAATATATTTATATTTGTTGGATATTAATACTATTCCAAGCAAGTTAAAAACACTTTTCACGTGTTTATATAATAAGAATAAGAATAAGAATACTTTATTAAACCAATCATGGTGCCCATAGCTGAGTAGTAGAATCAATAAAAAACAGAATCATATATAACAAAATAAACCACATACATATACACATATAACATACTAATAATAACTTGATAAGATGACAATCGTTTCTCAGTGACTTGCAATAGGTCGGTGGGTTACTCTGGTTTCCTTCACCAATAAAACACACCGCCACGATATAACTGATATATTGTTGAAAGTGGCGTAAAACACCATAACCCTAACCCCGAGAGAAGAGAATCCAAAACAGGAAAAGTCGAAATGACTACACCCGACTTCCATAAAGGAAAATAAAATCTCCCGCACTGTTAAAAGGAGCGGGAGAATTTATAAAATAAACCCCAGGCGGGTATTCGCAAATACATGGAATATATGTTTGCTTACACCGAATATCATTGAAAACGATTGGTAAATAAATAGTTAAGGCACTTTATGCCGAATATTTTACCACGAGCGGTAGCGAGGGGTAAAATAAAAGCATAAAGTGACAACCTGTGGTAAAAACAATATAAATATATGGCTACCGGTAATTATTTCGATTCTAATAGGACAATTACGGAACAATTTCAAATCGAAACGGCCTAGGTCATCCAGTGTTTTTGGTTGTTCCATTAATTGACTCGACTGAAATGTTACAATAATATTCTGTGTTTTCCAAAGATGTTTGAAATAACAACCGAAAAGGTGTTTCAATGCCGATGGTAAATATGTTTTGCGATTACTAAATGTTGTCATTCATGAACATCAATTCAAAAGAAAGGGAATATACTGCAAATTCCACTTTGACAAGGAGACGTATACGAACCCAAAAAACGTCAGTATCTTTACGTTCTAAACTGGAAGTCTTCATATGACGTCATGATGTTTATATACCAAAGTCATGAACAACATTTCGCGGAATTTTAATTTGTGCGATTTTTAGACCCAGGGATATGCAAGAATACTATTTCTCACCCCTTGGATAAAGTAGTCCGTTAATTTCGGTGGAAAAGATTTTTCTATCTTACCCCGGCTCCTGGGTAAGACAAGCTACACGCCCTTATTCCCGCAAAATTGCTTTCCATTGTTGAATTAAACTGTCGAGTTATAGATATGCATCCGTGTCTTGGCAGTATTTTAAATGTATTTCACAATAAAATACAATGTATTTTTATAAATATATGATATATATGCTACTACAACAGCGATAAATACCTTTAAAAAGGTTATTTGACGTTGGTCAAAGGGAGGTAATTTTTTTTATTTACGTTAGTTACTAACAAGGGAGAACACTCTATATTTTCTCAAAGTAAACAAATATTGACACGATAGAAAGAGATGAGAAAAAGAGTCAAACACCGTAAAAGGTGCAGGATTTTTTTTATTGTAGAATCTATCACAATTTGTTAACTTTAATATGAAACCGGCACGGCCTTGAATGCTCGTGCATCTGAAAATTATCTGGCAATTTCATCAAAAAGTGTCGAGATTTTTTGGGCCGAGATATATTGGGGACGACTTTTTTTTAGGGCCGAATCTAGACTCATTCAATCGAGCTGTCGTTCCTTTATTCGAGTTATCGTTCCTTACGAGAGAGGGTACGAGACTTCAGGATCACCTTTGCGCTTTATGTTAAGAAGATCTTCATTAGTTGAGTGTGTTAGTGTGCTACCCGGAAACCGGTGTTTACAAAACGTAGAATTTTTTTTTCTTCGACAATATGTTCAGCCATGTTTGTTAAAAAATCCTAAGTACACATTTTATACCATAAAGAGCTCGCTTAAGCTCGCATATTATTTGGAACCCTTTAAAGAAGTAAAATTAAAATCTTGCTTTATTTTATTACGTGGCATTTTGGTCCTGTGATGCGGTTCGCAAATTAATGCGCCAAACTACACAAAAAGTAAACAAACATTGACACGGTAGAAAAGGGTGAGAAAAAGAGTCAAACAACGTGAAAGGTGCAAGATAGTAATATCTGTGACACCCTCGGGTAAGATTTAAATCGTATCCGACTCGGACAAGCCTCGTCCGACACGATTTAAATCTTACCCTCGGGTGTCACAGATTTTACTATCTTGCACCTCTCCTGGTGTTAGACCCTATATATGTTATTCTGGATCTTCGCAAGGGATACGGGTTTATATTACCTGTCTGTTTTCTATATCGCCTGAGCCGATTTCCAATACACGAATGTTTATTTATTTTGTGTATTGCATACTTATCATTGTGTACCTTTTACAAGGGTGTGTCATGGAACAGCCGCTTTACAAGCACAGACCACGTCTATGACGTAATCGGTCATAGATAAATATTATTTTTACTACGGGTTTGGACTCAAAGAGTTTGAAGGACGTCATATTAGAATACAATTTTTGTTATCTGTTTCCATCAATTTTCTGATTAAATGTTTGTTTCAGGAAAGTTTTACCTTTTCCTATGTTGTTTTGTTATCGTCTGACGTTAATACAAAAGAAAACAAACCAAAGCAAATTATGTAACTTTGTAGTCGTCTTTTATATGTGATCCTTTGAGACCTAGTAAATGGAAGATATTTTTAATATATTTGGCTACCTAACCCTGATTCCTTAAATCATCTTGTATTCATACCCCCTTGTATAATATTTCCCCCGTGTTTCAATATTTGTAAATGTTTAATCTGTCAGTTGCAAAAATATATGTATATTTCTTTTTGTGTAAATACGTAATCCATGTTTCTATTAATAATTAACTAAAGAAATTGATCCCCAATACACATTTTCTAATTAAGTGTATTAGTTTGAACAGTTGTTAATACAATCAGTTGATTAAGTGTCGATAAAATGCAATTAAACCTAGAAACTGCTTTAAATTTCCTTTGAACTACATGTATAATATTTTCTGTTAAACACAATTATCAATGAAAACTTTCGGAACTAATTTCAATTTAAAATTTAAAATTTCAATATTGATAGAGGAGATCAGAATGGGAAAAAAACTAATGAGATTTAATAAAACAGAAAGAGAAAATGCTTCTCATTAAAGAAAATGGTCTTTTGTTAATTTCCTTTATAAGGAGTATTAATATGTCAGACACAATTCCAATGACTCCATAGAAATGCTTAAGAGACCCCCGGGGTCGTAGTGGTCGAGATTGCATGGAAGTTGGATTTACAACTACATGTGCAATCACTGTCTACCACCACTAAGGTTGTGAGTTCGAATTTCGTTCATTGTGAGGTTTACTCGATGGAACATATGTCATAAAGTTTGTCAGTGACGCAGAAAGTCGGTGGTTTTCTCCAGGTTCTCCGGTTTCCTCCATCAATAAAACTGAAATATTGTTGAAAGTGACGCTAAACAAAATAACCCTAACTATAATTTTCCTACTCATTTGTTAATGGCACACCTTAGGAGGAACAAAAAAAGGAAAAGGAGGGTGGGCTTATTTGGAAATTGTTTATACCTGTATTGATTTTTTTGTTAATTTTTGGTCCGGATGCTCTTTGAAAAAAAAATAATAGCGGGTCACTTCTTTCATGAGAGTCTTTTAAAAGCCACATATAGTCTAGTTGTATCTAATCGGGATCTAGTTGCGGTTCGCAATTATCCGAAAATTGGCCAAGGACCATAAGGGCTACGGTTCCGCAACTAATCGGTGTCATATCACTCGTAACAACTCGGCCGAATCCGTTCATCCATATAACATGGTCAATTTTCCGATTGAGGTCCCATGGTAAAGTGGGAAATAAAGTGGACAATCTCTTCTAGACTACAGGGGGGATCTGTACATGTTTTGATTTATCAACAGGTTATATATTCTTTATAATATGGAGATAATACTGATAAAGATTTAAGCGTTCAATCAATCAATCAATCAATCAATCAATCAATCAATCAATCAATCAATCAATCAATCAATCAATCAATCAATCAATCAATCAATCAATCAATCAATCAATCAATCAATCAATCAATCAATCAATCAATCAATCAATCAATCAATCAATCAAATTTTCTCGTCAATCATACTTTGGTATGGCACAGAGATGCGCTATATATATACTATCACTGTATAGTAAACAGTGGAATAAATAAATAAATAAATAAATAAATAAATAAATAAATAAATAAATAAATAAATAAATAAATGTGAAGGAATTAATGAAAGAAAAAATGAACGAGCGATCGAACGAACGAAGGAAAGAACAAACGAACGAACAAAGAAAATTAAATGTGAACGAACGAACGAACAAACAAACAAACAAACAAAACTAGTCACCCAGGAAAACGTAAGCTGCTATTAATGATTCGAATAAATAATTAACAGAGTTTTCTTAATTTAGATTGCAATGAAAACCGAATATTTTAAGGTTGACCTCTGATACACAGTTTATGCAAATTTTCGTTATGTTTATTAACTGTATCATATGATTATTTTCTGTTTACGTCGCCATTGATTTTAAGCTTCTCGCACTTCATGTATTTATCGCCATCTACCGACAGCGCACCTTTAGTAGTATGAAAACAGACTCTGTATTGCAGAACATGCGAGAGAGTATATATCAATGATTTACTTCTGTCCAAGTTCTCTGGTTTGAAACTTCCATGCATATATAAAACTGACCATTACCATACAAGAGAACTGTTGTTGAAAGTTGCCTTTAAAACACCCATAATATACAAGTAAATTTAGTATAAATATTATCTCTTCAGTTTTGCTCATACAGACATATTAAGACACCTTTGAGAATAGAACACTATTGGCAGTGATTACATATATGTCTATGACGAATCAATATGGGATTGAAATTAGGAGCACATTGTGTTATCTTTATAAATGGTAGTATTGTGACTAATTGCAATGTTTTAAGTTAAAACTAAACAGTTTCTATGTTGAATAAAATTGTTTTAATAAAACCATCTCGTTCTATTGATTTACTGTTTAACTTGTAAATTTTAAACAATAAAACCGGAAATTCAAAAATGTACCTGGCCAAGATCTCATAAAATAGACTAATGGAATATATATGTATTGAAACAAAAAACCATTGAATATACTGAAGCAAATTTCCTACACAGTAGATATTAACGATAACATTTATAGGTAACAACCGTTAAATTTTGTTTGTTTGTTTATTTCATGGCATGTCTGCCAAATGTTTCCATAGGAATTGTATTGTTGAAAGTGAGTGAACATGTATCTGTCTGTTAGGAGTATCGATTTTGCGCTTTTCTACGGGTTTTCAATAGTATTTTGCTAATGTTCCTACAGTGTGCTATTTTGTTGCTTTCCATTTTATTGTATTGTAATTAGTTAGCTCATACATGTGCGTTAAATGCAAAACAAGACCCCACAACATCTACTCATTATATTAAAAAAAATTAAGAAAATTGTTTAAGAGAGAGAGAGAGAGTTATAAAATGGAATCTCGTTCGTAGAAGTAGAACGAACCCATGATTTTACTTAAAAAACGAGTATTCGAGTTTCTCGGCATAAATTAACCAAAACTGAAAGCCGAAAGCACTTCGAACAGACCAAATGTTTACTTCGAGTCGAAGGGAAATAACATTTACCTTATGTCGAACGGACCTAATGTTTACTTCGAGTCGAACGAACCTAACATTTGCTTCGAGTCGAACGGACATAAACTTCACTTCGAGTTTTCAAAGGGAGCGAATTATACGAAATCGAGATCGCTAGGTTTTATTGGCGGGGGAGGGGGGCTGAAGGGGGTAATGATATATTAATAAATCGGTGATCCATCACAAACCTCTATTAATTTTCTGCTCAAATCAAAATTAACTGTAAGCATATTTCATGTACATTTCAAGTAATTTCAAGTGTCAATAAAGATTTAATTGACACTTCAATTTGATTATGGTTAATCTCACCCAGTCATTGATTGCATAAACCTTAATTAACGTTAAGTCTCAAACTGTAAGTGTAAATTAAATTAATGTACATTTCAAATAATTCTAAGTGTTAATTAAGTTTTGACACTTAACATTTAATTAAGGTTTTGTGCACCCATTTACATATGGAAAAAAAAACGGGACTTTGTTTTTACATTCTTGTCGATCATTTGATTCTCAATGTTGTGGTTTTCACGAAATATTTGTTCTGTACACTACACCAATACATGTGTATTTAAGTGAGATACACATAATCTTGAATACACAGCTATTATTATGATTAACATATTTTTCTTATGGTTTTACAAAAGTAAAAACTTATTGTTACAAATCGTTAAGAAATTTATTAATAATCGTCTTAATTTGATCAAATTATATTTTAATCCATAACAAAGAGTATTCAATTCCTACTTGAACTAGTTTCAATAAAATCAGTTGAAATAATTTGAATTGGTGTTAACTTTAAAGGAATACTCCAGTCAGTTGAACAATTGTTATAATTCAATACATTGTAACTTTTTATTCGTAAATAACTAATTATTAAACAAAAAACATTTTTATTAACATTAATATACCCAATTAGAAATATGAATATTTAGAATTTCCTGTCGTAGTGTAAGGGTCATGACACCTCTTCATGTGACGTCACGGAGACGAATCATGTTAGTTGAATAAATAATGTATCTGACACTTCCCAACATCGAGCCCTTTTGGTTATGTTTTAATATCAGATCAACTGCAATACAATGTTAGCAATTTGTATATCGTCCTAATTTTTTTTCTTAATATTCCCATCCCATTTTCATAAAACAAATGAGTTTATTGGTATTTGTTTTGAGGGGTGGGTATCTACGTATAATTCCATGTATGTTTTACATGATTGATCGTAGGTTAAATAACTTTAACTCGTTTTATGCGTACACATGCTTTTTTTCTTTTTTGTCGCCAATGCTGTCGAACTTTCCCGTGTTTTTCGTGGTCACTGGTCGATGTGTTGACAAGGATAGTCCTGATCGGTAATTACAAAAAAAAACCAATTCTTCTCACACTTTCCCGTTTCGTTAGTGCAATAAAATGTTTGACATGAAGTCATAATGATTTTGTAAATATCAAAAGATAAACATACGACGTTATTTTACGATTTACATAATTTTTAATGATAAAATTGCAACTGATCAATGTTGATATAATAGACGATACAGACACCGTAACGTCACGGCTCTTTCGGAAGAGCTTTAAGGGAATACGATACAGTAGCAAGGGCAGATAATTACTTTGCCGAATACCGCATGTTGTTTTTGCGACGTCACAGTAACGAGCGCGACATTTTCCGCGGAAGTTGCATCGACGTCATAAAAAGTCGATTGCGTAAAAATTTGAAAGCACCTGCTTCAAGCCGAATAATGCCGTTTTTAAAAGAAGGAGAAATACGCCGTCGGAAAAAATGTTCAGAGCACTTGAAAGAGCTGGATAGGAATGTTGGTGAGGCAGAGGTAGACCAGACAGACGCAGACCAGACGGACGCAAACCCTGAAACTGATTATAAAGATATATGCTGGCAGGATGGGAGACGAATAATTGAACTAAAACACTAGCAGAGCAATTAAACGCGTGTGACGGTTGTGATACACCGTTAAATCTAATGAACATTGCGCAAGAACGTTTGTACGGGTTCGGCAGTTACTTATCTATTCGCTGTACAACTATAGCCGTTCTCTTTCATTTATTTCATTCTCCGGTTGCGTTGCCCTTTCATCCAATCCCAACGAAAACGGCGGGAAAGATTCCACGACGTTTTACCTATTAAAATACATTGTAGGGTAATTTGGCGCCGAAATTGACGATGTCTAGGTTTGTCATGAAAAATGCACGGTTTTTGTTCTGTGGCTAAAAAACAAGCACATGTACCCCCCTTACTTTTTGTTAAAATTCTAAATAAAATCATTGCGAGAATATCATGACAAAATATTAAGAAAATATCAATTGTCATTTTTTTTCTACATGCAAATTTATTAATGAAGAAACCACTAAATATTCCATATTCCACAAATAAGTAGAATTTTTGGACTACTTAATCTATTATTGGCAATGTACATGTTCATCATCTTTGAACGAAATTATCATAGGAAGCTATTGCAAAAAACCGGATGCAATTATCTTTTACCGTTTTGAAATTGTGATATTTTCTTTACCGCTATAAAAATTTGTCGAAAAATGGTCGAAATTCGATCGTAAATATCTCGAAAACTAAGTCACGAAGGTATATTTTTCTTTGCATATTTGGAAAGAGCATGTCGAAATTGACCACATCACGAATTTTCATGAAAAAATCAATTGGCAATCCCTACTGTATCGTATTCCCTTAATTGCAGGTATAATCCGAGAATGGATTATGCCTTTTGTCTCCTCACATTGAAGAGTTCTGAAAAATGGCGATCCCCATTATTTGGTGCTACATGCAACTTCAATGACCAAATTCTACCTTACGGTATACTATTTTTAGCATTCATTAACACAGATGTCTTTTATTTACTGTCATTTAAATTTTCACGCTAACTTGTTAAGACAATGGCGTTTTCCTTTAACCCTATAAAACTGAAACGTCCAAGAAAAGTTTGAAAATACCAAAGGAGAAACCAGAAGCCGTAAATCTAAGAATGACAGACAATACAATGACCAAGAATAAAAAAGACAATAGTACAAGCAATGATTTACAAAACACATGAAACTAAAGATTGAACAACACGAACCCCACTAAAAACCGTTGGTGAACTCATTGGCTAGGGAAGGGTAAAAAGTTCCTGCTCCTCTAGTGACACCCAATTGTCGTCATAGCGTCCATCGTCTGTACTCAACACGATACTAACCATGGAATCACCGACGATGTACAAATCATACAAATTGTATACTTTCATTGACCATTTTCCCCCTTTGTGTTATTTTCAACCTAGCTTGGTTGTTTATTCAGAAGGAATAAACGGCTAACCATTTATTTAAATTTTATTTCGTATTATTCGCAAAATTACAGGAAAACATGTTATCCTCCGAAAACGACAGAATCGGACCGGGTCAAACAAAAAACTTATTAAATATGTATTTGTTGCTCATCCGCTAAGAACACCTCATTAAGGAGTAAGAGCAAAGACTGGTTGGCTCGGAATCAAATAAGGGTCTTGGTCTAGTACACAGCGGACGTCATCAGTATCTAACTTGATCTCGCTATGATATAGCTGAAAAAGTGCTTACTTACGCCACTCATTCACACAAACGACAGGTACTCAAATCCATTCTAGCTCTTACCATAACAATATTCGTCAGAAAATAATAAAAACTAAGAAATTCTGATTTGTTTTTCAAGTCCAGTCCTCTTCAAGTTAAAACAAATACAATAAGTTGTAATTTGTCTTCACGACTTTCGCCGATTCCTCATAATTTTCACATTTCTATGATCAGAAATCTTTTGGTAACATAACGTGAGTTTCTACCTTGCATATTTGACTAATTTTATGTTATTGTATTTGTTTTTTCTAGATATGGCGGTTTCTGTCCTCAATTCAAATACCAAATCGGAAACACATTTGGAAAAACAACTTGCAGATTACTAGACGATAAGAATATTGCTAGTTCGGGTAACCTCGTTTTGGCAGACATTCGAGGGAGCGCACCAGCCTCTCTTAAATCCGATGGTAACGATTTCCGGGCACATTTATTGCGGTCAAGAACACAAAGCTGGGGTGACCAGAAACTGATTGAGAAGATGATTCCAGGATATACAGGTATATATCTAGGGGGTCAAACATCGCCTCATAAGGGTATCAAATTATAATTGTTCATGTCTTAAGGTTGCTTGGTTGGTGTAAAACATAGTTCTGTACACAAATCTGAGCATTGCATGCTCATTTCCAACGTTTTTATTCGGCTTTTTACATTTTTAAGAATTGATTTCCGAAATACATGGCTATGTCCTTGACAGCCATTTTCCTTTAGGAAGTTCCGCAATGTTATTTTACGGAAATTTCAAATACATTTTCACAAAATCTCAGAAACTGTAAAAATGATTCTGTGATCGGCGATCATGCAATGTTCATTATTACATATAAAGAAGAACTTATCTTGCTCATGAATAAATCTATTACATGTGTCGTCCTCATTAACATTTTATTATAACCAGAGCAGAAGAGTAAAATTTTCAAACAAACAAACAATAACAATGACACCCAAATAACATTGATAATAAACATGAACTCGAGGTTAAATATCACCAAATAAATTTCATGAGAGGGCATATGACAAAGTGAGTATTACCATCCCCATTTTCAGATATTATTTGGAATTGTCCAATAAATAAGATATTATAGGCTGTGCTGCATTCGGGAATAAATAGACTCGCACGAGAAACTGTTAATATATGAAATTACTGGTATTTGTTTGATAGATGTGTAAATTATTAGATCTACCACGAAAACGTGAACAATGGCCAGTTATCACAAATCATGAAGACATGAAGACATGCAGACATTTTATTTCACTAAAGCCCCCACAAGGGGTATGTTAGTACAACATTTTAACAGACAATAAAAGTGTGAACATATTTACATTCGAACAACATGGTGCACAAAGGTACAATAATAGTATATATAATGAATACTGATATGTGACAGGAAGTACAAATTAATAACATGATTAAGCACATGTACATGTATTAAAAGGTTTTAATAACAATTTTGCAAAATTTCGATATGCCAGTAAGTGTAAATAAATCTGATGTATTCATCAGTTCTTTAAACTTTAAAATATTTGGGTTATTACATATATTTCTAGATAAAAATTTAGCTCTAACATTGTTGAAAAAAGTACATTTGAATAAGTAATGAAACTCATCACCAAGTTCGTTAACATTACAGAGATTACAATGTCTTTCAGATCTATCAATATTAAAGAATCTGCCAGTTTCAATGGGTAAATTGTTACTAAGGCAACGGGATGTACATAAATACATTCTTAGATCAGATGGTAACACTGATAAATATTGCTCAAAATAGAAATTAGATTTGTATATTCTATAATAAAGCATTTGGCAGAATTCATAACATTACTATTCCAGTTCTGTATAAACTTATCACTCAAACATTTCTTGACATTTTTTACTAATATAATCAGATTTAGCAATTCCCACAACACATTTAATCCACATTCATATAAAGTATTTTTAATTTCTAACAACCATTTAGAATGATAGAAACCTCTTTTACTAAGGGACCAACCATTTAACTTAAAGGGGGGGGGGGGGGGGGGGGGGTTATGGTTTTTTGTTTCGTTCAGAAATTTTTTTTCCGACAACACAAGAGTTAGAATATTTTTTTTTTGTCGCGAATTTTTTTTCCAGAATTTAACATTAGGTTATATGTCAAAAACTCTGAATCAGATAATTTTTTTTTCCTCCACCAAAATCAGAATATTTTTTTCAGCAACATTGGGAATCAGAATATTTTTTTAGAAAAAAACCATACACCCCCCCCCCCCCCCCCCCCCCCCCCCCCCCCCTTCAAGTTAAATGGTCGTTCCCTAAGCTGATACAATATAGAATACAAAGTATATGATTTTTTTTTCTCTTTTACCACACATGATACGTTGCCAGAAACCCACCATTCCAACTTTAATAAGAATATTCAATAGTATCCTACCCAATTCCCCATAAATCATACAATGAGGAGTACTTTTTTTAACTTTCAAAATTGTTTTACAAAATTGCATATGAAAGTTTTCTATAAATATTACAATTTTCAAAACCCAACACTTCTGCATCATATAACAAAATAGGTACAACCATTGTATCAAATAGCTCTAATTGCATATCAATTGGTAAATTCAACTTCCTAGCCTTTCTTAAAGACTATGAACATGGCCTTTCTTGCTTGTTGTACAAGATGTGCTTTCGCATCATTAAAAGAACCTTTACATGAAAATATGATACCAAGATATTGAAAATTTGTAACAATATTTAGGCTTTCACCATTATATTTAAAATTCATATCATTTGTGTTAAGTCTAGATCTTGAAAATATTACAACTTTTGTCTTAGATATATTTACTTGCAGTTTCCAGGTTTGACAATATAAATACATAGCATTCAATGAGGCTTGTAGCTCTGCTGCCGACTCGGCTAAAATTAGAGTATCATCGGCATACAGTAACAAATATAAACGAAAATATACAGCGACTTCATCAGTATCAAGAAGACGTGCTGCAGTACTCATATCAACTAGACCATTATATGCATGCGACATAAATTCAACTAAGTCATTTAAGAAAATGGCAAACAATACAGGTGACAGATTTTCTCCTTGCTCCTTGGCGCACGCCAACATTGGATTGAAAGAAGTTTGAACAAGAGTTACCTTGTCTCAGTCACACAAGACTTTGCATTGTTATACATACTTTTTATAATCTTAAACATTTATCAATCAAGCATTTCAAATTAAAAATATGATCTGTCGTACTATAACCTTTTCTGAACCCTGCTTGCTCTTCGCACATTAAACCAGAATTTTCTAAATATGTATGAAGCCTATTATTCAAAATGCAAGTAAATAATTTACCATAACAACTTAAAATAGTAATACCACGATAATTATCCACATCATCTGGATTACCTTTATTTTTATATATTGGACATATATAACCTTCTGACCAACTATCAGGTACAATACCACTGTGAAAAACAATATTACATATTCTTACAAAAACAGGCATTAACTTTACTGTAGCATGTTTTAAAAATTCATTCAATATAAGATCACCGCCACATGCTTTGTTATTTTTCAATGACTTGACAGCATATAATACTTCAGCTTCAGTAATATCTTGGTTTAATTCAATATTATATTCAGTAATATTAGTAGGAAATACAATATCTTTGTCATCATCCTCATCATCCTCATCAAGAGCATTAAGATGTTTAAAATGATCATGTAATACATCAATAGCAATTTTATTAACAGCTTTGTTACCCTTTGTATCACATTTGTTCAAAAAAGACCAGTACGCTTTTGAATCAGATTTACGCAAGTTTTTTCAGTTTATCTATAACAGACTTCTGATATTCTCTAAACTGTCTGTTAAGCGTACGATTATACTCTCTACTACTAACAATAAGATTTTCTTTTGTTTCAGCTCTTTGTAATCTCCAATGAAGATTTCTACATTTGCGATATTCTTTACGTCTTAAATAACAACCTTGATTAAAATAAGGTTTACATTTTTTCGACCTAACACTAGGTCTTTTCTTGGGTTTGAATTCTACAATCATATCAGCTTTATCAGCAGCATTTTTTATAATTGAATTACAATTCAATACTACATCATTTACAGTATCAACATCAATATTATTTAATACATATAGATTTTCAAGCTTTTCAACTAAATAATGTACATTTTCATATTTCAAATTTTCAAAAAATACATTTGCATTCTTATTCTTCCATTTTGACTTGTATATAACATCATGGTCATTATCAACATGTACAACATTGACATCATTAGACAGAGTATTATCAGGTTCAAGTGTTAAAGATGTGTCAAAATTTATGACAACTGGACAATGAATATCACTCAAAATTGGATCAAAGTTAGCAATATTGAAGTATGAGATACATTTAAATAACAAAGGTGACACAATTGCATAATCAATAGGTGTGTTTTTACACGTTGTATCAGCCCCTACATACTGATCATTACTAATTCTACCGTTTACAATATACAGATCTAATCTTTTGCAAAATTCCAATAGTTTATATCCATAATTGTTGATATGTGAAATGTCCTTCGAGTAACGCTGAATTGGGATACCTAATTCGCACAGAGTGTTAATACTGTTCATATGTTTTCTGGAATTCTCGTCAATCAGCAGGCTGACTAGGATTGCATCATTTACAATAATAAAGTCATCATGAGTTCCTGTATGAGCATTAAAGTCCCCAAGTAGGTACAGTTAGTAATTTTTATTTACAGTAACATGGACTAAGTTTTCTACAATCTCATCACATATATCAACTGAACCATCAACACTATTCTCTGGGGGGATATGTACTATCCCACACAACAAATCAATTGGCAATAAATTCACAATAGATAACAAATATATATATTGACTAGAGATATCAATAACTTTCACATATTTGAAAATAGAACTTCTTACAAACACTGCAATACCACCAGACTTGTGTTTACATTTCTCACGTATTATGGGTGGTAGTAATTCAAAACCAGATATATGAATATCATTATATATATCAAATTTCGTTTCGGTAAAACACCTTATATCATAGGATGAAACAAAACTCAAGAAAATCTGGGATTTTACTTTTTGAAACTAACCCACACACAGCACTTTAAGCTGACCTTTCGAATTCTTAATTTCACCATTTGAACTATTTACTATATTTTCACTTTCACTTTCGGACTGATTTTCACTATTTGATTTTATTTTGAAACAACGCTACTTTTCAATAGAATCATCATTTGAACGTCCTTCGCATCCCTAACACTCTGGTAATCCTAATGCTTTCAAATCAATATTGTCCATTCCAATTTTGAATAAGTCGTCGGGCGTATCAATTGTAACCTTCGAGTCATCGTCGAGAGTACAGTGGATCATCCCCTCTTTCGAAAATAAGGATTTCACGTTTCCTTGCTTTTTAACGTAGTAAAGCAGCTTGAATTTCAGCTGTGTGAGATCCTCTTGGTCAAGTCTTCATCTTCGGCTTCCAGGACAGTAGAAATACGTACATTGTCTCGTCTAGAGTACTGGTTTAAAGAATCATTTACATACGAAACGTTTCTCACCTGTGTCTGCAAGTTATTGATAGCTACATCATGCTTGTTCAGTCTATCATCCTGTTTTATAGTTATAAGCACCTCCAGAGCATAAACAGAAGAGTCTTAAGTTATATTAGAGTTATCTTTCTTTGCTCGATAGTATCGGATTTATGTGGGGTTTTTTTTGGGAATGGCTGTTTTAAGTTGGTGGGGGGAATATGCGAATATAATTGATATATTATGATATGCATTCCCAATATGTGCTATGTGATTAAGTATGATAGAGGAAAAAATGAGAAAAACTGAATTAATATTTGTGATATTTGATTTGCGTTGTTTATCCTGCAATCATTACATTTTCTGTAGTAATAAAGGGATACGTATAACCGTTATCTTTATATAGATTACCTAGATAGTTGCATCGGTTACACCACAGAGGAATTGAACTGACAAGCTATGGTGATAGAGGTGGCGTACTTAGTATGCGTCCCTCCCCCTGAAATAATCAACGAATATGTTATACAGCATCAATCACAATGAGAATAATGACTGCAATTCCACAAGCATTCTTCTCCCTAATCCCAAGCACTAGGATTCTGCCTTGAACTCAATGGAGACTCTAATTGTCCCCATGCCCCTCGCATAAGTTTCTATATTTCACGCCAACACTGAATGAATGAATGAACGTTATTCTCTTAAGCTAACACCATAGGTACAGAGAACATATATACATTGATCAATATAATAAATGATAATAAGCATGTGTGAACAATTGTGTAATAGTTAACTAATCTGGGGGAGTCACTTTCACACAGTCCCTAACGCCAAGAAGACTCGTTAAGATAAAAGTTTAATTAATGTCGGATTTTGTTTACAGGTTTTATACCACGCAGTGAGCACTATTTTGGCAAAAGATACGCTGAAACGTGTAAAAGTGCAATAACAGATTTTGAGGTTGACCAAAGAGATTACGATTCAAAGTTGAAAAATATGAAATTAACGGAAGTGATGCAACAAGGAAAACAAGTGACAGACGAGGATGGAAAGCCAATGCCGGTTTGTATCATGATAGTTCGTGTAATGGTTGCACGTTAAACAATGACATTAATTCTTCGCATTGAACACATGTGTCGTATTAACCCGGTTTTTACTGCACCCTCCTGCTAAGAAACGTGTTTTAACGTTCACTTGAGACTTGAACGGAAGAGGTGTGTCATCTATTGTCGTCACGTTGTGTTCGTCATCGGCGTCGTTTGTAGACGTTTTACATTCACTCGCATATGTCAATATTGAAGCAAACTTTGATATGAATGTTTTATTTAAAGGATCAACACACACCAGATACATTCATTTTAACATCTGCAATCTGGTTGTTGGTGTACTAAGCTGTGTTTCAAAATGGCAAAAAAATAAATTACATATTTGGTTGGCGATGAGAAACACGAATACTATGTATCGACTAAAGGTTTGAAAAAGTGAATTTGAAATAGTAACCAAATAAAGAGAGACAAGCATATGGCAGAAAAAAAGAAATAAAAGGAGAAGAAATAAAATGAAATACGAAAAAATACAACACAGTTTTAAAATGTAATAAAGAAAAATCGATACCCCTAACACACAAATACACGATCGCTAACTT
Source organism: Bathymodiolus brooksi (assembly GCA_963680875.1). Taxonomy (NCBI): domain Eukaryota; kingdom Metazoa; phylum Mollusca; class Bivalvia; order Mytilida; family Modiolidae; genus Bathymodiolus; species Bathymodiolus brooksi. The sequence goes on along the minus strand of OY804588.1, from coordinate 30,272,294 downwards.
TCCTGGCTTGATACAGGCACGCCAAAAAAAAAATGGCGGAGTTAAGCTAGGTTCATGGAAACAAAGACAAACAATAATTAACGTGAACAAATACATAGAACTAAAGATGGGAAAATGAACTCATCAAAATTCCGTGCTCCAAGTGGTTAGCAGTTTCTAAATCACATGTGGCACCCATCGTATTACAGGACCCATGCTAATGTTCAAAAGTCCTGTAAATGTCGTAAACAAGGCAACATGGACGACAAGAAGGGCCAGGTGGCTCAATGAGTTAGGTAGTTGGATTATCTAACAACTCGCACAAGCCTATCATGAATACGGCGTGTGTTCGCGCCCGGCTTTGTAAATTACAAAAAGGGTGCACTCGACTCGCAGCCGCAAGCGATACAGTTTATCAGTTGCTTGCCCATGGTTGGTGGTTCTCTCCGGGTACTTCGGCTTCTTCCACCACTAAGACTGGTCCCCATGATAGAGCTGAAATATTGCTGAAAGTGGCGTTAAACACCAAAAATCAAATCATGGACGAACAGGGATTACGACATTGAAAATAAACCATGTGTCGCATGTGTAAGACAGACACAAGATGGCGATCAAACAATTGATGATGGCGACTTGTAAGTAAAAGATAATTTACTATGACCGAGTACTTTATGGTCTCTTTTTTTTTCTATTTTAGGCAATAAGAAGTCGATATTTTACACCTTTAAAACCAGTTGCGTCTGAAGCCAAACCTTATATCTCCAAGTCCAAGCTTCAACAACCCAAATCACCTTTTTATATGGCCAATGGAAATCCACGAAAATGTTTTATGTCAGGTAAAGGATGTACTATTCAGAACAAGAACAACTTTAATATATAAGGCATTAAATATAATGGGGGATATGGGTTATGGTGTTTAACGCCACCTTCAACAATATTTCAGTTATGTCGTGGAGGTAAGCATAATGATTTTTTTTTCTATACTTTTACTAATGTTCTAACCTTTTTAGAGTATGAATATCAACTTTTGTATTGCCGCGCTACGCCTACAATGTCAAATGCATACAACACAAATTAAAAAAATAGTGTAATAATATATATTTTCTTGGAGTCTGTTAATTATTGCCAAACTTATCTACTGAATTGATTATCAATTTCATTGCATTGATTGATTGGTATTTAACGCCAATTTTAGCAATATTTCAGCTATATCGTGGTGTGAACAAATTTTATATTAGTTTAAGACACCTACATGACCCTTAGAAATAAAACATGCTTCTTTATAAAACAAACGAATTATATGAGAAATATTAAAAAAAATGAAACCATACATTTAGAACGTATGTTATATAATTATATCTTAGGATATAAATCAATTTCTTTTAAAAAATTCAAAATTTTGACATTTATGAATAAATCGTATACATTGTTGACATTGTAGAAGTTCTGATGAACGTCAGAAACATCTAGGCAGTCAATTAAAATATGTTTAATTGAATAATTGTAATTCCGGTCGTTGATCGAGAAGTCATCAACGAAATGTATTTGTTGAAATAAACGTCAGAGAAAATAGAAAGGGCAAGCACAAATAGACAATCCAGATACACTGGCAACACCGGGAACAAAAGACACGTGACGAAGAAAAAGAGAAAACAGAAAGGGCAAGCACAAATAGACAATCCAGATACACTGGCAACACCGGGAACAAAAGACACGTGACGAAGAAAAAGAGAAAACAGAAAGGGCAAGCACAAATAGACAATCCAGATACACTGGCAACACCGGGCACAAAAGACACGTGACGAAGAAAAAGAAAAAACAGAAAGGGCAAGCACAAATAGACAATCCAGATACACTGGCAACACCGGGAACAAAAGACACGTGACGAAGAAAAAGAGAAAACAGAAAGGGCAAGCACAAATAGACAATCCAGATACACTGGCAACACCGGCCACAAAAGACACGTGACGAAGAAAAAGAGAAAACAGAAAGGGCAAGCACAAATAGACAATCCAGATACACTGGCAACACCGGGAACAAAAGACACGTGACGAAGAAAAAGAGAAAATAGAAAGGACAAGCACAAATAGACAATCCAGATACACTGGCAACACCGGGCACAAAAGACACGTGACGAAGAAAAAGAAAAAACAGAAAGGGCAAGCACAAATAGACAATCCAGATACACTGGCAACACCGGGCACAAAAGACACGTGACGAAGAAAAAGAGAAAATAGAAAGGACAAGCACAAATAGACAATCCAGATACACTGGCAACACCAGCCACAAAAGACACGTGACGAAGAAAAAGAGAAAATAGAAAGGACAAGCACAAATAGACAATCCAGATACACTGGCAACACCAGCCACAAAAGACACGTGACGAAGAAAAAGAGAAAATAGAAAGGACAAGCACAAATAGACAATCCAGATACACTGGCAACACCAGCCACAAAAGACACGTGACGAAGAAAAAGAGAAAATAGAAAGGACAAGCACAAATAGACAATCCAGATACACTGGCAACACCAGCCACAAAAGACACGTGACGAAGAAAAAGAGAAAATAGAAAGGGCAAGCACAAATAGACAATCCAGATACACTGGCAACACCGGCCACAAAAGACACGTGACGAAGAAAAAGAGAAAACAGAAAGGGCAAGCACAAATAGACAATCCAGATACACTGGCAACACCGGGAACAAAAGACACGTGACGAAGAAAAAGAGAAAACAGAAAGGGCAAGCACAAATAGACAATCCAGATACACTGGCAACACCGGGAACAAAAGACACGTGACGAAGAAAAAGAGAAAATAGAAAGGGCAAGCACAAATAGACAATCCAGATACACTGGCAACACCGGGAACAAAAGACACGTGACGAAGAAAAAGAGAAAACAGAAAGGGCAAGCACAAATAGACAATCCAGATACACTGGCAACACCGGCCACAAAAGACACGTGACGAAGAAAAAGAGAAAATAGAAAGGGCAAGCACAAATAGACAATCCAGATACACTGGCAACACCGGGAACAAAAGACACGTGACGAAGAAAAAGAGAAAACAGAAAGGGCAAGCACAAATAGACAATCCAGATACACTGGCAACACCGGGAACAAAAGACACGTGACGAAGAAAAAGAGAAAACAGAAAGGGCAAGCACAAATAGACAATCCAGATACACTGGCAACACCGGGCACAAAAGACACGTGACGAAGAATAAGAGAAAATAGAAAGGGCAAGCACAAATAGACAATCCAGATACACTGGCAACACCGGGCACAAAAGACACGTGACGAAGAAAAAGAGAAAAAAGAAAGGTCAAGCACAAATAGACAATCCAGATACACTGGCAACACTGGGAACAAAAGACACGTGACGAAGAAAAAGAGAAAAAAGAAAGGGCAAGCACAAATAGACAATCCAGATACACTGGCAACACCGGGAACAAAAGACACGTGACGAAGAAAAAGAGAAAACAGAAAGGGCAAGCACAAATAGACAATCCAGATACACTGGCAACACCGGCCACAAAAGACACGTGACGACGAAAAAGAGAAAATAGAAAGGGCAAGCACAAATAGACAATCCAGATACACTGGCAACACCGGGAACAAAAGACACGTGACGAAGAAAAAGAGAAAATAGAAAGGGCAAGCACAAATAGACAATCCAGATACACTGGCAACACCGGGAACAAAAGACACGTGACGAAGAAAAAGAGAAAATAGAAAGGGCAAGCACAAATAGACAATCCAGATACACTGGCAACACCGGGCACAAAAGACACGTGACGAAGAAAAAGAGAAAAAAGAAAGGTCAAGCACAAATAGACAATCCAGATACACTGGCAACACTGGGAACAAAAGACACGTGACGAAGAAAAAGAGAAAAAAGAAAGGGCAAGCACAAATAGACAATCCAGATACACTGGCAACACCGGGAACAAAAGACACGTGACGAAGAAAAAGAGAAAACAGAAAGGGCAAGCACAAATAGACAATCCAGATACACTGGCAACACCGGGAACAAAAGACACGTGACGAAGAAAAAGAGAAAATAGAAAGGGCAAGCACAAATAGACAATCCAGATACACTGGCAACACCGGGAACAAAAGACACGTGACGAAGAAAAAGAGAAAACAGAAAGGGCAAGCACAAATAGACAATCCAGATACACTGGCAACACCGGGAACAAAAGACACGTGACGAAGAAAAAGAGAAAACAGAAAGGGCAAGCACAAATAGACAATCCAGATACACTGGCAACACCGGGCACAAAAGACACGTGACGAAGAATAAGAGAAAATAGAAAGGGCAAGCACAAATAGACAATCCAGATACACTGGCAACACCGGGCACAAAAGACACGTGACGAAGAAAAAGAGAAAAAAGAAAGGTCAAGCACAAATAGACAATCCAGATACACTGGCAACACTGGCAACAAAAGACACGTGACGAAGAAAAAGAGAAAAAAGAAAGGGCAAGCACAAATAGACAATCCAGATACACTGGCAACACCGGGAACAAAAGACACGTGACGAAGAAAAAGAGAAAACAGAAAGGGCAAGCACAAATAGACAATCCAGATACACTGGCAACACCGGCCACAAAAGACACGTGACGACGAAAAAGAGAAAATAGAAAGGGCAAGCACAAATAGACAATCCAGATACACTGGCAACACCGGCCACAAAAGACACGTGACGAAGAAAAAGAGAAAACAGAAAGGGCAAGCACAAATAGATAATCCAGATACACTGGCAACACCGGGCACAAAAGACACGTGACGAAGAAAAAGAGAAAATAGAAAGGGCAAGCACAAATAGACAATCCAGATACACTGGCAACACCGGGAACAAAAGACACGTGACGAAGAAAAAGAGAAAACAGAAAGGGCAAGCACAAATAGACAATCCAGATACACTGGCAACACCGGGCACAAAAGACACGTGACGAAGAAAAAGAGAAAATAGAAAGGGCAAGCACAAATAGACAATCCAGATACACTGGCAACACCGGGAACAAAAGACACGTGACAAAGAAAAAGAGAAAAAAGAAAGGGCAAGCACAAATAGACAATCCAGATACACTGGCAACACCGCCCACAAAAGACACGTGACGAAGAAAAAGAGAAAATAGAAAGGGCAAGCACAAATAGACAATCCAGATACACTGGCAACACCAGGAACAAAAGACACGTGACGAAGAAAAAGAGAAAAAAGAAAGGGCAAGCACAAATAGACAATCCAGATACACTGGCAACACCAGCCACAAAAGACACGTGACGAAGAAAAAGAGAAAATAGAAAGGGCAAGCACAAATAGACAATCCAGATACACTGGCAACACCGGGAACAAAAGACACGTGACGAAGAAAAAGAGAAAATAGAAAGGACAAGCACAAATAGACAATCCAGATACACTGGCAACACCAGCCACAAAAGACACGTGACGAAGAAAAAGTGAAAACAGAAAGGGCAAGCACAAATAGACAATCCAGATACACTGGCAACACCGGCCACAAAAGACACGTGACGAAGAAAAAGAGAAAAAAAAACACAACTCAGAACACTAAAACGAAGAGCAACACAAACCGAGGATGAGCGCAGGTGCTCCTGAATGGTCCACCATGTTACTTATATAGTCAAGGGGTGTTGGACACCACTGTGCGCAAACAAACACAAATAACAAATATGACATGAGCCCTCCGAGAAATAACTGGAGGTAAGACGAGCCGAACATCGTTTTTTATCAGGAAATTGTAATGGACAAAATGTAAAAAGATAATTATTAATGATATGTTGTATATAGGTATCCACTGTGACGTCATATCACGCTGGGAGCTTTTCCAGAAAATGGGGAAAACATTCTTTAAATTAAGTACAATATATGTAACCTACAATTATTCATGGTGCCGTCGTGATCGTGATCGTATGGTAGTTAGATTTACAACCACATGTGCAATCAGTGCCTATCACCACTAATGTTGTGAATTCGAACCCCGTTCATGGCAAGGTGTACTCGATACAACAATTTAGGATTAAGTTTGTCAGTGACTTGCGACAGGTCGGTGGTTTACTCCGGGTACTTCTGTTTCCTCCACCAATGAAACTGACCGCCACGATATAGCTGAAACATTGTTGAAAGTGGCGTTAAACACCATAAGCCAACCAAACCAAACCAATCAACAAACAATCTTTTTCTAGGATACACCGGTTTTGTTCCACGAAGCAGAGGTCAGCTTGGAATGGGTTATCCAATCATAACACAGCTTGCATTAAATGAGTTTACAGACGATTTAATGCGTGTAAAATCAGAGCCTTCCGATGGAAAAGCTGCCAAAGAAGTCAGTATGGGAGCTGAGGGAAAACCTATATATCCAGCGGAGTCAGGTCTGGTCCCACATTATACAGGACATATTCCAGGTATGTACACTGTATGTGAACCTCCACTCATTTTAAGACATACAAAATGTACTACATTTTGTTTTATAATAAAATGAAGAAAAAATACTGTACTGTTGGAACAGTTCCAAAATCCAATATCAAAATCGTAGAAAGAGATAATGTCGATACCCCTAACACACAAATACATGACCCCTAACACACAAATACATGACCCCTAACACACAAATACATGACCCACACCTTCCTGGGTTGGTACAGGAACTTCAGTAAAAAGTGACGGGGTTAAACGAATATTATGAGCTCAAATTTAATTAAAACAATTGACTTCTTATTGTTAATACATGTAATTGATCTATCGTTTACACTGGTGGCAGAAACAATGGAACATTTTCACTACAATAAGTTAGATTAAAGTTGCAATCTTATTAAAAGTAACCCCCTTTAATATCTGACAGAACCCGATTAGAGGTCGTGCTCAGATGAACTCATGAACAGCCAATGAAAATCCTCTGACAAAAAGGTATCAGGGTCTTTTGATTTATTATCACATCGGCAGTAGAAAGCTCTCTGATTGGTTGATTTCGTTAAGGGTCACATGAATATGACCTCTAATCAGGTTCTGTCAAATGTTACGTTATAACAGCTGATTACACTAACATCAACAGTTATATCGTGGCGGTCATATTCTGTGATAAAGGAAACCTCCAATTGTCTTATCAGTCATTGGCAAGCTTAATTAAGTACATATTTATTGATGGAGGAAACATCAGACATGTGTCACAGGTCACTGACAAACTTAACTAGTTATCATGAAAGATTTATCGGAACTACGGACTGACAAAATGTTTGCTTTGATATAGAAACGACTTAACCTACTTCGATATAACGAGGTTCCACTGCATAGATATACATGTAATCCCAATTTATTACATTTTAATGAACATTCGTATGCAAGCATGATTCCTGTGTTAGACCTCTGAGTTTAAACGTTTAAATTCTGATTTCTGCAGTTCAGAGGGCACAGGATGCACGTAAAAATCCATACTCGTACACAATTCATTGTATGGAACTTTTCTTGAGTCATCTTCGCTAGCGGAGATTACTGTCTGTTTCTCCTACCTCTCAAGGTGACACGAATGGTAACCATTTGCTAGGAAAGATACCCTAGTGGCTGTCATCAGATATTTGAAAAATAAGATTTTTGCATTCATTATTTTATGTTTTATCTGTAGGACAAAAGTTCAGATTTGGAGGTACCTTTGGACATAGTACAGAGAATGCCTTGAAAATGCCAAAGTCCCTGACAATGTCAGTATAATACAAGATGGCGTCGAAGCTAAAATTGAGAGGAAAATCAGTTTTCCCCACAGTGAACCCCAAATTGTCTGTGATTTTCAACAGTATTATAAACTCTATTGTTACATGAAATTGTTTACCCTATAAATCTAGTTGAACTTCTGATCTTCAATAAAGGTGAAAAACTATACAACTGTAATTTGCTTTTGCTAAGAGCACGAAATGTAAGCTTATTTTATATACCATTTGAGTGAGCAGATCATCTTCAAAGAGCCATTCTTTACCAATTGCCACATCCTGAACAGAAGTGAAATCATATTCTTATAGTGCTTGAACTTACACAAATTTTGTGTCGCTTATATCATGAATAATAAAAAAATGTCAACGGTTTTCTTGAAAATAGCATTTAATTCATCTGCTTTATATTCACAAGTTAACAAGCGTTATAAAGAATAATGCACGAATCTTGTATATATCATACTGTTAGATATATGGTAATGAATTACAAAAATCTCTACTTTTATTTTAGTAATTAAAATAAAATGTAAAAAATAATGTTTTACATTTACTCGGGACCTGACTGAAGCATTTTGGAATGTCCTTATTATTACAGGTGCATCTCCTCATGCAATAGCATTAATTATAATATTTCACTATTCTTTTTCCTTTATAAAAACATGACAGTAGTTTTGCTATTGCTTCTTAAAATCAACGCACATGACTATTCCACCGCGGTGGTGCTGGTCAAAAATTTTAAGACTATTCCCCCCTGCGGTAATTTCAGCAATCATATTTCCCGGACTTTTCTAAATCATTCATCTCATTGATTTAAATTAAATGACGTATAGAATGGAATGATCCTATCACCTTATAATAGAGGACAAATGTCAATATCCATACAAAAAAGAACGAACTAAACACAAAAAATTATTGATTGCTTCTTCAAATACACACACATGAAAATGTATTAGTCTTAAAAAGCGCTAATAAAGTAGACTAGAAATCCATCAGAAAAGGGCCTATAATTTAGAATTTAGGATTACACAGTTGTTCAGTATAATAAAATACTCATAGACTTGATATTCATGTAATAGCACTTTTATTGTCCCCTTTGTACCAACTATTGTCCTCGGCATTGCCTCTTCACAACTATTGCTCGCTCAAAATTAAAAAAAAACAGATTAACAGAGTTGGTCGAACTGTGTTTCATGAAAAAAACCCTGATCAACGTAGATACAAATACATTGTCTTAGAAAGGGACAAATCTTATTTTGTAAACAAAACACCACAAAAAAAATCACTCTAGTTCTACCAAAAAGTTCGCTGACACTGATATCGTCAAAATGCTCGCGTTTTTGATTGACAACATATTTGTTATGTTTGGTCTGCATTCGTATTGTATAGGTACCAATTGTTCTCCACTTTTATCCGACTTGTTCCTTTATTCATAAGAAGCAGACCTCATACAAGAGGCTTCTCAAGAAAAACGAAAAGAAGCTAGCCCGGTTCTTTAATTTCACGTTCCACTACATAGAAAACATCCTTTCACTAATTAATTCTAAATTTGGTGATATTGTTAATCGCATATATCCCATTGAGCTTGGGAAATGATTTCAATCTTCCAATTTTATATGTAGCAATATTCCAGAACACCTGCATATGGAGTATATCTCTATCAATTGATCAGATATTACAGAGCTTGTGGTTCCTATTATGAATTCATTGATAGAGAGTAGGTACAAACAAGGAAGCTACTGAGCCAGGAATTCCTCCTAGTAGTTAAATTGAAGTAGTCATTTCGAATGTTTTACGGTCGCCACCATGGTTCGGTTCAAACAGGCTTCACTATACAATGAAAATTTGAGTGATATGTTGTTATAGAAATAAACGTTAGCGAATACCGAAGGGGCAATCAAAAATGGACAATCCAGAGAAACTGGTAGCATAGACGAAGTTAAACAAAACAAAAACACAACACAACATGTGTTAGACACAACTACACGCAAACACAAATAACGTAAATAAGACATGAGCCATGCTACAAACAGCTGGAGGTAAAGACGAACCGAACATCGTTCTTATGGAAACTAATAAATGGAAATCAGTTGAGGAACAATCCCGAAAAGAATGTTTTTATATGAATTGACCCATGGGCGAGTAGTGGAGAGGATCGAAGCGTGATTAACCATGGGTTAACACAATTTTAGATAATCCTCTCACATTAAAACGCACTGTGCATAACCTTGTCTGCAATCCATTATTTGATTAGAAATCAGAGTTACATCGCATAAATATTATAATACAATGTGGAATAATATGCCATGAATCATTTAATTAATGCTGAGCACAACAGAAAAACATCGACTTAACACTTAAAATAATACTTTATGAAAGCCTCCTGAAACGGTGTGTATTTTAGAATAATTAAAAACGTGTATATTAATTAGCCGTGTATGTATTTTAGGTTGCATAAAACCGTGTATGTATTCCAGATTTCCTTAAACCGTGTATGTGTTTTAGGTTACCTAAGATCGTGTATGTATTTTAGGTTATCCAAAACGGTGGATGTATTGTAGATAACATAAAACTGTGTATGTCTATTAGGTTAACTAAAACCAAGTATGTATTTTAACTTACCTAAAACAGTGTATGTATTTTAGGTACCAAAATGTATGTATTTCTAAAATCTCATGAAACCGTGTATGTACTCTAGGTTATCTAAAATTGTGTATGTATATTAGATTACCTAAAACCGTGTATGTATTTAGGTCACCTAAAACCGTGTATGTATTTTAGGTTACCTAATTCCGTGTATGTATTTTAGGTCACCTATAACCGTGCATGTATTTTAGATTACGTAAAACCGTGAATGTATTGAAGATGACCTAAAACCATGTACGTATTTTAGGTCCCCTAAAACGTGTATGTATTTTAGGTTACCTAAAACGTGTATGTATATTAGATGACCTAAAACCGTGTATGTATTTTAGGTTACCTAATTCCGTGTATGTATTTTAGGTCACCTATAACCGTGCATGTATTTTAGATTACGTAAAACCGTGAATGTATTGAAGATGACCTAAAACCATGTACGTATTTTAGGTCCCCTAAAACGTGTATGTATTTTAGGTTACCTAAAACCGTGTATGTATATTAGATGACCTAAAACCGTGTATGTATTTTAGCTTACATAAAACCGTGTATATATTATAGATGACTTAAGACCGTGTATGTATTGTAGATTACCTAAAACCGTGTATGTATTTTAGCTTACATAAAACCGTGTATGTATTTTAGATGACCTAAAACCGTGTATGTATTTAGATTAACTAAAACCGTGTATGTATTTTAGCTTACATGAAACGTATATGTATTTTATGTTACCTAATTCCGTGTATGTATTTTAAGTTACCTAAATCCGTGTATGTATTTTAGGTTACCTAGAACAGTGTAAGTATTTTTAGGTTGCCTAAAGCCGTGTATGTATTTTAGGCAACCTAAAATGTGTAGGTATTCTTAAGATCAACAGAAACCGTGTATATATTTTAGATTACCTAAAACCGTGTATGTATTTTAGGTTGCCTAAAACGGTGTATGTATTTTAGGTCACCTAAAACCGTCTATGTATTTTAGATTACCTAAATCCATCTATGTATTTTAGGTTGCCTAAAACGTTGTATGTATTTTAGGTCACCTAAAACCATCTATGTATTTTAGATTACCTAAAACCGTCTATGTATTTTAGATTACCTAAAACCGTGTATGCATTTTAGGTTGCCTAAAACGGTGTATGTATTTTAGGTCACCCAAAACCGTCTATGTGTTTTAGATTACCTAAAACCGTCTATGTATTTTTGATTACCTAAAACGTCTATGTATTTTAGGTTACCTAAAACCGTGTATGTAGTTTAGGCTATCTAAAATGTGTAGGTATTTTTAAAATCCACTGAAATCGTGTAGGTTACCCAAAACCGTGTATATATTCCAGATTTCCTTAAACCGTGTATCTTTTTTAGGCTACCTAAGACCGTGTATGTATTTTAGCTTACATAAAACCGTGTATGTATTTTAGATGACCTAATACTGTGAATGTATTTTGGATTACCTAAAACCGTGTATGTATATTAGGTTACCTAAAACTGTGTATGTATTTTAGATTACATAAAACCGTGTATATATTATAGATGACTTAAGACCGTGTATGTATTGTAGATTACCTAAAACCGTGTATGTATTTTAGCTTACATAAAACCGTGTATGTATTTTAGATGACCTAAAACCGTGTATGTATTTAGATTAACTAAAACCGTGTATGTATTTTAGCTTACATGAAACCGTATATGTATTTTATGTTACCTAATTCCGTGTATGTATTTTAAGTTACCTAAATCCGTGTATGTATTTTAGGTTACCTAGAACAGTGTAAGTATTTTTAGGTTGCCTAAAGCCGTGTATGTATTTTAGGCAACCTAAAATGTGTAGGTATTCTTAAGATCAACAGAAACCGTGTATGTATTTTTGATTACCTAAAACCATGGATGTATTTTAGATGACCTAAATTTGTGCATGTATTTTAGATTACCTAAAACCATGTATGTATTTTAGTTTACATAAAACCGTGTATGTATTTTAGATTACCTAAGACCGTGTATGTATTTTAGATTACATAAATCCGTGTATGTATTTTAGTTTACATAAATCCGTGTATGTATTTTAGTTTACATAAAACGTGTATATAATTTAGTTTACATAAAACCGTGTATGTATTTTAGATTACCTAAGACCGTGTATGTATTTTAGATTACATAAATCCGTGTATGTATTTTAGATTACCTAAAATCGTGTATGTATTTTAGTTTACATAAATCCGTGTATGTATTTTAGTTTATATAAAACCGTGTATGTATTTTAGATTACCTAAAACCGTGTATGCATTTTAGTTTACATAAATCCGTGTATGTATTTTAGTTTAAATAAAACCGTTTATTTATTTTAAATTACCTAAAACCGTGTATGTATTTGAGGTTATTAAAGACCGTCTATGTATTTTAGGTGATTGAAAATCGTGTATGTATTTTGGATTACAGAAAAGCGTATTTGCATTTTTAAAATCACATGAGATGGTGCATGTATCTTTAGAATCACTTAAACCGGTATAGATGTAAAATGTATTACTTAATCATCTGATCTCACAGTCATAAAACTCTGCACTAGTTACTCCGTTTTTATTTTGATGCGATGTTCTGATCGGCTGTTTTCCCCCGAGTACCTGTACAGACTCATGCTCCAATGTGCTATGCCTATAGAGGCCTGGAACGGTGTAATGGTGAATGGCGATTTATTGATTTAACATAAAATATAATTATTTTGAAATCTCGTAAAATTGTGTATACCAGGACATGATGAGACTGCTGTTTTGAATTATTCCAGAACAGTATGAATTACAAAATTATTTCTTATTTAATGTAACCCGCAATACAACAAACGCATCACTGAACGTTGGACAAACAATAGTCATGCATTGTTATCTCTCTTGCTTTATGATCCGGATATTTGTATTCATAGAAAGTTGTCGCCCATGTTTTTTGATCCGGATATTTGTATACATAGAAAGTTTTCTCCCATGTTTTTTGATCCGCCCATTTGTATACATAGAAAGTTATCTCCCATGTTTTATGATCTGGGCATTTCATAACCGAATTCAAATTTCCAGTTCCTGTTGAGAAATAGTGGTATGGACATGTTTTGCAATACCGATTGGTTGTACACCGGCACATATCCGAGTCTTTCATACAAAGAAAAACATTGCCTGTCCACGTCTAACACAAATTTCATGTTAGCAGTATTCCGCCATTTATACATTACTTCTGTTGAATTTCCTTTCATTGTACTCATTACACCAGCTTCTTTTTTTCCTGTTGAGGTCATATTTAACACTGATTTTTCAATGTGAAGCGAAAAAGATAAATTCAAATATTTATAAATTTGCATAGTCATATTTATGGGATAAAATGCTAAATTTTCGTAATGAATTCTAATAATTCCTTTTGGAAAATCATAAGTTGTCAAAATATCGGAAGTCGTGATATCATTAAGAATGCGCGTGCAAAAATTTCCTGCGTATGTCGAAACTTCTTTTATCCTTTTAATGGCCCAGTTTTGTGACATGATAGTTGGACGAGGGTCCCGCACCAGATGCAAGACCTTAAAGTTCTTTAGATCAGTAAATAAATTCTTTAGAATGAATAACGGTGTTCTTATGGTCTTGACAACGACGACTTTTGCATTTCTGCATTGAATGTCCAATGACTGTACAATAGATTTAAACTTTATTGTTTCTGAAAATCGTCGTATCCTTATCCATCGGTGAGTCCTATAAAATGTTTCCAGCTGGTACCCATGTTTTTGCACAAATGATCCAGTAAAAAATTCCAATGGCAGATGGATAAAGTTACACGTGACTATACTCCTGATGACGTATTCAGCCTCAGACAAATATGAGATGTTGGTTCTGCAATAAAGTTAACTTCTTTGTACTTTGTTTATGATAAGAAATAAAAATACAGTCTAAAAGCATGAATAAACGAAACTCTTAATTGGATTTTTATAGTGCTAGCTCACTGAAACAGTAGAGATGGCGAATACAAATTAAAGTAAAAGAAACAACACCTTTATGATTGCCCTACATTTCACAGTCACAGTAGGGTCTTCAACAATGAGAATACCTCATACCATAAAATGAGCTTTAAAAGACCCCTAGTATGCAGTTGAGCGTTACTAAAACCGTGTATGTATATTAGATGACATAAACCAGTGCAAGAATCTTAGATTACATAAAACTGTGTATGTATTTTAGGCTACCAAAATCCGTGTATGTATCTTAGAACAGTTTGAAGATATCAAAGGGATAATCAGAATCCTAAAATCGAAGAAGATCAGACAACACAATGTTCAAATGAAAAAAGACAAAAGGACAAACAACAATCTACAAAACATGCACATAAAACTAAAGATCGAGTAAGACGAACCCCACTAAAAACCGGGGGTGAATTCAGGTGCTCCGGAAGGGTAAGAAGGTATTGCTCCACTAGTGGCATCCGTTATGTTAATAAGGTTACAAGCCTGGTGATAAGTCATGAATGAGGACATGACCGTGAAGTGTCTACGACACGTGGAACATATCCGTGGTAATTTGTGATACAGATATTCCATAACGGTCAACCAAGTCATGATAACCTAGACTATTATGTTTTATTTGTATGTTTTGAAATCTCGTAGAACTGTGTATACCAGAACAGGATAAGACTGTCGTTTTGAATTATTCCAGAAATGCATGCATTACAAAATTATTTCTTATATTTAATTTAATCTGCCATACAACAAACACGACATTGAACGTTGAGCAAACAATAGCTATGCATAAGTTGTCTCCCATGTTTTATGATCCGCGCATTTCTTAACCGAATTCAAATTTCCAGTTCCTGTTGAGAAATAGTGGTATTGACATGTTTCGCAATACAGATTGATTGTACACAGGAACATATCCGAGTCTTTCATACACTGAAAATCATTGCCTGTCCACGTGTAACACAAATTTCATGTTAGCAGTATTCCGCCATTTATACAACATTTCTGTAGAATTTCCTTTCCTTGTACTCAAAAGAGCAGATTCTGTTTTTCCCGATGACGTCATATTTAACACTGATTTTTCAACGGTATTCGAAAAAGTTAAATTCAAATATTTATGAATTTGCATAGTCATATTTATGGGATAATATGCTAGATTTTCGTAATGAATTCTAATAATTCTTCCTGGATAATTATAAGTTGTCAAAATATCGGAAGTCGTGATATCATGAAGAATGCGCTCGCAAAATTTTCCTGCGTAATTTGAAACTGATTTTATCCTTTGAATGGCAAAATTCTGTGACATGATAGTTGGACGAGGGTCCCGCACAAGATGCAAAACTTTAGAGTTCTTTTGATCAGTAGATAAATTCTTTAGAATAAATAACGGTGTTCTTATGGTCTTGACAACGACGGCTTTTGCATTTCTGCATTGAATGTCCAATGACTGTACAATAGCTTTAAACTTTTTTGTATCTGAATATCTTTGCATCGTTTCCAATCGATGAGTCCTATAAAACGTTTGTAGCTGGTGCCCATGTACTTTTACGAATGATCCACTATAAAATTCCAATGGCAGATTGATAAAATGACACGTGACTATACTCCTGATGACGTATTCAGCCGCAGACAAATATGAGATATTGGTCCTGCAATAAAGTTAACCTCTTTGTACTTTGTTTATGACAAGTAATAATAATACAGTTTATCATCCGCCCAGTAGTCAGTTTTTCGGTACTTACATATTAAATATATTTGTTATCAAAATTAACAGTTCCTAGATAATGTAACTTTGATCAAACTAAGGTTCTCTCCTTAAGGCATAGGAGACCTGAGCCGATTCTGGATATCCTGCTTTATTGCTCCCAAACACTTTAACATTTTGAGCGGTACTCCTCACTTCCGATAAACGCTACATCTGGGGATCCTGATGTTATTTGGTGTATGAAATGATATTCCAAGATGTGGGGATGTCAACAATACAGGTTCTTTGTGAAGAGAATTCCCAATCCTATTAGACCATGGAGAATTAACTTCATTTGAATCTCCTCTTCCGTACAACCATCCATGGAAATTTTGGTTCTGTACGGGTGAACAGTTTTGCTGAATATTTGTATGTGAACAAAAATTCCAAACGGACGATGGGCATCAATTGATGACAAATAAACGTTAGAGATTACCGAGGCGGCAATATTAATGAACAATCCAGAGAAACTGACAACACAGGGCACACAAGACGAAGAGAAGCAAAACACAATACGTGTTGGACGCCACTATGCGCAAACAAACACAAATAACGTAAATAGTATATCCTCGGTCAGATGAGTTAAAAATATTTGTTCAACATGTTCCAAGATATTCAACTGTGCAAAAAGAAAGAAAAGGAATTAAATCACTCTAACCAGTTGTTAATAGGCTTATGTCTTATTTGTGTTGTTTGTTCTATTAGTGGTGTCACACGACTATAGGGGTATCATGGCTAATAAGAAGCAGGAACCCTTCACGAACACCTGTGTTCACCCCGAGGTTTTGGATGGGGCAGTGTTGCTCGTCGTTTTAGTTTTCTTTGGTTTTTGTTGTTGTTTGGTTTCTTTTCGTCTTGTCTCTTGTATGCCCAATGTTGTCATAGTCTATGGATTGTCCATTCTTGATTATCCCTTTCCTTTCCTCTAACGTTTATTAGCAAAACCAAACAAAATGTACTGTGCCTGGCAACATATAACATTAAAATTAGCTAACATTAAAGGTCAAGGACACTGTGACCTTATTCTTATTCTTGACACTTCACTATGTCTTGGAGTTCTGTCCCTCACAAGGTTGCATTAGAAGAAAAAGCAAAATGAATGAAAGTTAGAAAGGAAGTCTTCTACACCTTCGACTGGGGCCCTGTCTTATTCGAACATATTTTTTACTTGCATTTCAATTGCTGGTTCGTAAAAAATTCTTTTAATGCAATGCAGAGATTGCTACACAGACCTCTTAAACACTGCGACATTCGGTGAACAAATTTAAATCTACATACCCAATTGCAAATAGCATTTATATTGATTGTTCTTAAAATTAAAAATTAATTTAACTTCCCATTTAATAGCCCCATAATTATCCCTCTATGGAGGATCAACTTGTGGCATTCGTGACAATCATCTGGTGTGTGAAAAGAGTGACAAGACGGGCACCACTAGTGGTAGAGGGACTGCCTACCATTCAGGTGTGGAGCATGAGACTATATCGTTAGTTTTCTGTGATGGCTTTGTAGATTATTGTTTGTCTTTTTTCTTTTGGCCATTGTATTGTCTGTCCTTTACGGTTTCTGATTCCCCCTTTGCTATCTTCCAAAATCTTCCCGAAGAACCAGATTCAAATGTGAAAAAGCTTACAGACGGAGGATGGATGCTAAATGATAACAATAGTTCACACGACCTGTTTTCATCTAGTAGCCATTGTTGTTCTAAACCGATGCACAGTATAATTGGATGTTATGTTATTACTCTTAGACGTACCCCACACTTCCGTCGATAAAATGAAGCGTGTCACTTCTAGAATATCGCTTCATGAAATGTAGAGGTTCGAATACGTAGAAAACGTCATCAGACTGTCGTATGACGTCACCTAGAAAAGTGGAACCACTTCGAGCGTACGTTACTATAACAACGGGTGTTGGTGTAGATGGTATACCTGTAAAATGATATATAATAATATTAGTGCCATTTGTAATTTAGAGTCACAGGGTAATTGTTGCTTAATGTCAAAATAGGCAATATTTCAGCCATATCAGGGCGAGGACAAGTTACAATTGATGAGAAGATGATGATTCCAGCTTTGTACTAGATCAACACGCTTGAATTTGCATAGCACTAGCTTACTGAAACAACCAACAGTCAGTGGATGGAATTGCCGCTCCAACCAGACACATTATTCTAATTCTGAAGTAACCACTGTTTGCTCTTACTCCTTAGAGCTGCTTGTTTAGCGAGAAGGAACATCTACCAATCTTATGGTCTTTAGTTTGACCGCACTGGGGCTCGAACACACAATATATCACACTCGAGACAATCGCGCAAACCATTACACCACCGATGTGAATAAATCATTCATAATAAAAATGTAGCAACCTTCTCCGGATAAGTTGATTTGATAAGAATAATTATTACATACTCATATAGATATCTTAAATTTGATTAGTCTAAAGAACGTCACATGACATTTGACATTCCGTACGGTCAACCATTGGACGCTAGGTCACATGGTTATATCAACCGCACGCGAGAATTTACTGAATATGGATCATCACTTGGAATCTGTTGTCAGATTTGAACTAGACCAAATAATTATGGCACTGTGAAGGACATTCGATGAAATAAAGCAATTGTCAACCTTGTAAGAGTGTGATATGACAGCGGATTGTCTCCCCTAGAAATCTTTCTCTAGGAGACAATCCGTCATTTCACACTCTTACAAGGTTGATAATTGTATAGTGTTCGAACTGTAGCGGTAAGCAAACAATAGTAATTGCGAGATACTTTCATTTTTATTAACGGACAATACACTAACATCTTGTGTAGCTTTCAGTCACATTCGGACCCTTTCTTTTCCTTCATAACATCGAGATGATGTTCAATATCAAAAGGTTGTAGAAGCTCGTGTCACTGATTTGTCGTTTGACACGTGACCCCTGACGTCACTGGATATGGTATGACATTAGATGTTATTAGACGGATACATAACATGCAAAAATTAATAAACAAATGAATAAAATAAATAAAATTTCTACCAAATATTCCTATTTTAATTGTTCTGCTATATCTCAAAATAAGTTTTATATTTATTTATTTATTTATAAAATAAAACTTATCTAACGCATGCGTATATAATAAAAAAGATCAGTTTTACACGAATTATACATGTAAAATCTTGTCATCTAATCTTTTCCTAAAATCACCACAAGACAGAATTATAACACACTCTCTTTAAATCCTTACATATTGAAAAAGGCATTACCATCAGGTATTATCTGAAATCTCACATCTAAATGACCTTATTCGAAGGATTAGCATCGTTTGCGCAGAATGTACTCAATTGACGTGTCTTATCATTTTGATATGAAAGAAAAGAATGGCCAGGTTTATGGTGTTTAACGTCACTTTAATCAATATTTCAGCTATATCGTGGCGGTCAGTTTTTTTGATGGAGGAAACCAGAGTACCCGGAGAAAACAACCGACCTGTCACAAGTAACTAATGCTGTATCGAGTACACCTCACCATGAACGGGGTTTGCACTCACAACTTTAGTGGTGATGTGCACTGATTGTACAGGTAGGTGTAAATCTAACTACCATACGATTACTACCACGACGGCCCCAACAAAAGAATGAATCACAAAGATGGTAATAAAACAACTTGGTCAGATCTCTAGATCATTTTCTAGTTATTTCTTCCTATATTCTGGAAATAGGACTATTTTTTGTGGCCATTGTTTTGTCTGTCCTTCGACTAACGGATTCTGATTACCCAATATTGGTATCTACAAACTCTTCTTATAATTGATACTCACTTTCATTCTTGTGATATAAGACTGTTGCAGGATACGTAACGGCTTCTCTCTCTGCAGGTTCTGAAAATGAAATTTGTGTAATAAAATAGAATATTTAATAATAAACCAGCTTAATATGTGTGTGTGTGTGGGTGTGTGTGTATGTGTATGTGTGTGCGTGCTGAAAAAAAGAGGGGGTACTTAGGAGATGAATCGCTAAAATAAGTGGTGGATTTTAAAATATGTTGCTAGGTCGCTATTTTCAGACAAAACATCAAATGAAATGTATTATTGATATTATTCATATGAAGTTAGCTTCAGCAGATCTTGTTTTGATAGCAATTTGTTGTCACACTGGATATCAAATGATCCGGAAATTTTGCATGGGTTTTTCGCTTATTCTGTAGTTTGTGAGTTCTTGTTGTTGTATTTGGTTATATTGCGTAGAGTTTTATTTTCAACCGATGATGGTCGACATATGACGACATGAACAACCCAGGGACTTGTAACTAGAAAAAGAAGCCATCTTAGTAAAATAACGATGATCTTAAGAACATCTCAGGCTTTAGGAGTGTAACAACAACATATCTTGAAGAGCTGCTTAATTTACTGACAGTCAAAGTGGTTTCTCCATATCTGTCACTTAGGAAACACTGAACCTTTTGGGAAACACAAAATCGTCTTAGAATTAAGAGGATTTAATTCGACGCTCTTAGCGATTCACAAGTGGCACCGGCAACCAGAAACTTATATTTGTTTGCAAACAAAGCACATTTTAAGATCATTGTATGGGTGAGCTAAGAAGTAAATAAACATTAGAGAATACCGAAGGGGCAATCAAAAGTGGACAATCCAGAGAAACTGGCAATATAAGGGTACAGAAGACGAATCCAAAAAAAAAAAAAACACAGCACAATATGTGTTGGACACCATTATCCGCCAGCAAGCACAACAAATAACGTATATATTACATGGGGCCTCCTACAAATAACTGGAGGTACGAACCGAACATCATTTTTATGCGGAAATAGTAACTGAACTCAGAACGTTAAAAAACAAAGAACAAAAAAAATTGAAACATTATTATCATTGCCATAGCAAGTCCTTAGTATTACCTTTGCAAAAATACGTAGTAATCATAATCCTATGCATTCGTCATTCACGACTTATCATCGGGTTTGTAACAAGAGTAACACGACTGATGTCACATGTTGAACAGGAACTACTTACCGTTCCGGTGCACCCGAGTTCACCACCGGGTTTTAGAGGGGTTCGCTTTCCTCGATCGTTATATTTCTGTGTAATGTTTTATAGATCGTTTTGTCCTTTTTTTGGTCATTGTGTTGTCTGTCCTTCGATTTGCAGCTTCTGATTACCACTTTGGTATGTGGAAGAACTTCTAGAAATGTATGTTATTATGTTAAAATATGGTGAATAATAATCGATGTAGCTTTTGCGGAAATGAAGAAGACTATCTTCGTTACTTTATTCCTTGTTCATTTTAAAACATTTTGGAAACAATATACTGTACAATCTTTAATTTTATTATTATTTTTTTTTAAATAATTTAGAAAATACTTAAAAATACTTTAAATGTTTTAATGGCTGAAAGAGTTTAACGTATTGTTCCTGTCTCTCAACAAACGTCCTGTCAGCATTAGTTAACGGTTTCATCGTCTATTTTTGTTTCGGAGATGCAAAAGTAGTGTCATCATTTCGTGAGCCAACTTTGCTGTTAGTAAGTGTAACATTCAAATTGTAGGTAAAACATTAAGAATTGTTTGAAGATACCAAAGGGGTAATAAGAATCCGTAAATCGAAGAAGAAGACAAATTTGAAATCAGTATATTTTCACCAGTTCGTATACAATTCATATAATATAGCATAGCACATCTGCTCCTGTTTATCCGCCATTATAGATGGCATGCACGTGATTTTCAGCTATGTCTACATTGTTTATGATCTACGCACGCACTGTACACACTTCTAGCCATTAAGTTGAGAGCATGTCATTCCAAACACATTGATGACTAAATTTGACAGAAAAAATAGTGTATTTCTTTAAAAACAATGACGGAAATGTCGGAACATGCTATGATGGTTACATAAAATGATAAACTTATCAATGTCGTATTTTTGCAAAGGAAACACACACAAATAATCGATATGGTAATGTTTATAACGCTTTAAATTATAGTCCTAGTTATTTCGTTACTTACCCTGACGATGGTCATTTCGTAGCTTACCCATGATCAAATGGTCACAAAGCTAAAAGTTTAATGTCTTCCACCAGATGCCAATTAAAACATTTAAGAAGAGCTTGGAGATACCAAAGGAGAAGTCAGAATCCGTCAATCGAAGAAGGAGAGACAACACAATGGCCAAAAGAAAAAAGGCAAATAAGGATCTACAAAACATACACTTACAACTAAAGATCGAGTAATGCGAACCTCACTAAATAATGCACAACATATGTCATGTAATGCTCCTTTCTTCGTAGGTGAAACTTAAAACGCTTTGTGTAGTTTTCAATGTAAAATCCATTCTTACCCTGTAATTGTGCAGATCTGTTATAATATAATCCGGTTAGTAAAATAGATGAAATCAAAAATACACATGCAAACTGTCGTTTCTGCATGTTTTATGATTTGTTGTGAACAAATGATCACCACACTCAGATGTTGCTGTGTAATCCATTTTAAAATACTTTTACGTTGTCGTTTGAGAAATTGAAAGTCGAAGGACAAATAAAAATTATATTTGTTTCGTACCATATTAAAATAAAAGATTAAGATTTGTGTTTGTTTTTAATTTAATAAGAAATATCTATTATTTCCCCACAATTTCACGCTTAGTGTATCCTTTAAATTAAATCTTAATACCATTTTTTCGCGGAAACAAAACACAAACAAAACAAGAAGCATTTTTGACTTGTGATTAAGTACTACAAAAGTAAGAACATGCTCTAGAATTTAAGATCAAATTAGTATATTGTTCCAGAAACAGACTCAAATTGCATTTTTTAATTTGATTTTGTTTTATTCATTTGTTGGTCTTTTTTTTTAATAATTAATATTAAAAAAAGACCAACAAATGAATAAAGCAAAATCAAATAAAACTAATGTCTACCGTAAGTGAGGAGTATTGTCGCATAGCAAATGGTGTCGTAAAACAAACAATTGTTTATTTATGGCCTGAATTATAAGTTTCATTGCTTGTACTGGTTGATCCAGATGTATATGATATCAATATTTGTTATTGAAAATTTTTGTTATTATTTTGCACAGTGTGACTTTTAATCTGGTAAAACTTTATCCTATTGTAAGAGACAATTTGTGAAATTAATCAACTTGACAACTTACATATGTAATAATTTATTCATTCTTATTGCGGATACGTGTCTGTCTTGTTATTTTAAAAGTAATCTAAAGGATAAGAACATGATGTTGTTACCATGGATATGTAATATGTCAGGAAAATTAGTTCAAATGAATGAAGAACGATTATCTAGAATTGAAATGCTTGTTGCATCTGATTTAATTCCGTCCGGAATTATGTAATTTCTAGCAAACTGCTAGAATAAAATGATAAAATTGCTTTTCCATATTCATTAAGACTCAACTTTCGATTCTAGGTCAGGTAAAATCAAAGACTTGAAAAGAAAAATAATGTTTGCTATTGATTTCTCAGTTAAGCACATAACTTCAAGGAGCTAAAACAAGTATGTCTGGATAAAGTGTCCTAGTAGAACAATATGTTTCATCGGCAGATTTAATTGTAAATCAGCTAATGTTGCGTAAGAATTA
Organism: Bathymodiolus brooksi; assembly: GCA_963680875.1. Classification (NCBI taxonomy): domain Eukaryota; kingdom Metazoa; phylum Mollusca; class Bivalvia; order Mytilida; family Modiolidae; genus Bathymodiolus; species Bathymodiolus brooksi. The sequence goes on along the minus strand of OY804588.1, from coordinate 30,248,646 downwards.
GAATTTAACCCTTGCGACTTGTTATACTTCGGTTCAAAGAAAGTCAAACAACACAAACAAATACGCCGTAATCAGTCTGGCATGTGTACTAGGCATCATTATCAATGTTAATTTTTTACTAGGCATCATTAGCAATGTTAATTGTTTACTAGGCATCATTAGCAATGTTAATTGTTTACTAGGCATCATTAGCAATGTTAATTGTTTACTAGGCATCATTAACCATGTTAATTGTTTACTAGGCATCATTAACAAAGTTAATTGTTTACTAGGCATCATTAGCATTGTTAATTGTTTACTAGGCATCATTAGCAATGTTAATTGTTTACTAGGCATCATTAACAATGTTAATTGTTTACTAGGCATCATTAGCAATGTTAATTGTTTACTAGGCATCATTAACAATGTTAATTGTTTACTAGGCATCATTATCAATGTTAATTGTTTACTAGGCATCATTAGCGATGTTAATTGTTTACCAGGCATCATTAGCAATGTTAATTGTTTACTAGGCATCATTAACAAAGTTAATTGTTTACTAGGAATCATTAGCATTGTTAATTGTTTACTAGGCATCATTAGCAATGTTAATTGTTTACTATGCATCATTAACAATGTTAATTGTTTACTAGGCATCATTAGCAATGTTAATTGTTTACTAGGCATCATTAACAATGTTAATTGTTTACTAGGCATCATTATCAATGGTAATTGTTTACTAGGTATCATTAGCGATATTAATTGTTTACTAGGCATCATTAGCAATGTTAATTGTTTACTAGGCATCATTAGCAATGTTAATTGTTTACTAGGCATCATTAGCAATGTTAATTGTTTACTAGGCATCATTAACCAAGTTAATTGTTTACTAGGCATCATTAGCAATGTTAATTGTTTACTAGTCATCATTAGCAATGTTAATTGTTTACTAGGCATCATTAACAATGCTAATTGTTTACTAGGCATCATTAGTAATGTTAATTGTTTACTAGGCATCATTAACAATGTTAATTGTTTACTAGGCATCATTAGCAATGTTAATTGTTTACTAGGCATCATTAACAATGTTAATTGTTTACTAGGCATCATTATCAATGGTAATTGTTTACTAGGTATCATTAGCGATATTAATTGTTTACTAGGCATCATTAGCAATGTTAATTGTTTACTAGGCATCATTAGCAATGTTAATTGTTTACTAGTCATCATTAGCAATGTTAATTGTTTACTAGGCATCATTAACAATGCTAATTGTTTACTAGGCATCATTAGCAATGTTAATTGTTTACTAGGCATCATTAGCATTGTTAATTGTTTACTAGGCATCATTAGCAATGTTAATTGTTTACTAGGCATCATTAGCATTGTTAATTGTTTACTAGGCATCATTAGCAATGTTAATTGTTTACTAGGCATCATTAACAATGTTAATTGTTTACTAGGCATCATTAGCAATGTTAATTGTTTACTAGGCATCATTAACAATGTTAATTGTTTACTAGGCATCATTAACCAAGTTAATTGTTTACTAGTCATCATTAGCAATGTTAATTGTTTACTAGGCATCATTAACCATGTTATTTGCTTTCTATCATTTTAATCAATCTGATCATTGGATCCTATCAATAGGAGTTTGCATCATCGGAAAGATGCACGATAGGACAAACAACTCGTCTCCGTAGAGAAAAGGAAGACTACTGGATACGAGAATTAAGGACTGCAACACCATATGGTTGTAATGACAAAGTTGATGGCATAGCCATTATATCAAACCTGTAGATCGGTGAATTTGATTGATATTCTCCACTTTGCTCTTCGGCGAAAACGAAGCCATTGTCATCGTCATTAAGCATCACATATACTACATGATGTTTCACTGAATGACCTTCTACCATTTATACAGTAGCCGAGAGGCATTTATCACATTCGTACGAAACTACTTTCTCTACCCCTGTCAAAGCTAAATTGCTTGTACCACTCATGTTTTGAAAACCATGTAATAGATGCGATTTCAAATGAACACAAAGGCCGTCGTGGTAGTGATCGTACTGTAGTTAAAATTAAAACTACCTATGCAACCAATGCCTATCACCACTAACACTGAGTTCCAATCCCAATCAGGCGAGGTGTACCAGATACAACAATATGTGGTAAAGTTTTTCAGTGACTTACCACAGGTCAGTGGTTCTCTACGGGTACTCCGGCTTCCTCCACCAATAAAACTGACCGCATCTTTATAGCTGAAATATTGTTGAAAGTGGCGTCAAACACGATAAATCCAAATTCTATATAATGCAAATCTAAAATTCATATTTTAAATATTCATGAAGCGATAGTTTTCATGGACATAAGGAACCAATATATATATCATTCAATATTGATTCCCTGACGACTCGGGGTGTGTAAATCCGACGCCCCACGGAATACGACATTTAATTACACCTTATATAAGAATCCAGGATTTTGGTTGGTTAATAGCCGGTGTATTTTTCGTGTATTTTCATATTTAGGATTAATTTCATTCATTTTTACCGCTGCCAGGGTATTTGCATGACGATTTAACCTGTTTTCCCTCTGTGCCGTGGTATTTGCAAAAACGTATTTCACTTTTTTACCCTCGCGTGCCTCAAACCGCCAAATTGATTCGGAATATTTCTTCTTTACCTCTATACATAAGGTAACGTGATTAATCAAATTTGAAACCCGGAAGGGTTCCGATGTAAACGTAAAACAGTAAAAAAATAACAAAGTTTTAAATTCCTCAAAAGGTTTATAACAAGTTAAAACGTTCATGAAACAAACAATTAAAACAGAATAATCCTGAAAACGACAAACAAAAGGTATTATTTATTTAGGCAGTGTTCTAAATAATATTCGGTGTAATTAAACAGATATATCATATTGGGAGGGATATTTGCAAAAAATACCAGTCTTGAGACTAAATTTCCTTCCCCTATCGACTCGGGAAAGTTTTCGTCTTTCGATTTGTAATTTTCGCAAATACTCCCCCAAGCATGATATATATGTTTAATATACCCGGTTTAGATCCTGAATAACATATAGTATGAAGGGCCGTCGTGATTGTGATCGTAAGGTAGTTGGATATACAGCTACCGGTGTAATCAATGCCTATCACAACTAATGTTGTGAGTTCGAATCCCACTCATGGCAAGGTGTACTCGATATAACAGTATGTGATAGAAAGTTTGTCAGTGACTTGCGACGGATACTTTTCTTTTGTTTCAGCTCTTTGTAATCTTCAGTAAAGATTTCTACATTTGCGATATTCTTTACGTCTTAAATAACAATCTTGATTAAAATAAGGTTTACATTTTTTCGACCCAACACTACGTCTTTTCTTGGGTTTGAATTCTACAATCATAGCAGCTTTATCAGCAGCATTTTTTATAATTGAATTACAATTCAATACTACATCATTTACAGTATCAACATCAATATTATCTACATCTAGATTTTCAACCTTTTCAACTAAATAATGTAGATTTTCATCATTCAAATTTTCAAATAATACATTTGCATTCTTATTCTTCCATTTTGACTTGTATATAACATCATGGTCATTATCAACATGTACAACATTGACATCATTAGACATTATTAGGTTCAAGTGTTAAAGATGTGTCAAAATTTATGACAACTGGACAATGAATATCAAAATTGGTTCAAAGTTAGCAATATTGAAGTATGAGATACATTTGAATAACAAAGGTGACACAATTGCATATAGATCAATAAGTGTGTTTTTACACGTTGTATCAGCCCCTACACACTGATCATTACTAATTCTACCGTTTACAATATACAGATCTGAGCTTTTACAAAATTCCAATAGTTTATATCCATAATTGTTGATATGTGAAATGTCCTTCGAGTAACGCTGAATTGGGATACTCAATTCGTACAAAGCGTTGATAATGTTCAGATGTTTTCTGGAATTCTCGTCAATCAACAGGCTGTCTAGGATTGCATCATTTACAATAATAAAGTCATCATGAGTCCCTATATGAGCATTAAAGTCCCCAAGTAGGCACACTTGGTAATTTTTATTTACAGTAACATGGACTCATTTTTCTACAATCTCATCAAATATATCAACTGAACCAAAAACATTATCAATACATTCACAATAGAGAATAAATATATATGTTGACGAGAGATATCAATAAATTTCACATATTTAAAAATAGAACTTCTTACAAACACTGCAATACCACCAAACTTGTGTTTACATTTCTCACGTATTATGGGTGGTAGTAATTCAAAACCAGATATATGAATATTATCATATATATCAAATTTCGTTTCGGTAAAACACAATATATCATAGGATGAAACAAAACTCAACAAAATCTGGGATTTTACTTTTTGAAAATAACCCACACACATTTAATGACAGCACTTTAAGCTGACCTTTCGAATTCTTAGTTTCCCCATTGGAACTTTTTACTATATTTTGACTTTCACTTTCGGACTGATTTTCACTCTTTGATTTCATTTCGACACAACGCTCCTTTTCAATAGAATCTTCATTTGAATTTCCTTCGCATCCCTAAAACTCTGGTAATCCTAATGCTTTCAAATCAATATTGTCCATTCCAATTTTGAATAAGTCGTCGGGCGTATCAATTGTAACCTTCGAGTCATCGTCGAGAGTACAGTGGAACATCCCCTCTTTCGAAAATAAGGATTTCACGTTTCCTTGCTTTTTAGCGTAATAAAGCAGTTTGAATTTCAGCTGTGTGAGATCCTCTGATATGTAAATGTTCTTAAGACGTTCGGTTTTTCTCAGATCGGCACGATTCTTCAGTCACTGGAATCTAGGTTCACGATGGACAAATCTAGCTAAAATTTGTTTCGCTTTCCCTTGACGTATCGGGCCATTTCTATGTATGGCGTTTATGTTGACTGGCTTAATCACGACCCCTACCGAATCAGCAATTTCAAATAAAGTCTTAGTCAAGTCTTCATCTTCGGCTTCCGGGACAGTAGAAATACGTACATTTTCTCGTCTATAGTACTGGTTTAAAGAATCATTTACATACGAAACGTTTCTCACCTGTGCCTGCAAGTTATTGATAGCTACATCATGCTTGTTCAGTCTATCATCCTGTTTTGTAGTTATAAGCACCTCCAAAGCATAAACAGAAGAGTCTTAAGCTATATTAGAGTTATCTTTCTTTGCTCGACAGTATCGGATTTAAGTGGGTTTTTTGGGAATGGCTGTTTTAAGTTGGTGGAGGGGGGGGGGGGGGACAATATGCGAATGTAAATGAAATATTATATGCATTCCCAATATGTGCTATGTGATTAAATATGATAGAGAAAAAAATGAGAAAAACTGAATTAATATTTGTGATATTTGATTTGCGTTGTTTATCCTGCAATCATTACATTTTCTGTAGTAATAAAAGGATACGTATAACCGTTATCTTTATATAGATTTCCTAGATTGTTGCATCGGTTACACCACAGAGGAATTGAAATGACAACCTTTGGTGATAGAGGTGCGGTACTTAGTATGCGTCCCTCCCCTGCAATAATCAACGAATATGTTATACAGCATCAATAAGAATAATGACTGCAATTCCTCAAGCTTTCTCCTCCCTAATCCCGAGCACTAGGATTCTGCCTTGAACTCAATGAAGACTCTAATTGTTACCATGCCCCTCGCATAGGTTTCTATTTTTAACGCCAACACTGAATGAATGAATGAGCGTTATTATCTTAAGCTAACACCATAGGTACAGAGAACATATATACATTGATCAACATAATAAATGATAATAAGCATGTGTGAACAATTGTGTAATAGTTAACCCTTAGAAATAAAACATACTTTTCTATAAAACAAGCGAATTATATGTACAAATAATAGAAATATTTAAAAAATAAAACCATACATTTAGAACATATGTTATATAATTATATATTGGAATATAAATCAATTTCTTTTAAAAATTTCAAAATTGTGACATTTGTAAATAAATCGTATACATTGTTGATATTGTAGAAGTTCTGACGTTCGTCAGAAACATCTAGGCAGTCAATTAAAATATGTTTAATTGAATATTTGTAATTACACCGAATACATTCCGGTCGTTGATCGAGAAGTCATCAACGAAATGTATTTGTTGAAATAAACGTCAGAGAAAACAGAAAGGGCAAGCACAAATAGACAATCCAGATACACTGGCAACACCGGCCACAAAAGACACGTGACGAAGAAAAAGAGAAAATAGAAAGGGCAAGCACAAATAGACAATCCAGATACACTGGCAACACCGGCCACAAAAGACACGTGACGAAGAAAAAGAGAAAACAGAAAGGGCAAGCACAAATAGACAATCCAGATACACTGGCAACACCGGGAACAAAAGACACGTGACGAAGAAAAAGAGAAAACAGAAAGGGCAAGCACAAATAGACAATCCAGATACACTGGCAACACCGGGAACAAAAGACACGTGACGAAGAAAAAGAGAAAATAGAAAGGGCAAGCACAAATAGACAATCCAGATACACTGGCAACACCAGGAACAAAAGACACGTGACGAAGAAAAAGAGAAAACAGAAAGGGCAAGCACAAATAGACAATCCAGATACACTGGCAACACCGGGAACAAAAGACACGTGACGAAGAAAAAGAGAAAACAGAAAGGGCAAGCACAAATAGACAATCCAGATACACTGGCAACACCGGGAACAAAAGACACGTGACGAAGAAAAAGAGAAAACAGAAAGGGCAAGCACAAATAGACAATCCAGATACACTGGCAACACCAGGAACAAAAGACACGTGACGAAGAAAAAAAGAAAACAGAAAGAGCAAGCACAAATAGACAATTCAGATACACTGGCAACACCAGGAACAAAAGACACGTGACGAAGAAAAAGAGAAAATAGAAAGGGCAAGCACAAATAGACAATCCAGATACACTGGCAACACCGGGCACAAAAGACACGTGACGAAGAAAAAGAGAAAATAGAAAGGGCAAGCACAAATAGACAATCCAGATACACTGGCAACACCGGGAACAAAAGACACGTGACGAAGAAAAAGAGAAAATAGAAAGGGCAAGCACAAATAGACAATCCAGATACACTGGCAACACCGGGAACAAAAGACACGTGACGAAGAAAAAGAGAAAACAGAAAGGGCAAGCACAAATAGACAATCCAGATACACTGGCAACACCGGCCACAAAAGACACGTGACGAAGAAAAAGAGAAAACAGAAAGGACAAGCACAAATAGACAATCCAGATACACTGGCAACACCGGCCACAAAAGACACGTGACGAAGAAAAAGAGAAAACAGAAAGGGCAAGCACAAATAGACAATCCAGATACACTGGCAACACCGGCCACAAAAGACACGTGACGAAGAAAAAGAGAAAACAGAAAGGACAAGCACAAATAGACAATCCAGATACACTGGCAACACCAGGAACAAAAGACACGTGACGAAGAAAAAAAGAAAACAGAAAGAGCAAGCACAAATAGACAATCCAGATACACTGGCAACACCGGGCACAAAAGACACGTGACGAAGAAAAAGAGAAAATAGAAAGGGCAAGCACAAATAGACAATCCAGATACACTGGCAACACCGGGAACAAAAGACACGTGACGAAGAAAAAGAGAAAACAGAAAGGGCAAGCACAAATAGACAATCCAGATACACTGGCAACACCGGGAACAAAAGACACGTGACGAAGAAAAAGAGAAAATAGAAAGGGCAAGCACAAATAGACAATCCAGATACACTGGCAACACCGGCCACAAAAGACACGTGACGAAGAAAAAGAGAGAAAAGAAAGGTCAAGCACAAATAGACAATCCAGATACACTGGTAACACCGGGAACAAAAGACACGTGACGAGGAAAAAGAGAAAATAGAAAGGGCAAGCACAAATAGACAATCCAGATACACTGGCAACACCGGGAACAAAAGACACGTGACGAAGAAAAAGAGAAAATAGAAAGGGCAAGCACAAATAGACAATCCAGATACACTGGCAACACTGGGAACAAAAGACACGTGACGAAGAAAAAGAGAAAATAGAAAGGGCAAGCACAAATAGACAATCCAGATACACTGGTAACACCGGCCACAAAAGACACGTGACGAAGAAAAAGAGAAAATAGAAAGGGCAAGCACAAATAGACAATCCAGATACACTGGCAACACCGGGCACAAAAGACACGTGACGAAGAAAAAGAGAAAACAGAAACGGCAAGCACAAATAGACAATCCAGATACACTGGCAACACCGGGAACAAAAGACACGTGACGAAGAAAAAGAGAAAAAAGAAAGGGCAAGCACAAATAGACAATCCAGATACACTGGCAACACCGGGCACAAAAGACACGTGACGAAGAAAAAGAGAAAACAGAAAGGGCAAGCACAAATAGACAATCCAGATACACTGGCAACACCGGGCACAAAAGACACGTGACGAAGAAAAAGAGAAAATAGAAAGGGCAAGCACAAATAGACAATCCAGATACACTGGCAACACCGGCCACAAAAGACATGTGACGAGGAAAAAGAGAAAACAGAAAGGGCAAGCACAAATAGACAATCCAGATACACTGGCAACACCGGCCACAAAAGACACGTGACGAAGAAAAAGAGAAAACAGAAAGGGCAAGCACAAATAGACAATCCAGATACACTGGCAACACCGGGAACAAAAGACACGTGACGAAGAAAAAGAGAAAACAGAAAGGGAAAGCATAAATAGACAATCCAGATACACTGGCAACACCGGGAACAAAAGACACGTGACGAAGAAAAAGAGAAAACAGAAAGGGCAAGCACAAATAGACAATCCAGATACACTGGCAACACCGGGAACAAAAGACACGTGACGAAGAAAAAGAGAAAACAGAAAGGGCAAGCACAAATAGACAATCCAGATACACTGGCAACACCGGCCACAAAAGACACGTGACGAAGAAAAAGAGAAAACAGAAAGGGCAAGCACAAATAGACAATCCAGATACACTGGCAACACCAGGAACAAAAGACACGTGACGAAGAAAAAGAGAAAACAGAAAGGGCAAGCACAAATAGACAATCCAGATACACTGGCAACACCGGGCACAAAAGACACGTGACGACGAAAAAGAGAAAACAGAAAGGGCAAGCACAAATAGACAATCCAGATACACTGGCAACACCGGGAACAAAAGACACGTGACGAAGAAAAAGAGAAAAAAAAGGGCAAGCACAAATAGACAATCCAGATACACTGGCAACACCGGGAACAAAAGACACGTGACGAAGAAAAAGAGAAAACAGAAAGGGCAAGCACAAATAGACAATCCAGATACACTGGCAACACCGGCCACAAAAGACACGTGACGAAGAAAAAAAAAAAATGGCAAGCACAAATAGACAATCCAGATACACTGGCAACACCGGCCACAAAAGACACGTGACGAAGAAAAAAAGAAAAAAGAAAGGGCAAGCACAAATAGACAATCCAGATACACTGGCAACACCGGCCACAAAAGACACGTGACGAAGAAAAAGAGAAAACAGAAAGGGCAAGCACAAATAGACAATCCAGATACACTGGCAACACCGGCCACAAAAGACATGTGACGAAGAAAAAGAGAAAACAGAAAGGGCAAGCACAAATAGACAATCCAGATACACTGGCAACACCGGGAACAAAGACACGTGACGAAGATAAAGAGAAAAAAAAGGGCAAGCACAAATAGACAATCCAGATACACTGGCAACACCGGCCACAAAAGACACGTGACGAAGAAAAAGAGAAAAAAAAAGGGCAAGCACAAATAGACAATCCAGATACACTGGCAACACCGGCCAAAAAAGACACGTGACGAAGAAAAAGAGAAAACAGAAAGGGCAAGCACAAATAGACAATCCAAATACACTGGCAACACCGGGAACAAAAGACACGTGACGAAGAAAAAGAGAAAACAGAAAGGGCAAGCACAAATAGACAATCCAGATACACTGGCAACACCGGGCACAAAAGACACGTGACGAAGAAAAAAAGAAAAAAGAAAGGGCAAGTACAAATAGACAATCCAGATACACTGGCAACACCGGCCACAAAAGACACGTGACGAAGAAAAAGAGAAAACAGAAAGGGCAAGCACAAATAGACAATCCAGATACACTGGCAACACCGGGAACAAAAGACACGTGACGAAGAAAAAGAGAAAACAGAAAGGGCAAGCACAAATAGACAATCCAGATACACTGGCAACACCAGGAACAAAAGACATGTGACGAAGAAAAAGAGAAAAAAAAGGGCAAGCACAAATAGACAATCCAGATACACTGGCAACACCAGGAACAAAAGACACGTGACGAAGAAAAAGAGAAAAAAAAGGGCAAGCACAAATAGACAATCCAGATACACTGGCAACACCAGGAACAAAAGACACGTGACGAGGAAAAAGAGAAAACAGAAAGGGCAAGCACAAATAGACAATCCAGATACACTGGCAACACCGGCCACAAAAGACACGTGACGAAGAAAAAGAGAAAACAGAAAGGGCAAGCACAAATAGACAATCCAGATACACTGGCAACACCAGGAACAAAAGACACGTGACGAGGAAAAAGTGAAAACAGAAAGGGCAAGCACAAATAGACAATCCAGATACACTGGCAACACCGGCCACAAAAGACACGTGACGAAGAAAAAGAGAAAACAGAAAGGGCAAGCACAAATAGACAATCCAGATACACTGGCAACACCGGCCACAAAAGACACGTGACGAAGAAAAAAAAAAAAATGGCAAGCACAAATAGACAATCCAGATACACTGGCAACACCGGCCACAAAAGACACGTGACGAAGAAAAAAAGAAAAAAGAAAGGGCAAGCACAAATAGACAATCCAGATACACTGGCAACACCGGCCACAAAAGACACGTGACGAAGAAAAAGAGAAAACAGAAAGGGCAAGCACAAATAGACAATCCAGATACACTGGCAACACCGGCCACAAAAGACATGTGACGAAGAAAAAGAGAAAACAGAAAGGGCAAGCACAAATAGACAATCCAGATACACTGGCAACACCGGGAACAAAGACACGTGACGAAGATAAAGAGAAAAAAAAGGGCAAGCACAAATAGACAATCCAGATACACTGGCAACACCGGCCACAAAAGACACGTGACGAAGAAAAAGAGAAAACAGAAAGGGCAAGCACAAATAGACAATCCAAATACACTGGCAACACCGGGAACAAAAGACACGTGACGAAGAAAAAGAGAAAACAGAAAGGGCAAGCACAAATAGACAATCCAGATACACTGGCAACACCGGGCACAAAAGACACGTGACGAAGAAAAAAAGAAAAAAGAAAGGGCAAGTACAAATAGACAATCCAGATACACTGGCAACACCGGCCACAAAAGACACGTGACGAAGAAAAAGAGAAAACAGAAAGGGCAAGCACAAATAGACAATCCAGATACACTGGCAACACCGGCCACAAAAGACACGTGACGAAGAAAAAAAGAAAAAAGAAAGGGCAAGCACAAATAGACAATCCAGATACACTGGCAACACCGGCCACAAAAGACACGTGACGAAGAAAAAGAGAAAACAGAAAGGGCAAGCACAAATAGACAATCCAGATACACTGGCAACACCGGCCACAAAAGACACGTGACGAAGAAAAAGAGAAAATAGAAAGGGCAAGCACAAATAGACAATCCAGATACACTGGCAACACCGGCCACAAAAGACACGTGACGAAGAAAAAGAGAAAACAGAAAGGGCAAGCACAAATAGACAATCCAGATACACTGGCAACACCGGGAACAAAAGACACGTGACGAAGAAAAAGAGAAAACAGAAAGGGCAAGCACAAATAGACAATCCAGATACACTGGCAACACCAGGAACAAAAGACATGTGACGAAGAAAAAGAGAAAAAAAAGGGCAAGCACAAATAGACAATCCAGATACACTGGCAACACCAGGAACAAAAGACACGTGACGAAGAAAAAGAGAAAAAAAAGGGCAAGCACAAATAGACAATCCAGATACACTGGCAACACCAGGAACAAAAGACACGTGACGAGGAAAAAGAGAAAACAGAAAGGGCAAGCACAAATAGACAATCCAGATACACTGGCAACACCGGCCACAAAAGACACGTGACGAAGAAAAAGAGAAAACAGAAAGGGCAAGCACAAATAGACAATCCAGATACACTGGCAACACCAGGAACAAAAGACACGTGACGAGGAAAAAGTGAAAACAGAAAGGGCAAGCACAAATAGACAATCCAGATACACTGGCAACACCGGCCACAAAAGACACGTGACGAAGAAAAAGAGAAAACAGAAAGGGCAAGCACAAATAGACAATCCAGATACACTGGCAACACCGGCCACAAAAGACACGTGACGAAGAAAAAGAGAAAACAGAAAGGGCAAGCACAAATAGACAATCCAGATACACTGGCAACACCGGGAACAAAAGACACGTGACAAAGAAAAAGAGAAAAAAAAGGGCAAGCACAAATAGACAATCCAGATACACTGGCAACACCGGGAACAAAAGACACGTGACGAAGAAAAAGAAAAAAAAATGGCAAGCACAAATAGACAATCCAGATACACTGGCAACACCGGCCACAAAAGACACGTGACGAAGAAAAAAAAAATAAAATGGCAAGCACAAATAGACAATCCAGATACACTGGCAACACCGGCCACAAAAGACACGTGACGAAGAAAAAAAGAAAAAAGAAAGGGCAAGCACAAATAGACAATCCAGATACACTGGCAACACCGGCCACAAAAGACACGTGACGAAGAAAAAGAGAAAACAGAAAGGGCAAGCACAAATAGACAATCCAGATACACTGGCAACACCGGGAACAAAAGACACGTGACGAAGAAAAAGAGAAAATAGAAAGGGCAAGCACAAATAGACAATCCAGATACACTGGCAACACCGGCCACAAAAGACACGTGACGAAGAAAAAGAGAAAACAGAAAGGGCAAGCACAAATAGACAATCCAGATACACTGGCAACACCGGCCACAAAAGACACGTGACGAAGAAAAAAAGAAAAAAGAAAGGGCAAGCACAAATAGACAATCCAGATACACTGGCAACACCGGGAACAAAAGACACGTGACGAAGAAAAAGAGAAAACAGAAAGGGCAAGCACAAATAGACAATCCAGATACACTGGCAACACCGGCCACAAAAGACACGTGACGAAGAAAAAAAGAAAAAAGAAAGGGCAAGCACAAATAGACAATCCAGATACACTGGCAACACCGGCCACAAAAGACACGTGACGAAGAAAAAGAGAAAACAGAAAGGGCAAGCACAAATAGACAATCCAGATACACTGGCAACACCGGCCACAAAAGACACGTGACGAAGAAAAAGAGAAAATAGAAAGGGCAAGCACAAATAGACAATCCAGATACACTGGCAACACCGGCCACAAAAGACACGTGACGAAGAAAAAGAGAAAACAGAAAGGGCAAGCACAAATAGACAATCCAGATACACTGGCAACACCGGGAACAAAAGACACGTGACGAAGAAAAAGTGAAAACAGAGAGGGCAAGCATAAATAGACAATCCAGATACACTGGCAACACCGGGAACAAAAGACACGTGACGAAGAAAAAGAGAAAACAGAAAGGGCAAGCACAAATAGACAATCCAGATACACTGGCAACACCAGGAACAAAAGACACGTGACGAAGAAAAAGAGAAAATAGAAAGGGCAAGCACAAATAGACAATCCAGATACACTGGCAACACCGGGCACAAAAGACACGTGACGAAGAAAAAGAGAAAACAGAAAGGGCAAGCACAAATAGACAATCCAGATACACTGGCAACACCGGGAACAAAAGACACGTGACGAAGAAAAAGAGAAAAAAGAAAGGGCAAGCACAAATAGACAATCCAGATACACTGGCAACACCGGGAACAAAAGACACGTGACGAAGAAAAAGAGAAAATAGAAAGGGCAAGCACAAATAGACAATCCAGATACACTGGCAACACCGGCCACAAAAGACACGTAACGAAGAAAAAGAGAAAACAGAAAGGGCAAGCACAAATAGACAATCCAGATACACTGGCAACACCGGGCACAAAAGACACGTGACGAAGTAAAAGAGAAAATAGAAAGGGCAAGCACAAATAGACAATCCAGATACACTGGCAACACCGGGAACAAAAGACACGTGACGAAGAAAAAGAGAAAATAGAAAGGGCAAGCACAAATAGACAATCCAGATACACTGGCAACACCGGGAACAAAAGACACGTGACGAAGAAAAAGAGAAAATAGAAAGGGCAAGCACAAATAGACAATCCAGATACACTGGCAACACCGGGCACAAAAGACACGTGACGAAGAAAAAGAGAAAATAGAAAGGGCAAGCACAAATAGACAATCCAGATACACTGGCAACACCGGGAACAAAAGACACGTGACGAAGAAAAAGAGAAAACAGAAAGGGCAAGCACAAATAGACAATCCAGATACACTGGCAACACCGGGAACAAAAGACACGTGACGAGGAAAAAGAGAAAATAGAAAGGGCAAGCACAAATAGACAATTCAGATACACTGGCAACACCGGGCACAAAAGACACGTGACGAAGAAAAAGAGAAAACAGAAACGGCAAGCACAAATAGACAATCCAGATACACTGGCAACACCGGGCACAAAAGACACGTGACGAAGAAAAAAAGAAAAAAGAAAGGGCAAGTACAAATAGACAATCCAGATACACTGGCAACACCGGCCACAAAAGACACGTGACGAAGAAAAAGAGAAAACAGAAAGGGCAAGCACAAATAGACAATCCAGATACACTGGCAACACCGGGCACAAAAGACACGTGACGAAGAAAAAGAGAAAATAGAAAGGGCAAGCACAAATAGACAATCCAGATACACTGGCAACACCGGACACAAAAGACACGTGACGAAGAAAAAGAGAAAAAAAAGGGCAAGCACAAATAGACAATCCAGATACACTGGCAACACCGGGAACAAAAGACACGTGACGAAGAAAAAGAAAAAAAAATGACAAGCACAAATAGACAATCCAGATACACTGGCAACACCGGCCACAAAAGACACGTGACGAAGAAAAAAAGAAAAAAGAAAGGGCAAGCACAAATAGACAATCCAGATACACTGGCAACACCGGCCACAAAAGACACGTGACGAAGAAAAAGAGAAAACAGAAAGGGCAAGCACAAATAGACAATCCAGATACACTAGCAACACCGGGAACAAAAGACACGTGACGAAGAAAAAGAGAAAACAGAAAGGGCAAGCACAAATAGACAATCCAGATACACTGGCAACACCGGGAACAAAAGACACGTGACGAAGAAAAAGAGAAAACAGAAAGGGCAAGCACAAATAGACAATCCAGATACACTGGCAACACCGGCCACAAAAGACACGTGACGAAGAAAAAGAGAAAACAGAAAGGGCAAGCACAAATAGACAATCCAGATACACTGGCAACACCGGACACAAAAGACACGTGACGAAGAAAAAGAGAAAACAGAAAGGGCAAGCACAAATAGACAATCCAGATACACTGGCAACACCGGGAACAAAAGACACGTGACGAAGAAAAAGAGAAAAAAAACACAACTCAGAATACTAAAACGAAGAGCAACACAAACCGAGGATGAGCGCAGGTGCTCCTCAATGGTCCACCATGTTACTAATATAGTCAAAGGGTGCTGGACACCACTGTGCGCAAACAAACACAAATAACAAATATGACATGAGCCCTCCGACAAATAACTGGAGGTAAGACGAGCCGAACATCGTTTTTATCAGGAAATTGTAAGGGTCATCACAACACGGAACTTAGAAAGAAAAGACACACAATGAACAACATGTAAAATTGAAATTAAGGGTAAAAAGATAATCATTAATGACATGTTGTATATAGGTATCCAATGTGACGTCATATCACGCTGGGAGTTTTTCCAGAAAATGGGGAAAACATTCTTAAAATTAAGTACAATATATGTAACCTACAATTATTCATGGTGCCGTCGTGATCGTGATCGTATGGTAGTTAGATTTACAACCACCTGTGCAATCAGTGCCTATCACCACTAATGTTGTGAGTTCCAACCCCGTTCATGGCGAGGTGTACTCGATACAAAAATGTATGATTAAGTTTGTCAGTGACTTGCGACAGGTCGGTGGCTTACTCCGGGTACTTCTGTTTCCTCCACCAATGAAACTGACCGCCACGATTTAGCTAAAACATTGTTGAAAGTGGCGTTAAGCACCATGAGCCAACCAAACCAAACCAATCAACAAACAATCTTTTTTCTAGGATACATCAGGTTTGTTCCACGAAGCTGAGGTCAGCTTGGAATGGGTTATCCAATCATTACACAGCTTGCTTTAAATGAGTTCACAGACGATTTAATACGTGTAAAATCAGAGCCTTCTGATGGAAAAGCTGCCAAAGAAGTCAGTATGGGAGCTGACGAAAACCTATATATCAAGCGGAGTCGGGTCTGGTCCCCCATTACACAGGACATATTCCATGTATGTACACTGTATGTGAAATGTGAACCTCCATTCATTTTAGGACATACAACATTTCTTTTATGATAAAATGAAGAAAAATTACTGTACTGTTGGAACAGTTCCAAAATCTAAAATCGTAGAAAGAGACAAAATCGATACCCTTAACACACAAATACATGACCCCACACCTTCCTGGGTTGGTACAGGATCTTCAGTAAAAAGTGACGGGGTTAAGCGAATATTATGGGCTCAAATTTAGTTTAAACAGTTCACTTCTTATTGTTAATACATGTAATTGGTCTATTGTTTACACTGGTGGCGGAAACAATGGGACATTTTCACTACAATAAGGTTAGATTAAAGTTGCAATCTTATTTAGAGTATCCCCCTTTAACATCTGATAGTACCCGATTAGAGGTCGTGCTCAGATGAACTCATGAACAGCCAATGAAAATCCTCTGACAAAAACGTATCAGGGTCTTTTGACCCTGTTTATTATCACATCGGCAGTAGAAAGCTCTGTGATTGGTTGATTTCGTTAAGGGTCACATGAATATGACCTCTAATCAGGTTCTGTCAGATGTTACGTTATAGCAGCTGATTACACTAGCATCAACAGTTATATTGTGGCGGTCATATTCGGTGATAAAGGAAACCTCCATTTGTCTCATAAGTCATTGGCAAGCTTAATTATGTACATATTTATTGATGGAGGAAACATCAGACATGTGTCACAGGTCACTGATAAACTTAATCAGTCATCATGAAAGATTTATCGGGAACACTTATTGGAATCAAACTTGGTGTACTACGGACTGACAAAATGTTTGCTTCGATATAGAAACGACTTATCCTACTTCGATATAACGAGGTTCCACTGCATAGATATACATGTAATCCCAATTTATTACATTTTAATGCACATTCGTATGCATGCATGATTCCTGTGTTAGACCTCTGAGTTTAAACGTTTTAAATTCTGATTTGTGCAGTTCAGAGGGCACATGATGCACGTAAAAATCCATACTCGTACACAATTCATGGTATGGAACTTTTCTTGAGACATCTTTGCTAGCGGAGATTACTGTCTGTTTCTTCATACCTCTCTAGGTGACACGAATGGCAACCATTCGCTAGGAAAGATACCCTAGTGGCAGTCATCTGATATTTGGAAAATAAGATTTTGCATTCATTATTTTATGTTTTATCTGAAGGACAAAAGTTCAGATTTGGAGGTACCTTTGGACATAGTACAGAGAATGCATTGAAAATGTCAAAATCACTGACAATATCAGTATAATACAAGATGGCGTCGAAGTCAAAAGAACCTCAAATTGTCTGTGATTTTCAACAGTATTATAAACTCTACTGTTACATAAAATTGTTTACCCTATAAATCTAGTTGAACTTCTGATCTCCAATAAAGGTGACAAACTAAATAATACAACAGTAATTTGCTATTGTTAAGTGCACGAATTTGAAACTTATTTTATATACCATTTGAGTGAGCTGATCATCTTCAAAGAGCCATTCTTTACCAATTGCCACATCCTGAACAGAAGTGAAATCATATTCTTATAGTGCTTGAACATACACAAATTTTGTGTCGCTTATATCATGAATAATAAGAAAATGTCAACGGTTTTCTTGAAAATAGCATTTAATTCATCTTCTTTATATTCACAAGTTAACAAGCGTTATAAAGAATAATGCACGAATCTTGTATATATCATACTGTTAGATATATAGTAAAGAATTACAAAAATCTCTACTTTTATTTAAGTAATTAAAATAAAATGTAAAAAATAATGTTTTGGTTTTATTCGAAACCTGACTGAAGCATTTTGGAATGTCCTTATTATTACAGGTGCATCTCCTCATGCAATAGCATTAATTATAATATTTTTTTCCTTTATAAAAACATGACAGTAGTTTTGCTATTGCATCCTAAAATCAACGCATATGACTATTCCACCCCGGTGGCGCTGGTAAATTTTTTTTTAAGACTATTCCCCACTGTGGTAATTTCAGCAATCATATTTCCCGGACTTTTCTAAATCATTCATCTCAATGGTTGATATTAAGTGACGTCATGCAAGTCCTCTGACTTTTTCAATGCGCAAGCAAAATTATCGAGACGGCAGACAACAAGTAAACAATGAGTACCCCCCCACCACCCCCCCCCCCCTGTGGTAATTTCAATTATCATTTTTCCCGGATGTTTCTAAATCATTCATCTCATTGATCTAAATTAAATGACGTAAATAATGGAATGATCCTATCACCTTCTAATAGAGGACAAATGTCAGTATCCATACAAAAAAGTACGAACTAATTTTTTTTATTGATTTCTTCTTCAAATACACACACATGGAAATGTATTAGTTTTAAAAAGCACTAATAAAGTAGACTAGAAATCCATCAGAAAAAGGCCTGCAATCTAGAATTTAGGATTACACAGTTGTTCAGTATAATAAAACACTTATAGACTTCATATTCAGGTAATAGCACTTTTATTGTCCCCTCTGTACCAACTATTGTTCTCGGCATTGTCTCGGACAATAGTTGGTAGCTTGGGTACAATAAATCTGATATTACACTCATACCCTATCAATAAATGAATAATACTTGACTTCAATGGTCGCTCAGAATTAAAAAAACAGATTATCAGAATTGGTCGAACTGTCTTTCATGAAAAAAAGAACGGTCTACGTAGATACAAATACATTGTCTTAGAAAGGGACAAATCTTATTTTGGTAAAACAAAACAACAAAAAAAACACTAGTTCTACCAAAAAGTTCGCTGACACTGATATCGTCAAAATGCTCGCGGTTTTGATTGACAACATATTTGTTATGTTTGGTCTGCATTCCTATAGGTACCAATTGTTCTCCGCTTCTATCCGATTTGTTCCTTTATTCAAAAGAAGCATACTACATACAAGAGGCTTCTCAAGAAAAACGAAAAGAAGCTAGCCCGGTTCTTTAATTTCACGTTTAGCTACATAGAAGACATTCTTTCACTAATTAATTCTAAATTTGGTGATTTTGTTAAACGCATATATCCCATTGAGCTTGAAATAAAGGTTACCACAGATACAACTAGTTCTTCTTCATACCTTGACCTACACCTCAACATTGACAGTGAAGACCGATTAAGATCGAAACTTTACGACAAAAGAAATGATTTCAATATTCCAATTTTTTATGTAGCAATATTCCAGAACACCTGAATATGGAGTATATCTCTATCAATTGATCCGATATTACAGAGCTTGAGATTCCTATTATGAGTTCCTTGATAGAGAGTAGGTGCAAACAAGAAAGCTACTGAGCAAGGAATTCCTCCTAGTAGTTAAATTGAAATAGTAATTTCGAAAGTTGTACGGTCTCCATCATGGTTCGGTTTAGACAGGTTTCACTGTAGAATGAACATTTGAGTGATATGTTGTTATAGAAATAAACGTTAGCGAATGCCGAAGGGACAATCAAAAATGGACAATCCAGAGAAACTGTTAGCATAGACGAAGCTAAACAAAACAAAAACACAACACAATATGTGTTGGACACCACTACACGCAAGCAAACACAAATAACGTAAGCAAAAACATGAGCCCTGCTACAAACAGCTGGAGGTAAAGATGAACCGCACATCGTTCTTATGGAAACTACTAAATGCAAATCAGCTGAGAAACAATCACGAAAAGAATGTTTTTATATGAATTGACCCATGGGCGAGTAGTGGAGATGATCGAAGTGTGATTAGCCATGGGTTAACACAATTTTAGATAATCCTCTCACATTAAAACACACTGTGGATAGCCTTGTCTGCAATCCATTATTTGATTAGAAATCAGAGTTGCATCGCATAAATATTATAATACAAGGTGGAATAATATGACATGAATCATTTAACTAATGCTGAACACAACAGAAAAACATCGACTTAACACTTAAAATAATACTTTATGAAAGCCTCTTGAAACGGTGTCTACTTTAGATTATCTAAAAACGTGAATGTATTTTGGGTCACCTAAGACCGTGTATGTATTTTAGATTACCTAAAACGTGTATGTATTTTAGGTTGCCTAAAACCGTGTATGTATTTTAGGTTGCCTAAAACCGTGTATGTATTTTAGATTACCTAAAACAGTGTATGTATTTTAGGTCACCTAAAACCGTGTATGTATTTTAGGTCACCTAAAACCGTGTATGTATTTTAGGTCACCTAAAACCGTGTATGTATTTTAGATTACCTAAAAACGTGTATGTATTTTAGGTCATCTAAAACGTAGGCTATCTAAAATGTGTAGGTATTTTTGAAATCCACTTAAATCGTGTAGGTTACCCAAAACCGTGTATATATTCCAGATCTCCATAAACTTTGTATGTTTTTTAGGCTACCTAAGACCGTGTATGTTTTTAGGCTACCTAAAACCGTGTATGTATTTTAGGTTATCCAAAACGGTGCATGTATTGTAGATAGCATAAAACTGTGTATGTCTTTTAGGTTACCTAAAACCAAATATGTGCTTTAGCTTACCTAAAACAGTGTATGTATCTTAGGTACCAAAATGTTGGTTTTTTTAAAATCTCATGAAACCGTGTATGTACTTTAGGTTATCTAAAATTGTGTATGTATTTTAAATTACATGAAACCGTGTATGAATTTTAGGTCACCTAAAACCGTGTATGTATTTTAGGTTACCTAAGACCGTGTATTTATTTTAAGTTACATAAAACCGTTTATGTATTTTAGGTCACCTAAAACCGTGTATGTATTTTAGATTACCTAAAACCATGTATGTATTTTAGGTTACATAAAACCGTGTATGCATTTTAGGTCACCTAAAACCGTGAATGTATTGTAGATGACCTAAAACCATGTATGTATTTTAGGTTACATAAAACCGTGTATGCATTTTAGGTCACCTAAAACCGTGTATGTATTTTAGATTACCTAAAACCATGTATGTATTTTAGGTTACATAAAACCGTGTATGCATTTTAGGTCACCTAAAACCGTGTATGTATTTTAGATTACCTAAAACCGTGAATGTATTTTAGATGACCTAAAACTGTGTATGTATTTTAGATGTCCTAAAACTGTGAATGTATGTTAGGTAGCCTAAAACGGTGTATGTATTTTAGGTCACCTATAACCATCTATGTATTTTAGATTACCTAAAACCGTGTATGTATTTTAGATTACCTAAAACCGTGTATGTATTTTAGGTTGCCTAAAACGGTGTATGTATTTTAGGTCACCTAAAACCGTCTATGTATTTTAGATTACCTAAATCCGTCTATGTATTTTAGGTTGCCTAAAACGTTGTATGTGTATGTATTTTAGGTCACCTAAAACCGTCTATGTATTTTAGATTACCTAAAACCGTCTATGTATTTTTGATTACCTAAAACCGTGTATGCATTTTAGGTTGCCTAAAACGGTGTATGTATTCTAGGCTATCTAAAATGTGTAGGTATTTTTAAAATCCACTGAAATCGTGTAGGTTACCCAAAACCGTGTATATATTCCAGATTTCCTTAAACCGTGTATCTTTTTTAGGCTACCTAAGACCGTGTATGTATTTTAGCCTACATAAAACCGTGTATGTATTTTAGATGACCTAATACTGTGAATGTATTTTGGATTACCTAAAACGTGTATGTATATTAGGTTACATAAAACTGTGTATGTATTTTAGATTACATAAAACCGTGTATGTATTGTAGATTACCTAAAACGTGTATGTATTTTAGCTTACATAAAACCGTGTATGTATTTTTGATGACCTAAAACCGTGTATGTATTTAGATTAACTAAAACCGTGTATGTATTTTAGCTTACATGAAACCGTGTATGTATTTTAGGTTACCTAATTCCGTGTATGTATTTTAAGTTACCTAAATCCGTGTATGTATTTTAGGTTACCTAGAACAGTGTAAGTATTTTTAGGTTGCCTAAAGCCGTGTATGTATTTTAGGCAACCTAAAATGTGTAGGTATTCTTAAGATCAACAGAAACCGTGCATGTATTTTTGATTACCTAAAACCATGGATGTATTTTAGATGACCTAAATTTGTGCATGTATTTTAGATTACCTAAAACCGTGTATGTATTTTAGTTTACATAAAACCGTGTATGTATTTTAGATTACCTAAGACCGTGTATGTATTTTAGTTTACATAAAACCATGTATGTATTTTAGATTACATAAATCCGTGTATGTATTTTAGTTTACATAAATCCGTGTATGTATTTTAGATTACCTAAGACCGTGTATGTATTTTAGATTACCTAAAACCGTGTATGTATTTTAGATTACCTAAAACCGTGTATGTATTTTAGATTACCTAAAATCGTGTATGTATTTTAGATTACCTAAAACCGTGTATGTATTTTAGATTACCTAAAACCGTGTATGTATTTTAGATTACCTAAAACCGTGTATGTATTTTAGATTACCTAAGACCGTGTATGTATTTTAGATTACCTAAGACCGTGTATGCATTTTAGTCTACATAAAACCGTGTATGTATTTTAGATTACCTAAAACCGTGTATGCATTTTAGTCTACATAAAACCGTGTATGTATTTTAGATTACCTAAAACCGTGTATGCATTTTAGTTTACATAAATCCGTGTATGTATTTTAGTTTACATAAAACGTGTATGTATTTTAGATTACCTAATACCGTGTATGTATTTTAGTTTACATAAAACCGTGTATGTATTTTAGATTACCTAAAACCGTGTATGTATTTTAGATTACCTAAGACCGTGTATGTATTTTAGATTACATAAATCCGTGTATGTATTTTAGTTTACATAAATCCGTGTATGTATTTTAGATTACCTAAGACCGTATATGTATTTTAGATTACCTAAAACCGTGTATGTATTTTAGATTACCTAAAACCGTGTATGTATTTTAGTCTACATAAAACCGTGTATGTATTTTAGATTACCTAAAACCGTGTATGTATTTTAGATTACCTAAGACCGTGTATGTATTTTAGATTACCTAAAACCGTGTATGCATTTTAGATTACCTAAAACCGTGTATGTATTTTAGATTACCTAAGACCGTGTATGTATTTTAGATTACATAAATCCGTGTATGTATTTTAGTTTACATAAATCGTGTATGTATTTTAGATTACCTAAGACCGTGTATGTATTTTAGATTACCTAAAACCGTGTATGTATTTTAGATTACCTAAAACCGTGTATGTATTTTAGATTACCTAAAACGTGTATGTATTTTAGTCTACATAAAACCGTGTATGTATTTTAGATTACCTAAAACCGTGTATGTATTTTAGATTACCTAAAACCGTGTATGCATTTTAGTCTACATAAAACCGTGTATGTATTTTAGATTACCTAAAACCGTGTATGCATTTTAGTTTACATAAATCGTGTATGTATTTTAGTTTACATAAAACCGTGTATGTATTTTAGATTACCTAATACCGTGTATGTATTTTAGATTACTTAAAACCGTGTATGTATTTTAGATTACCTAAAATCGTTTATTTATTTTAAATTACCTAAAACGTGTATGTATTTGAGGTTATTAAAGACCGTCTATGTATTTTAGGTGATTGAAAATCGTGTATGTATATTGGATTACAGAAAAGCGTATTTGCATTTTTAAAATCACATGAGATGGTGCATGTATCTTTAGAATCACTTAAACCGGTATAGATGTAAAATGTATTACTTAATCATCTGATCTCACAGTCATAAAATTCTGCACTAGTTACTCCGTTTTTATTTTGATGCGATGTTCTGATCGGCTGTTTTTTCCCCGAGTACCTGTACAGACTCATGTCTAATGTGTTATGACTGTAGAGGCCTGGAACGGTGTAATGGTGAATGGTGATTTATTGATTTAACATAAAATATAATTATTTTGAAATGTCGTAAAATTGTGTATACCAGGACATGATGAGACTGCTGTTTTGAATTATTCCAGAACAGTATGAATTACAAAATTATTTCTTATTTAATGTAACCCGCAATACAACAAACGCATCACTGAACGTTGGACAAACAATGGTCATGCATTGTTATCTCCCTTGCTTTATGATCCGGATATTTGTATTCATAGAAAGTTGTCGCCCATGTTTTTTGATCCGGATATTTGTATACATAGCAAGTTTTCTCCCATGTTTTTTGATACGCCCATTTGTATACATAGAAAGTTATCTCCCATGTTTTATGATCTGGGCATTTCATAACCGAATTCAAATTTCCAGTTCCTGTTGAGAAATAGTGGTATGGACATGTTTTGCAATACCGATTGGTTGTACACCGGCACATATCCGAGTCTTTCATACAAAGAAAAACACTGCCTGTCCACGTCTAACACAAATTTCATGTTAGCAGTATTCCGCCATTTATACATTACTTCTGTTGAATTTCCTTTCATTGTACTCAATACACCAGCTTCTTTTTTTCCTGATGACGTCATATTTAACACTGATTTTTCAATGTGAAGCGAAAAAGATAAATTCAAATATTTATAAATTTGCATAGTCATATTTATGGGATAAAATGCTAAATTTTCGTAATGAATTCTAATAATTCCTTTTGGAAAATCATAAGTTGTCAAAATATCGGAAGTCGTGATATCATTAAGAATGCGGGTGCAAAAATTTCCTGCGTATGTCGAAACTTCTTTTATCCTTTTAATGGCCCAGTTTTGTGACATGATAGTTGGACGAGGGTCCCGCACCAGATGCAAGACCTTAAAGTTCTTTAGATCAGTAAATAAATTCTTTAGAATGAATAGCGGTGTTCTTATGGTCTTGACAACGACGACTTTTGCATTTCTGCATTGAATGTCCAATGACTGTACAATAGATTTAAACTTTATTGTTTCTGAAAATCGTCGTATCCTTATCCATCGGTGAGTCCTATAAAATGTTTCCAGCTGGTACCCATGTTTTTGCACAAATGATCCAGTAAAAAATTCCAATGGCAGATGGATAAAGTTACACGTGACTATACTCCTGATGACGTATTCAGCCTCAGACAAATATGAGATGTTGGTTCTGCAATAAAGTTAACCTCTTTGTACTTTGTTTATGATAAGAAATAAAAATACAGTCTTAAAGCATGAATTACATAGCTCTTTCAAATAAACGAAACTCTTAATTGGATTTTTATAGTGCTAGCTCACTGAAACAGTAGAGATGGCGAACACAAATTAAAGTAAAAGAAACAACACCTTTATGATTGCCCTACATTTCACTGTCACAGTAGGGTCTTCAACAATGAGAATAACTCATACCATAAAATGAGCTTTAAAAGACCCCTAGTATGCAGTTGAGCGTTACTAAAACCGTGTATGTATATTAGATGACATAAACCAGTGCAAGAATCTTAGATTCCATAAAACTGTGTATGTATTTTAGGCTACCAAAATCCGTGTATGTATCTTAGAACAGTTTGAAGATATCAAAGGGGTAATCAGAATCCTAAAATCGAAGAAGAACAGACAACACAATGTCCAAAAGAAAAAAGACAAAAGGATAAACAACAATCTACAAAACATGCACATAAAACTAAAGATCGAGTAACACGAACCCCACTAAAAACCGGGGGTGAATTCATGTGCTCCGCAAGGGTAAGAAGGTATTGCTCCACTAGTGGCATCCGTTATGTTAATAAGGTTACAAGCCTGGTGATAAGTCATGAATGAGGACATGACCGTGAAGTGTCTACGACACGTGGAACATATCCGTGGTAATTTGTGATACAGATATTCCATAACGGTCAACCAAGTCATGATAACCTAGACTATTATGTTTTATTTGTATATGTTGAAATCTCGTAGAACTGTGTATACAAGAACAAGATAAGACTGTCGTTTTGAATTATTCCAGAAATGCATGCATTACAAAATTATTTCTTATATTTAATTTAATCTGCCATACAACAAACACGACATTGAACGTTGAGCAAACAATAGCTATGCATAAGTTGTCTCCCATGTTTTATGATCCGCGCATTTCTTAACCGAATTCAAATTTCCAGTTCCTGTTGAGAAATAGTGGTATTGACATGTTTCGCAATACAGATTGATTGTACACAGGAACATATCCGAGTCTTTCATACACTGAAAATCATTGCCTGTCCACGTGTAACACAAATTTCATGTTAGCAGTATTCCGCCATTTATACAACATTTCTGTAGAATTTCCTTTCCTTGTACTCAAAAGAGCAGATTCTGTTTTTCCCGATGACGTCATATTTAACACTGATTTTTCAACGGTATTCGAAAAAGTTAAATTCAAATATTTATAAATTTGCATAGTCATATTTATGGGATAATATGCTAGATTTTCGTAATGAATTCTAATAATTCTTCCTGGATAATTATAAGTTGTCAAAATATCGGAAGTCGTGATATCATGAAGAATGCGCGCGCAAAATTTGCCTGTGTAATTTGAAACTGATTTTATCCTTTGAATGGCAAAATTATGTGACATGATAGTTGGACGAGGGTCCCGCACAAGATGCAAAACTTTAGAGTTCTTTTGATCAGTAGATAAATTCTTTAGAATAAATAACGGTGTTCTTATGGTCTTGACAACGACGCTTTTGCATTTCTGCATTGAATGTCCAATGACTGTACAATAGCTTTAAACTTTTTTGTATCTGAATATCTTTGCATCGTTTCCAATCGATGAGTCCTATAAAACGTTTGTAGCTGGTGCCCATGTACTTTTACGAATGATCCACTATAAAATTCCAATGGCAGATTGATAAAATGACACGTGACTATACTCCTGATGACGTATTCAGCCGCAGACAAATATGAGATATTGGTCCTGCAATAAAGTTAACCTCTTTGTACTTTGTTTATGACAAGTAATAACAATACAGTTTATCATCCGCCCAGTAGTCAGTTTTTCGGTACTTACATATTAAATATATTTGTTATTAAAATTAACAGTTCCTAGATAATGTAACTTTGATCAAACTAAGGTTCTCTCCTTATGGCATAGGAGACCTGAGCCGATTCTGGATATCCTGCTTTATTGCTCCCAAACACTTTAACATTTTGAGCGGTACTCCTCACTTCCGATAAACGCTACATCTGGGGATCCTGATGTTATTTGGTGTATGAAATGATATTCCAAGATGTGGGGATGTCAACAATACAGGTTCTTTGTGAAGAGAATTCCCAATCCTATTAGACCATGGAGAATTAACTTCATTTGAATCTCCTCTTCCGTACAACCATCCATGGAAATTTTGGTTCTGTACGGGTGAACAGTTTTGCTGAATATTTGTATGTGAACAAAAATTCCAAACGGACGATGGGCATCAATTGATGACAAATAAACGTTAGAGAATACCGAGGCGGCAATATTAATGAACAATCCAGAGAAACTGGCAACACAGGGCACACAAGACGAAGATAAGCAAAACACAATACGTGTTGGACGCCACTATGCGCAAACAAACACAAATAACGTAAATAGTATATCCTCGGTCAGATGAGTTAAAAATATTTGTTCAACATGTTCCAAGATATTCAACTGTGCAAAAAGAAAGGAAAGGAATTAAATCACTCTAACCAGTTGTTAATAGGCTTATGTCTTATTTGTGTTGTTTGTTCTATTAGTGGTGTCACACGACTATAGGGGTATCATGGCTAATAAGAAGCAGGAATCCTTCACGAACACCTGTGTTCACCCCGAGGTTTTGGATGGGGCAGTGTTGCTCGTCGTTTAATTTTCTTTGTTTTTTTGTTGTTGTTTGGTTTCTTTTCGTCTTGTGTCTTGTATGCCCAATGTTTTCATAGTCTATGGATTGTCCATTCTTGATTATCCCTTTCCTTTCTTCTAACGTTTATTAGCAAAACCAAACAAAATGTACTGTGCCTGGCAACATATAACATTAAAATTAGCTAACATTAAAGGTCAAGGACACTGTGACCTTATTCTTATTCTTGACACTTCACTATGTCTTGGAGTTCTGTCCCTCACAAGGTTGCATTAGAAGAAAAAGCAAAATGAATGAAAGTTAGAAAGGAAGTCTTCTACACCTTCGACTGGGGCCCTGTCTTATTCGAACATATTTTTTACTTGCATTTCAATTGCTGGTTCGTAAAAAATTCTTTTAATGCAATGCAGAGATTGCTACACAGACCTCTTAAACACTGCGACATTCGGTGAACAAATTTAAATCTACATACCCAATTGCAAATAGCATTTATATTGATTGTTCTTAAAATTAAAAATTAATTTAACTTCCCATTTAATAGCCCCATAATTATCCCTCTATGGTAGAGGGACTGCCTACCATTCAGGTGTGGAGCATGAGACTATATCGTTAGTTTTCTGTGATGGCTTTGTAGATTATTGTTTGTCTTTTTTCTTTTGGCCATTGTATTGTCTGTCCTTTACGGTTTCTGATTCCCCCTTTGCTATCTTCCAAAATTTTCCCGGAGAACCAGATTCAAATGTGAAAAAGCTTACAGACGGAGGATGGATGCTAAATGATAACAATAGCTCACACGACCTGTTTTCATCTAGTAGCCATTGTTGTTCTAAGCCGATGCACAGTATAATTGGATGTTATTTTATTACTCTTAGACGTACCTCACACTTCCGTCGATAAAATGAAGCGTGTCACTTCTAGAATATCGCTTCATGAAATGTAGAGGTTCGAATACGTAGAAAACGTCATCAGACTGTCGTATGACGTCACCTAGAAAAGTGGAACCACTTCGAGCGTACGTTACTATAACAACGGGTGTTGGTGTAGATGGTATACCTGTAAAATGATATATAATAATATTAGTGCCATTTGTAATTTAGAGTCACAGGGTAATTGTTGCTTAATGTCAAAATAGGCAATATTTCAGCCATATCAGGGCGAGGACAAGTTACAATTGATGAGAAGATGATGATTCCAGCTTTGTACTAGATCAACACGCTTGAATTTGTATAGCACTAACTTACTGAAACAACCGTCAGTGGATGGAATTGCCGCTCCAACCAGACATATTATTCTAATTCTGAAGTAACCAGTGTTTGCTCTTACTCCTTAGAGCTGCTTGTTTAGCGAGAAGGAACATCTACCAATCTTATGGTCTTTAGTTTGACCGCACTGGGGCTCGAACACACAATATATCACAATCGAGACAATCGCGCAAACCATTACACCACCGATGTGAATAAATCATTTATAATAAAAATGTAGCAACCTTCTCCGGATAAGTTGATTTGATAAGAATAATTATTACATACTCATATAGATATCTTGAATTTGATTATTCTAAAGAACGTCACATGACATTTGACATTCCGTACGGTCAACCATTGGACGCTAGGTCACATGGTTATATCAACCGCACGCGAGAATTTACTGAATATGGATCATCACTTGGAATCTGTTGTCAGATTTGAACTAGACCAAATAATTGTGGCACTGTGAAGGACATTCGATGAAATAAAGCAATTGTCAACCTTGTAAGAGTGTGATATGACAGCGGATTGTCTCCCCTAGAAATCTTTCTCTAGGAGACAATCCGTCATTTCACACTCTTACAAGGTTGATAATTGTATAGTGTTCGAACTGTAGCGGTAAGCAAACAATAGTAATTGCGAGATACTTTCATTTTTATTAACGGACAATACACTAACATCTTGTGTAGCTTTCAGTCACATTCGGACCCTTTCTTTTCCTTCATAACATCGAGATGATGTTCAATATCGAAAGGTTGTAGAAGCTCGTGTCACTGATTTGTCGTTTGACACGTGACCCCTGACGTCACTGCATATGGTATGACATTAGATGTTATTAGACGGATACATAACATGCAAAAATTAATAAACAAATGAATAAAATAAATAAAATTTCTACCAAATATTCCTATTTTAATTGTTCTGCTATATCTCAAAATAAGTTTTATATTTATTTATTTATTTATTTATAAAATAAAACTTATCTAACGCATGCGTATATAATAAAAAAGATCAGTTTTACACGAATTATACATGTAAAATCTTGTCATCTAATCTTTTCCTAAAATCACCACAAGACAGAATTATAACACACTCTCTTTAAATCCTTACATATTGAAAAAGGCATCACTATCAGGTATTATCTGAAATCTCACATCTAAATTACCTTATTCGAAGGATTAGCATCGTTTGCGCAGAATGTACTCCATTGACGTGTCTTATCATTTTGATATGAAAGAAAAGAATGGCCAGGTTTATGGTGTTTAACGTCACTTTAATCAATATTTCAGCTATATTGTGGCGGTCAGTTTTTTTGATGGAGGAAACCAGAGTACCCGGAGAAAACAACCGACCTGTCGCAAGTAATTATTGCCGTATCGAGTACACCTCACCATGAACGGGGTTCGGACTCACAACTTTAGTGGTGATATGCACTGATTGTACAGGTAGGTGTAAATCTAACTACCATACGATTACTACCACAACGGCTCCAACAAAAGAAAGAATCACAAAGATGGTAATAAAACAACTTGGTCAGATCTCTAGATCATTTTCTAGTTATTTCTTCCTATATTCTGGAAATAGGACTATTTTGGTGGCCATTGTTTTGTCTGTCCTTCGACTAACGGATTCTGATTACCCAATATTGGTATCTACAAACTCTTCTTATAATTGATACTCACTTTCATTCTTGTGATATAAGACTTTTCTAGGATACGTAACGGCTTCTCTCTCTGCAGGTTCTGAAAATGAAATTTGTGTAATAAAATAAAATATTTAATAATAAACCAGCTTAATATGTGTGTGTGTGTGGGTGTGTGTGTATGTGTGTGTGTGTGCGTGCTGAAAAAAAGAGGGGGTACTTAGGAGATGAATCGATAAATAAGTGGTGGATTTTAAAATATGTTGCTAGGTCGCTATTTTCAGACAAAACATCAAATGAAATGTATTATTGATATTAGTCATATGAAGTTAGCTTCAGCAGATCTTGTTTTGATAGCAATTTGTTGTCACACTGGATATCAAATGATCCGGAAATTTTGCATGGGTTTTTCGCTTATTCTGTAGTTTGTGAGTTCTTGTTGTTGTATTTGGTTATATTGCGTAGAGTTTTATTTTCAACCGATGATGGTCGACATATGACGACATGAACAACCCAGGGACTTGTAACTAGAAAAAGAAGCCATCTTAGTAAAATAACGATGATCTTAAGAACATCTCAGGCTTTAGGAGTGTAACAACAACATATCTTGAAGAGCTGCTTAATTTACTGACAGTCAAAGTGGTTTCTCCATATCTGTCACTTAGGAAACACTGAACCTTTTGGGGAACACAAAATCGTCTTAGAATTAAGAGGATTTAATTCGACGCTCTTAGCGATTCACAAGTGGCACCGGCAACCAGAAACTTATATTTGTTTGCAAACAAAGCACATTTTAAGATCATTGTATGGGTGAGCTAAGAAGTAAATAAACATTAGAGAATACCGAAGGGGCAATCAAAAGTGGACAATCCAGAGAAACTGGCAATATAAGGGTACAGAAGACGAATAAAAAAAACAAAAAAAACACAACACAATATGTGTTGGACACCATTATCCGCCAGCAAGCACAACAAATAAGGTATATATTACATGGGGCCTCCTACAAATAACTGGAGGTACGACCCAGACATCATTTTTATGCGAAAATAGTAACTGAACTCAGAACGTTAAAAAACAAAGAACAAAAAAAAATTGAAACATTATTATCATTGCCATAGCAAGTCCTTAGTATTACCTTTGCAAAAATACGTAGTAATCATAATCCTATGCATTCGTCATTCACGACTTATCATCGGGTTTGTAACAAGAGTAACACGACTGATGTCACATGTTGAACAGGAACTGCTTACGGTTCCGGTGCACCCGAGTTCACCACCGGGTTTTAGAGGGGTTCGCTTTCCTCGATCGTTATATTTCTGTGTAATGTTTTATAGATCGTTTTGTCCTTTTTTTGGTCATTGTGTTGTCTGTCCTTCGATTTGCAGCTTCTGATTACCACTTTGGTATGTGGAAGAACTTCTAGAAATATATGTTATTATGTTAAAATATTGTGAATAATAATCGATGTAGCTTTTGCGGAAATGAAGAAGACTATCTTCGTTACTTTATTCCTTGTTCATTTTAAAACATTTTGGAAACAATATACTGTACAATCTTTAATTTTATTATTATTTTTTTTTAAATGATTTAGAAAATACTTAAAAAATACTTTAAATGTTTTAATGGCTGAAAGAGTTTAACGTATTGTTCCTGTCTCTCAGCAAACGTCCTGTCAGCATTAGTTAACGGTTTCATCGTCTATTTTTGTTTCGGAGATGCAAAAGTAGTGTCATCATTTCGTGAGCCAACTTTGCTGTTAGTAAGTGTAACATTCAAATTGTAGGTAAAACATTAAGAATTGTTTGAAGATACCAAAGGGGTAATAAGAATCCGTAAATCGAAGAAGAAGACAAATTTGAAATCAGTATTTTTTCACCAGTTCGTATACAATTCATATAATATAGCATAGCACATCTGCTCCTGTTTATCCGCCATTATAGATGGCATGCACGTGATTTTCAGCTATGTCTACATTGTTTATGATCTACGCACGCACTGTACACACTTCTAGCCATTAAGTTGAGAGCATGTCATTCCAAACACATTGATGACTAAATTTGACAGAAAAAATAGTGTATTTCTTTAAAAACAATGACGGAAATGTCGGAACATGCTATGATGGTTACATAAAATGATAAACTTATCAATGTCGTATTTTTGCAAAGGAAACATACACAAATAATCGATATGGTAATGTTTATAACGCTTTAAATTATAGTCCTGGTTATTTCGTAACTTACCCTGACGATGGACATGTCGTAGCTTACCTGACGATGGTAATTTCGTAGCTTACCCTGACGATAGTCATTTCGTAGCTTACCCTGGCAATGGACATTTCGTAACCTATCTGACGATTGTCATTTCGTAGCTTACTCTGATGATGGTCATTTCGTAACTTATCCTGACGATGGTCATTTCGTAACTTACCATGATGATGATAATTTCGTAGCTTACCCTGACGATGATCTTAAGATGTGTTTCTAGTTTCCGGTCCCATGATCAAATGGTCACAAAGCTAAAAGTTTAATGTCTCCCACCAGATGCCAATTAAAACATTTAAGAAGAGCTTGGAGATACCAAAGGAGAAGTCAGAATCCGTCAATCGAAGAAGGAGAGACAACACAATGGCCAAAAGAAAAAAGGCAAATAAGGATCTACAAAACATACACATACAACTAAAGATCGAGTAATGCGAACCTCACTAAATAATGCACAAAATATGTCATGTAATGCTCCTTTCTTCGTAGGTGAAACTTAAAACGCTTTGTGTAGTTTTCAATGTAAAAACCATACTTACCCTGTAATTGTGCAGATCTGTTATAATATAATCCGGTTAGTAAAATAGATGAAATCAAAAATACACATGCAAACTGTCGTTTCTGCATGTTTTATGATTTGTTGTGAACAAATGATCACCACACTCAGATGTTGCTGTGTAATCCATTTTAAAATACTTTTACGTTGTCGTTTGAGAAATTGAAAGTCGAAGGACAAATAAAAATAATATTTGTTTCGTACCATATTAAAATAAAAGATTAAGATTTGTGTTTGTTTTTAATTTAATAAGAAATATCTATTATTTCCCCACAATTTCACGCTTAGTGTATCCTTTAAATTAAATCTTAATACCATTTTTTCGTGGAAACAAAACACAAACAAAACAAGAAGCATTTTTGACTTGTGATTAAGTACCACAAAAGTAAGAAAATGCTCTAGAATTTAAGATCAAATTAGTATATTGTTCCAGAAACAGACTCAAATTGCATTTTAATTTGATTTTGTTTTATTCATTTGTTGGTCTTTTTTTTTAATAATTAATATTAAAAAAAGACCAACAAATGAATAAAGCAAAATCAAATAAAACTAATGTCTACCGTAAGTGAGGAGTATTGTCGCATAGCAAATGGTGTCGTAAAACAAGCAATTGTTTATTTATGGCCTGAATTATAAGTTTCATTGCTTGTACTGGTTGATCCAGATGTATATGATATCAATATTTGTTATTGAAAATTTTTGTTATTATTTTGCACAGTGTGACTTTTAATCTGGTAAAACTTTATCCTATTGTAAGAGACAATTTGTGAAATTAATCAACTTGACAACTTACATATGTAATAATTTATTCATTCTTATTGCGGATACGTGTCTGTCTTGTTATTTTAAAAGTAATCTAAAGGATAAGAACATGATGTTGTTACCATGGATATGTAATATGTCAGGAAAATTAGTTCAAATGAATGAAGAACGATTATCTAGAATTGAAATGCTTGTTGCATCTGATTTAATTCCGTCCGGAATTATGTCATTTCTAGCAAACTGCTAGAATAAAATGATAAAATTGCTTTTCCATATTCATTAAGACTCAACTTTCGATTCTAGGTCAGGTAAAATCAAAGACTTGAAAAGAAAAATAATGTTTGCTATTGATTTCTCAGTTAAGCACATAACTTCAAGGAGCTAAAACAAGTATGTCTGGATAAAGTGTCCTAGTAGAACAATATGTTTCATCGGCAGATTTAATTGTAAATCAGCTAATGTTGCGTAAGAATTAGAATTTAACCCTTGCGACTTGTTATACTTCGGTTCAAAGAAAGTCAAACAACACAAACAAATACGCCGTAATCAGTCTGGCATGTGTACTAGGCATCACTATCAATGTTAATTTTTTACTAGGCATCATTAGCAATGTTAATTGTTTACTAGGCATCATTAGCAATGTTAATTGTTTACTAGGCATCATTAGCAATGTTAATTGTTTACTAGGCATCATTAACCATGTTAATTGTTTACTAGGCATCATTAACAAAGTTAATTGTTTACTAGGCATCATTAGCATTGTTAATTGTTTACTAGGCATAATTAACAATGTTAATTGTTTACTAGGCATCATTAGCAATGTTAATTGTTTACTAGGCATAATTAACAATGTTAATTGTTTACTAGGCATCATTAGCAATGTTAATTGTTTACTAGGCATCATTAACAATGTTAATTGTTTACTAGGCATCATTATCAATATTAATTGTTTACTAGGCATCATTAGCGATGTTAATTGTTTACCAGGCATCATTAGCAATGTCAATTGTTTACTAGGCATCATTAACAAAGTTAATTGTTTACTAGGAATCATTAGCATTGTTAATTGTTTACTAGGCATCATTAGCAATGTTAATTGTTTACTATGCATCATTAACAATGTTAATTGTTTACTAGGCATCATTAGCAATGTTAATTGTTTACTAGGCATCATTAACAATGTTAATTGTTTACTAGGCATCATTATCAATGGTAATTGTTTACTAGGTATCATTAGCGATATTAATTGTTTACTAGGCATCATTAGCAATGTTAATTGTTTACTAGGCATCATTAGCAATGTTAATTGTTTACTAGGCATCATTAGCAATGTTAATTGTTTACTAGGCATCATTAACCAAGTTAATTGTTTACTAGGCATCATTAGCAATGTTAATTGTTTACTAGTCATCATTAGAAATGTTAATTGTTTACTAGGCATCATTAACAATGCTAATTGTTTACTAGGCATCATTAGTAATGTTAATTGTTTACTAGGCATCATTAACAATGTTAATTGTTTACTAGGCATCATTAGCAATGTTAATTGTTTACTAGGCATCATTAACAATGTTAATTGTTTACTAGGCATCATTATCAATGGTAATTGTTTACTAGGTATCATTAGCGATATTAATTGTTTACTAGGCATCATTAGCAATGTTAATTGTTTACTAGGCATCATTAGCAATGTTAATTGTTTACTAGTCATCATTAGCAATGTTAATTGTTTACTAGGCATCATTAACAATGCTAATTGTTTACTAGTCATCATTAGCAATGTTAATTGTTTACTAGGCATCATTAGCATTGTTAATTGTTTACTAGGCATCATTAGCAATGTTAATTGTTTACTAGGCATCATTAACAATGTTAATTGTTTACTAGGCATCATTAGCAATGTTAATTGTTTACTAGGCATCATTAACAATGTTAATTGTTTACTAGGCATCATTAACCAAGTTAATTGTTTACTAGACATCATTAGCAATGTTAATTGTTTACTAGTCATCATTAGCAATGTTAATTGTTTACTAGGCATCATTAACAATGCTAATTGTTTACTAGGCATCATTAACCATGTTATTTGCTTTCTATCATTTTAATCAATCTGATCATTGGATCCTATCAATAGGAGTTTGCATCATCGGAAAGATGCACGATAGGACAAACAACTCGTCTCCGTAGAGAAAAGGAAGACTACTGGATACGAGAATTAAGGACTGCAACACCATATGGTTGTAATGACAAAGTTGATGGCATAGCCATTATATTAAACCTGTAGATCGGTGAATTTGATTGAAATTCTCCACTTTGCTCTTCGGCGAAAACGAAGCCATTGTCATCGTCATTAAGCATCACATATACTACATGATGTTTCACTGAATGACCTCCTACCATTTATACAGTAGCCGAGAGGCATGTATCACATTCGTACGAAACTACTTTCTCTACCCCTGTCAAAGCTAAATTGCTTGTACCACTCATGTTTTGAAAACCATGTAATAGATGCGATTTCAAATGAACACAAAGGCCGTCGTGGTAGTGATCGTACTGTAGTTAAAATTAAAACTACCTATGCAACCAATGCCTATCACCACTAACACTGAGTTCCAATCCCAATCAGGCGAGGTGTACCAGATACAACAATATGTGGTAAAGTTTTTCAGTGACTTACCACAGGTCAGTGGTTCTCTACGGGTACTCCGGCTTCCTCCACCAATAAAACTGACCGCATCTTTATAGCTGAAATATTGTTGAAAGTGGCGTCAAACACGATAAATCCAAATTCTATATAATGCAAATCTAAAATTCATATTTTAAATATTCATGAAGCGATAGTTTTCATGGACATAAGGAACCAATATATATATCATTCAATATTGATTCCCTGACGACTCGGGGTGTGTAAATCCGACGCCCCACGGAATACGACATTTAATTACACCTTATATAAGAATCCAGGATTTTGGTTGGTTAATAGCCGGTGTATTTTTCGTGTATTTTCATATTTAGGATTAATTTCATTCATTTTTACCGCTGCCAGGGTATTTGCATGACGATTTAACCTGTTTTCCCTCTGTGCCGTGGTATTTGCAAAAACGTATTTCACTTTTTTACCCTCGCGTGCCTCAAACCGCCAAATTGATTCGGAATATTTCTTCTTTACCTCTATACATAAGGTAACGTGATTAATCAAATTTGAAACCCGGAAGGGTTCCGATGTAAACGTAAAACAGTAAAAAAATAACAAAGTTTTAAATTCCTCAAAAGGTTTATAACAAGTTAAAACGTTCATGAAACAAACAATTAAAACAGAATAATCCTGAAAACGACAAACAAAAGGTATTATTTATTTAGGCAGTGTTCTAAATAATATTCGGTGTAATTAAACAGATATATCATATTGGGAGGGATATTTGCAAAAAATACCAGTCTTGAGACTAAATTTCCTTCCCCTATCGACTCGGGAAAGTTTTCGTCTTTCGATTTGTAATTTTCGCAAATACTCCCCCAAGCATGATATATATGTTTAATATACCCGGTTTAGATCCTGAATAACATATAGTATGAAGGGCCGTCGTGATTGTGATCGTAAGGTAGTTGGATATACAGCTACCGGTGTAATCAATGCCTATCACAACTAATGTTGTGAGTTCGAATCCCACTCATGGCAAGGTGTACTCGATATAACAGTATGTGATAGAAAGTTTGTCAGTGACTTGCGACGGATACTTTTCTTTTGTTTCAGCTCTTTGTAATCTTCAGTAAAGATTTCTACATTTGCGATATGCTTTACGTCTTAAATAACAATCTTGATTAAAATAAGGTTTACATTTTTTCGACCCAACACTACGTCTTTTCTTGGGCTTGAATTCTACAATCATAGCAGCTTTATCAGCAGCATTTTTTATAATTGAATTACAATTCAATACTACATCATTTACAGTATCAACATCAATATTATCTACATCTAGATTTTCAACCTTTTCAACTAAATAATGTAGATTTTCATCATTCAAATTTTCAAATAATACATTTGCATTCTTATTCTTCCATTTTGACTTGTATATAACATCATGGTCATTATCAACATGTACAACATTGACATCATTAGACATTATTAGGTTCAAATGTTAAAGATGTGTCAAAATTTATGACAACTGGACAATGAATATCAAAATTGGTTCAAAGTTAGCAATATTGAAGTATGAGATACATTTAAATAACAAAGGTGACACAATTGCATATAGATCAATAAGTGTGTTTTTACACGTTGTATCAGCCCCTACACACTGATCATTACTAATTCTACCGTTTACAATATACAGATCTGAGCTTTTACAAAATTCCAATAGTTTATATCCATAATTGTTGATATGTGAAATGTCCTTCGAGTAACGCTGAATTGGGATACTCAATTCGTACAAAGCGATGATAATGTTCAGATGTTTTCTGGAATTCTCGTCAATCAACAGGCTGTCTAGGATTGCATCATTTACAATAATAAAGTCATCATGAGTCCCTATATGAGCATTAAAGTCCCCAAGTAGGCACACTTGGTAATTTTTATTTACAGTAACACGGACTAATTTTTCTACAATCTCATCAAATATATCAACTGAACCAAAAACATTATCAATACATTCACAATAGAGAATAAATATATATGTTGACGAGAGATATCAATAAATTTCACATATTTAAAATTAGAACTTCTTACAAACACTGCAATACCACCAAACTTGTGTTTACATTTCTCACGTATTATGGGTGGTAGTAATTCAAAACCAGATATATAAATATTATCATATATATCAAATTTCGTTTCGGTAAAACACAATATATCATAGGATGAAACAAAACTCAAGAAAATCTGGGATTTTACTTTTTGAAAATAACCCACACACATTTAATGACAGCACTTTAAGCTGACCTTTCGAATTCTTAGTTTCCCCATTGGAACTTTTTACTATATTTTGATTTTCACTTTCGGACTGATTTTCACTCTTTGATTTCATTTCGACACAACGCTCCTTTTCAATAGAATCTTCATTTGAATTTCCTTCGCATCCCTAAAACTCTGGTAATCCTAATGCTTTCAAATCAATATTGTCCATTCCAATTTTGAATAAGTCGTCGGGCGTATCAATTGTAACCTTCGAGTCATCGTCGAGAGTACAGTGGATCATCCCCTCTTTCGAAAATAAGGATTTCACGTTTCCTTGCTTTTTAGCGTAATAAAGCAGTTTGAATTTCAGATGTGTGAGATCCTCTGATATGTAAATGTTCTTAAGACGTTCGGTTTTTCTCAGATCGGCACGATTCTTCAGTAACTGGAATCTAGGTTCACGATGGACAAATCTAGCTAAAATTTGTTTCGCTTTCCCTTGACGTATCGGGCCATTTCTATGTATGGCGTTTATCTTGACTGGCTTAATCACGACCCCTACCGAATCAGCAATTTCAAATAAAGTCTTAGTCAAGTCTTCATCTTCGGCTTCCGGGACAGTAGAAATACGTACATTTTCTCGTCTATAGTACTGGTTTAAAGAATCATTTACATACGAAACGTTTCTCACCTGTGCCTGCAAGTTATTGATAGCTACATCATGCTTGTTCAGTCTATCATCCTGTTTTGTAGTTATAAGCACCTCCAAAGCATAAACAGAAGAGTCTTAAGCTATATTAGAGTTATCTTTCTTTGCTCGACAGTATCGGATTTATGTGGGTTTTTTGGGAATGGCTGTTTTAAGTTGGTGGGGGGGGGGGGGGGGGGGGACAATATGCGAATGTAATTGAAATATTATATGCATTCCCAATATGTGCTATGTGATTAAATATGATAGAGAAAAAAATGAGAAAAACTGAATTAATATTTGTGATATTTGATTTGCGTTGTTTATCCTGCAATCATTACATTTTCTGTAGTAATAAAAGGATACGTATAACCGTTATCTTTATATAGATTTCCTAGATTGTTGCATCGGTTACACCACAGAGGAATTGAACTGACAACCTTTGGTGATAGAGGTGCGGTACTTAGTATGCGTCCCTCCCCTGCAATAATCAACGAATATGTTATACAGCATCAATAAGAATAATGACTGCAATTCCTCAAGCTTTCTCCTCCCTAATCCCGAGCACTAGGATTCTGCCTTGAACTCAATGAAGACTCTAATTGTTCCCATGCCCCTCGCATAGGTTTCTATTTTTAACGCCAACACTGAATGAATGAATGAGCGTTATTATCTTAAGCTAACACCATAGGTACAGAGAACATATATACATTGATAAACATAATAAATGATAATAAGCATGTGTGAACAATTGTGTAATAGTTAACCCTTAGAAATAAAACATACTTTTCTATAAAACAAGCGAATTATATGTACAAATAATAGAAATATTTAAAAAATAAAACCATACATTTAGAACATATGTTATATAATTATATATTGGGATATAAATCAATTTCTTTTAAAAATTTCAAAATTGTGACATTTGTAAATAAATCGTATAAATTGTTGATATTGTAGAAGTTCTGACGTTCGTCAGAAACATCTAGGCAGTCAATTAAAATATGTTTAATTGAATAATTGTAATTACACGGAATACATTCCGGTAGTTGATCGAGAAGTCATCAACGAAATGTATTTGTTGAAATAAACGTCAGAGAAAACAGAAAGGGCAAGCACAAATAGACAATCCAGATACACTGGCAACACCGGACACAAAAGACACGTGACGAAGAAAAAGAGAAAACAGAAAGGGCAAGCACAAATAGACAATCCAGATACACTGGCAACACCGGCCACAAAAGACACGTGACGAAGAAAAAGTGAAAATAGAAAGGGCAAGCACAAATAGACAATCCAGATACACTGGCAACACCGGGAACAAAAGACACGTGACGAAGAAAAAGAGAAAATAGAAAGGGCAAGCACAAATAGACAATCCAGATACACTGGCAACACCGGGCACAAAAGACACGTGACGAAGAAAAAGAGAAAAAAGAAAGGGCAAGCACAAATAGACAATCCAGATACACTGGCAACACCGGCCACAAAAGACACGTGACGAAGAAAAAGAGAAAACAGAAAGGGCAAGCACAAATAGACAATCCAGATACACTGGCAACACCGGGAACAAAAGACACGTGACGAAGAAAAAGAGAAAACAGAAAGGGCAAGCACAAATAGACAATCCAGATACACTGGCAACACCGGCCACAAAAGACACGTGACGAAGAAAAAGAGAAAACAGAAAGGGCAAGCACAAATAGACAATCCAGATACACTGGCAACACCGGCCACAAAAGACACGTGACGAAGAAAAAGAGAAAACAGAAAGGGCAAGCACAAATAGACAATCCAGATACACTGGCAACACCGGACACAAAAGACACGTGACGAAGAAAAAGAGAAAACAGAAAGGGCAAGCACAAATAGACAATCCAGATACACTGGCAACACCGGCCACAAAAGACACGTGACGAAGAAAAAGAGAAAATAGAAAGGACAAGCACAAATAGACAATCCAGATACACTGGCAACACCGGGAACAAAAGACACGTGACGAAGAAAAAGTGAAAATAGAAAGGGCAAGCACAAATAGACAATCCAGATACACTGGCAACACCGGACACAAAAGACACGTGACGAAGAAAAAGAGAAAACAGAAAGGGCAAGCACAAATAGACAATCCAGATACACTGGCAACACCGGGAACAAAAGACACGTGACGAGGAAAAAGAGAAAATAGAAAGGACAAGCACAAATAGACAATCCAGATACACTGGCAACACCGGACACAAAAGACACGTGACGAAGAAAAAGAGAAAACAGAAAGGGCAAGCACAAATAGACAATCCAGATACACTGGCAACACCTGCCACAAAAGACACGTGACGAAGAAAAAGAGAAAATAGAAAGGACAAGCACAAATAGACAATCCAGATACACTGGCAACACCGGGAACAAAAGACACGTGACGAAGAAAAAGAGAAAATAGAAAGGGCAAGCACAAATAGACAATCCAGATACACTGGCAACACCGGCCACAAAAGACACGTGACGAAGAAAAAGAGAAAATAGAAAGGGCAAGCACAAATAGACAATCCAGATACACTGGCAACACCGGGCACAAAAGACACGTGACGAAGAAAAAGAGAAAATAGAAAGGGCAAGCACAAATAGACAATCCAGATACACTGGCAACACCGGGCACAAAAGACACGTGACGAAGAAAAAGAGAAAATAGAAAGGGCAAGCACAAATAGACAATCCAGATACACTGGCAACACCGGCCACAAAAGACACGTGACGAAGAAAAAGAGAAAATAGAAAGGGCAAGCACAAATAGACAATCCAGATACACTGGCAACACCGGGAACAAAAGACACGTGACGAAGAAAAAGAGAAAATAGAAAGGGCAAGCACAAATAGACAATCCAGATACACTGGCAACACCGGGCACAAAAGACACGTGACGAAGAAAAAGAGAAAACAGAAAGGGCAAGCACAAATAGACAATCCAGATACACTGGCAACACCGGCCACAAAAGACACGTGACGAAGAAAAAGAGAAAATAGAAAGGGCAAGCACAAATAGACAATCCAGATACACTGGCAACACCGGCCACAAAAGACACGTGACGAAGAAAAAGAGAAAACAGAAAGGGCAAGCACAAATAGACAATCCAGATACACTGGCAACACCGGGAACAAAAGACACGTGACGAAGAAAAAGAGAAAACAGAAAGGGCAAGCACAAATAGACAATCCAGATACACTGGCAACACCGGCCACAAAAGACACGTGACGAAGAAAAAGAGAAAATAGAAAGGGCAAGCACAAATAGACAATCCAGATACACTGGCAACACCGGCCACAAAAGACACGTGACGAAGAAAAAGAGAAAATAGAAAGGGCAAGCACAAATAGACAATCCAGATACACTGGCAACACCGGGAACAAAAGACACGTGACGAAGAAAAAGAGAAAATAGAAAGGGCAAGCACAAATAGACAATCCAGATACACTGG
Organism: Bathymodiolus brooksi; assembly: GCA_963680875.1. Taxonomy (NCBI): domain Eukaryota; kingdom Metazoa; phylum Mollusca; class Bivalvia; order Mytilida; family Modiolidae; genus Bathymodiolus; species Bathymodiolus brooksi. The sequence goes on along the minus strand of OY804588.1, from coordinate 30,204,796 downwards.
CAACACCGGGAACAAAAGACACGTGACGAAGAAAAAGAGAAAATAGAAAGGGCAAGCACAAATAGACAATCCAGATACACTGGCAACACCGGGCACAAAAGACACGTGACGAAGAAAAAGAGAAAACAGAAAGGGCAAGCACAAATAGACAATCCAGATACACTGGCAACACCGGCCACAAAAGACACGTGACGAAGAAAAAGAGAAAATAGAAAGGGCAAGCACAAATAGACAATCCAGATACACTGGCAACACCGGGAACAAAAGACACGTGACGAAGAAAAAGAGAAAACAGAAAGGGCAAGCACAAATAGACAATCCAGATACACTGGCAACACCGGCCACAAAAGACACGTGACGAAGAAAAAGAGAAAATAGAAAGGGCAAGCACAAATAGACAATCCAGATACACTGGCAACACCGGCCACAAAAGACACGTGACGAAGAAAAAGAGAAAATAGAAAGGGCAAGCACAAATAGACAATCCAGATACACTGGCAACACCGGGAACAAAAGACACGTGACGAAGAAAAAGAGAAAACAGAAAGGGCAAGCACAAATAGACAATCCAGATACACTGGCAACACCGGCCACAAAAGACACGTGACGAAGAAAAAGAGAAAATAGAAAGGGCAAGCACAAATAGACAATCCAGATACACTGGCAACACCAGGAACAAAAGACACGTGACGAAGAAAAAGAGAAAACAGAAAGGGCAAGCACAAATAGACAATCCAGATACACTGGCAACACCGGCCACAAAAGACACGTGACGAAGAAAAAGAGAAAATAGAAAGGGCAAGCACAAATAGACAATCCAGATACACTGGCAACACCGGGAACAAAAGACACGTGACGAAGAAAAAGAGAAAATAGAAAGGGCAAGCACAAATAGACAATCCAGATACACTGGCAACACCGGGAACAAAAGACACGTGACGAAGAAAAAGAGAAAACAGAAAGGGCAAGCACAAATAGACAATCCAGATACACTGGTAACACCGGCCACAAAAGACACGTGACGAAGAAAAAGAGAAAATAGAAAGGCAAGCACAAATAGACAATCTAGATACACTGGCAACACCGGGAACAAAAGACACGTGACGAAGAAAAAGAGAAAACAGAAAGGGCAAGCACAAATAGACAATCCAGATACACTGGCAACACCGGCCACAAAAGACACGTGACGAAGAAAAAGAGAAAACAGAAAGGGCAAGCACAAATAGACAATCTAGATACACTGGCAACACCGGCCACAAAAGACACGTGACGAAGAAAAAGAGAAAACAGAAAGGGCAAGCACAAATAGACAATCCAGATACACTGGCAACACCGGCCACAAAAGACACGTGACGAAGAAAAAGAGAAAACAGAAAGGGCAAGCACAAATAGACAATCCAGATACACTGGCAACACCGGCCACAAAAGACACGTGACGACGAAAAATAGAAAACAGAAAGGGCAAGCACAAATAGACAATCCAGATACACTGGCAACACCGGCCACAAAAGACACGTGACGAAGAAAAAGTGAAAACAGAAAGGGCAAGCACAAATAGACAATCCAGATACACTGGCAACACCGGCCACAAAAGACACGTGACGAAGAAAAAGAGAAAACAAAACACAACTCAGAACACTAAAACGAAGAGCAACACCGGCCACAAAAGACACGTGACGAAGAAAAAGAAAAAAAAAACACAACTCAGAACATTAAAACGAAGAGCAACACAAACCGAGGATGAGCGCAGGTGCTCCTCAATGGTCCACCATGTTACTAATATAGTCAAGGGGTGCTGGACACCACTGTGCGCAAACAAACACAAATAACAAATATGACATGAGCCCTCCGACAAATAACTGGAGGTAAGACGAATCGAACATCGTTTTTATCAGGACATTGTAAGGGTCATCACAACACGGAACTTAGAAAGAAAAGACACATAATGGACAACATGTAAAATTGAAATTAAGGGTAAAAAGATAATTATTAATGACATGTTGTATATAGGTATCCAATGTGATGTCATATCACGCTGGGAGCTTTTCCAGAAAATGGGGAAAACATTCTTTAAATTAAGTACAATATATGTAACCTACAATTATTCATGGGGCCGTCATGGTCGTGATCGTATGGTAGTTTGATTTACAACCACCTGTGCAATCAGTGCCTATCACCACTAATGTTATGAGTTCGAACCCCGTTCATGACGAGGTGTACTCGAAACAACAATGTATGATTAAGTTTGTCAGTGACTTGCGACAGGACGGTGGCTTACTCTGGGTACTTCTCTTTCCTCCACCAATGAAACTGACCGCCACGATATAGCTGAAACATTGTTGAAAGTGGCGTTAAACACCATAAGCCAACAAACCATCTTTTTTCTAGGATACACCGGGTTTGTTCCGCGAAGCAGAGGTCAGCTTGGAATGGGTTATCCAATCATAACACAGCTTGCATTAAACGAGTTTACAGACGATTTAATACGTGTAAAATCAGAGCCTTCCGATGGAAAAGCTGCCAAAGAAGTCAGTATGGGAGCTGACGGAAAAACCGATATACCCAGGGGAGTCGGGTCTGGTCCCCCATTACACAGGACATATTCCAGGTATGTACACTGTATGTAAAATGTGAACCTCCACTCATTTTAAGACATACAAAATGTACTACATTTTGTTTTATAATAAAATGAAGAAAAAATACTGTACTGTTGGAACAGTTCCAAAATCCAATATCAAAATCGTAGAAAGAGACAAAGTCGATACCCCTAACACACAAATACATGACCCCTAACACACAAATACATGACCCCTAACACACAAATACATGACCCCTAACACACAAATACATGACCCCTAACACACAAATATATGACCCCTAACACACAAATACATGACCCCTAACACACAAATACATGACCCCTAACACACAAATACATGACCCCTAACACACAAATACATGACCCCTAACACACAAATACATGACCCCACACCTTCCTGGGTTGGTACAGGAACTTCAGTAAAAAGTGACGGGGTTAAACGAATTTTATGAGCTCAAATTTAATTAAAACAATTGACTTCTTATTGTTAATACATGTAATTGGTCTATCGCTTACACTGGTGGCAGAAACAATGGGACATTTTCACTACAATAAGGTTAGATTAAAGTTGCAATCTTATTAAAAGTATCCCCCTTTAATATCTGACAGAACCCGATTAGAGGTCGTGCTCAGATGAACTCATGAACAGCCAATGGAAATCCTCTGACAAAAACGTATCAGGGTCTTTTGACCCTGTTTATTATCACATCGGCAGTAGAAAGCTCTGTGATTGGTTGATTTCGTTAAGGGTCACATGAATATGACCTCTATTCAGGTTCTGTCAGATGTTACGTTATAACAGCTGATTACACTAACATCAACAGTTATATCGTGGCGGTCATATTCTGTGATTAAGGACACCTCCAATTGTCTTATCAGTCATTGGCAAGCTTAATTATGTACATATTTATTGATGGAGGAAACATCAGACATGTGTCACAGGTCACTGACAAACTTAACTAGTTATCATGAAAGATTTATCGGGAACACTTATCGGAATCAAACTTGATTGTACTACGCACTGACAAAATGTTTGCTTCAATATAGAAACGACTTATCCTACTTCGATATAACGAGGTTCCACTGCATAGATATAATCCCAATTTATTACATTTTAATGAACATTCGTATGCAAGCATGATTCCTATGTTAAACCTCTGAGTATAAACGTTTTAATTTCTGATTTGTGCAGTTCAGAGGGCACAGGATGCACGTAAAAATCCATACTCGTACACAATTTATTGTATGGAACTTTTCTTGAGACATTTTCGCTAGCGGAGATTACTGTCTGTTTCTCCATACCTCTCAAGGTGACACGAATGGTAACCATTTGCTAGGAAATACCCCAGTGGCAGTCATCTGATATTTGACAAATAAGATTTTTGCATTCATTATTTTATGTTTTATCTGTAGGACAAAAGTTCAGATTTGGAGGTACTTTTGGACATAGTACATCTTCTTTATATTCACAAGTTAACAAGCGTTATAAAGAATAATGCACGAATCTTGTATATATCATACTGTTAAATATATAGTAATGAATTGCAAAAACCTCTACTTTTATTTTAGTAATTAAAATAAAATGTAAAAAATAATGTTTTACTTTTATTCGGGACCTGACTGAAGCATTTTGGAATGACCTTATTATTACAGGTGGCTCTCCTCATGCAATCGCATTAATTATAATACTTCACTATTCTTTTTCCTTTATAAAAACATGACAGTAGTTTTGCTATTGCATCCTAAAATCAACGCACATGACTATTCCACCCCGGTGGTGCCACAGGTGCCCGTAGACAGGACCCCCATATGGTACCCCATGTCGTGGTACCGCCCACCAATTTATTTTCGTTTATTTTCTTATTTCTGATATATTTCGCTTGGAAAATATATGGAAATACTGACAAACAGGTTTTCTGACACGTCCGGGTCGACTGATGTATATATAGGTAGAAGGTAAGTCACTCTCGTTTTGTTTATCAGAGGTACCACTTGGTTTCAAACTCAAAAAAAATAATTACAACTTTCCAAACATCACATATCTGTGGCTTCCTTCCTTTCAATAATGAATATACTCCTTAGAATCGGTCACTTTTATCCATTCGAATCACAATTGACGCTCCGCTGAACGATTTTATCCTTGAAAACACTCGCTGACTTCGACATTTTGATTGATGCGAGTAGAAATGACGGAAGTGGTGTAAGCGCGACCTCTAGCGGCCTTTCGAGATGTTCAGAATTTGCCTGAAACAATAAAAATTACCGAGAATTACGAACGAAAAGTCCGGGAAATTAAAAGAAAACAAACAACGATGGATGAAGATCAAAAGTCGGCTTTTAATTTGGCTATAAACGGCCACAATTTGCTTATAACAGGACAAGGGGGAACAGGAAAATCCTTCCTTGTAAAGATAATAATTAAACATTTAAGGACAAAGGTAAATAAAAAGGTGGCAATAGTGTGTTCCACTGGTATAGCTGCAACAAACTACACTGAATTTGGGGCAAAAACTTTACATAAGTGGTCTGGTATTGAGGATGGCAGGCATTTAGATGAAGAACTTATTCATTTAGTTAAAACTTATGAAAGGTTTCTTTCTGCTAAAAACAATATTGAGACTGTTCAAACACTTATTGTTGATGAAATATCTATGATCGGTGCCAAGGTTTTGAACCATGTACAATTGTTGTGTAAAACAGTTCGAAATTCTCCTCACCTCTTTGGAGGAATCCAAGTTATACTAGTTGGTGATTTTTACCAACTGAAGCTAGTTGAAAATGAACTGTATGGGGATTCTGGAAAACATTGCTTTGTTTTGCCTTGGTTTGAAACCTACTTCCACACAAAATTAATTTGAACATAATACACAGACAGGATAACCTATGTTGATTAAAACTATAAATGAGCTTGAAACTGGTGATCTTTCAGATGACGGTAATGCATTTTTAAAGTCTATGGACCGTCCAATTCTTAATGAGGAGTCAAGTGTTCACCTATTTGCTCGAAATTTAGAAGTTGATGTGTATAATTATCATAAATTACAGTCCCTGGAAGGAGAGATGAAGGTATATCATTCACAGGATGAGGGATCACAACATTATTTAAATAAATTTGTTGCTCAAAATAATTTAGGATTGAAAATAAATTGTCCTGTAATGCTTATTCGTAATTTGAGTGACACTTTAGTGAACGGGCTTCGTGGTGTAGTAACAAAATTGGATACAGATTCCATTGAAGTTAAATTTTTGATAAATGAAAAGCCAGTTTTTGTTAGTATTTCAAGAGAGATTTTACAACATTTGACCCAGTTGAAAAAATTGTTATTGCAAAGAGAGTCCAGTTTCCCTTAAAAGCTTACTATGGTATAACCATACATAAATCTCAAGGAATGACACTACCAGAGCTTGTAGTTGATTGTGAGAATTGTGTTCAACCAGGACAATTTGGTGTTGCGGTAGGTAGGGCAGTATCAGTTGAAGGATTAAAAGTTGTAAACTTTAAAAAACACCTATGCAGAAAGCATCCTTCATATGTGTATAATTTTCATGGAAGTTTTTCAATTGGAGTTGTCAAAAATGATTTAAGTTGTTGTAACAATTCATATGAAATTTGTTCAGATAATCCAAGTGAATATGGTGATGATGATATTGCTAGTTATGATGATAATGATCACCATGACAATGACAATTTAGATGAAACTTTGATTCTGGATGATTCAGATTTGTTTTATTCTGAAATAGACAAAATTGATTTCATAGAAAAGCATTTTGATTTGGAGCCTATTGCTGATGTTTTTTTACATTCAAGGAATGTGCTTGATTCTGTTTTACAAACATTTAAGGATACTCCTGTGGAGGACAAAATTGTAGCATTTAAAGATGCCATTTTGAAAAATTATAAACTGTATGATGATTGGTTCCACTGTCAATCTTCTATTATGGATGATATAGGACTTAATTGTTTTCCAGAAGGGGAGATAAGTTATTGTCAGAAGCATAGAAATGACTATTTCAGGAAATTCAATAAATATATCAGTTCTGATGAAAATGAAGAAAAAGCAGTTTCATTACTAAAGAAGTATCAACAAGATGTCAAAGGTCCAGCTTTTCAGGTTTTATCTGCAGTAATGTTTAATTTGGAAAGAAGTTTTTTCACAGAACTATCAACTTACCTCGAACTTTCTGAACCCGAGCCTTTCCAGAAACTGCCTGAGAATATTGATTCAGCTGGAAATGCAAAATTGAGATATGTTAGTGGCTATGTCCTAGCAAAACTAAAATACAATTTATCCAAAAAGATTCGAAATTGTTTATATGTTAAGGGTAAGGAAGTGGACCTTAGCAACTACCAATGTGAAATGAACATTTTGATCTCTTTATGCTCATCATATGATGAATTGATTGCTTCGACAAAAAATCAAGACACTTTATCTGAAGTGAAAAGAAAGCAAAATGAACGAGAAAGTTTAACAAATATATCAGATTTTACTTTTGAATTTTTCAAAACTTTTAGAATTGTTTTGCCGGGAAAGACTCACTCATAAAAGATTAGTAGATATGGGCCAATTTTTGCTTAGAGTGGTGAAAGATGAAGTAATCACTGATTATGAACTTTTTCAAGCTTGGGTCAATTGTGTTACAAATTCTAGACCCCTATGTCAAATAGAAAGGAATAATGATGATATTTCTGAAATTTTGGATGACATAGTAATGTCCTGTGATTCTTATATTGTATTATTTCAATGTGCTGTCATACTATATCTTAAGGTTAGATTTAGCCAATTCAGGAAAACCTATTTGACATATCTAAAAAAGGAAAAAGGTATTGCCTTAAGAAAAAAAGTCATGAAAAAAACCAAACAAATGCCTAAATCTTTCAATATCACATTTTTTAATGAAAATAATTCTAGTAATAAGGAAGTTTCAATGCTAAGGTTGAAATCAGAACTGATGCAAAACAGAAATTTTTTAAATGAACACTCATTCACAAAGAAGGACCTTATATTGATATGTCAGCAATATAAGATTAAAGTTAGTGCTCAGCCAATGAAAGATGCAATTATTAATGTTCTCGTGAAAGGAATTTTAGATTCAGTAAGCTTACATTCACATGAGTAGGAAACCCCAATTGGTGGTGAACAGCCTGGACCAAGTGGCATAAATCCCCTTTCAACTCCTGAACCCCTTTCGCCTACTAATACTGATTCTACTGCACCTGTACCTGAAAAAAGAAAACGGAAACAAACTATAAGTAAACTGAACGGAAAAGGAAAGGAAAGGGGAAAGGAAAACGGAAGAAAAAGACAACAGATGATAATGATGAAAACTGTGCCATCTGCAACAAAGCATATACATGTATGGAGGAAGAGGACTGGATATGCTGCAATTTGTGTTCCCTTTGGTACCATCGACAGTGTGCAAACTTAGAGGATGAGTCTGAATGGTGTCGTCTTTCTGGTGACGAGCCATCCATCTGTGCAATGTGCCAGTAAAGGTAAAAATACATTTCTATAATAATAAGGGGGCTATGAGGAAAAACAAAATTATACATGCATATGCCGAAATGAAGAGAAATACAAGACATGTTTTAGAAAATAATATGGACGCCCCCCTTTTCCTAAAAAAATTAATATTATGAGATAAAACTTGTTCTGAACATATGAAAAAAAAAGATAAATGCATGAGCACCCCACAAAAATTTCAAGTTATAGAAATATTGTATGAGAATGTCAATATCATATAAGATTTTCCTCATAGCTACCCATGAAACTACAATGTAATACATGTAAGATGCTCCCATGTGAATTTTTAACTAGAACTTGATACATAAGACACATGTACATTTACTTCCTCTGTGTTAGTTGGTGACATATTTGTAAGTTCAACTACCAGTGAATTATGCAAAATTAAGTAAATATCCTAATCTTAAACAATACTGTATATATGAACATCTTGATTTATGTAGAAACATTTATCAGTTTGGCATATCTTGAATAAAGGATTAGGTATGATTAGGCCTAATTGACCCTCATTTTCAAATATTATTGAGATACCTGTATTTCATATGTCTTAATTTTTGGTCTTCAAGACTAAAAATATCAAGGTTTCCTAAAAAGATGAACTTAAACAAAATGAAACTAAAATTTATGTCCCAAAAACATCTGAAATAGTAAGGGGGGGACAATATACTGGTGTAGGAGCTGTTGTGTTAAAGGGGGGGGGGTGATAAAATGATGAGATTTCGAATAAATGATAACAAGACACCAGACCACAACAAACAAAATTATACGTCGTACAGAGATTGGCATACAGTCTTCAATGATGAACCGTAACCCATTCTGTAAGTCAAGTTGTGTATGGCCCCAGAGAAAGTGAATACAAGCGAATGATCTGTCAATACAGATTTTATAACATCCCAACGAAGACCCTGCTCCAAAATAAACATTAATAAATAAATTCCTTTCTTTTGATTGGACAAATAAATTAATTCCTATGCCACTGCAATGTTTTGGCATTATAATACTTTGTTCTTAATAGCCATTTCTTACCTTTTCAGACATCCCGGGTAAGCAGGCACCTGCTGCACCACCAGTGTTTGACTTTCTGGAAACTGAAGCCTGTCCAAGAATTACAGAGTTCATGGTGTGGCAGTAGCCAAGGTATGTAGGATTGGCATTTGCACCATTATGCATTGTCCGTTGCTGACAGAAGATGTTCTCAATAATATCACTATTTAATCTATTGGGTATGATACTAGCATTTGATTTTTTCAGTTTATAGGTACATAACTCCTCGAATCCAAGAATAACAGAAATAATGTCTTGACGTGTCTGATGTGAAATCAAACATTTTTCTTTGTTTCTGATTTTATCATTACTTTTTACACTATTTTCCCATTGAATGAACCAACTCATAGCATCATGATTTTGTTTTAAACGGTCATCACTTGTGTCAGTAATAGGTCTAGGATCCCTGCAGAAATTAATCAGAACACTTGTGCACTTGAGCAACTCAATAGTGGCATTGAGAAAAGCGCCTTCATTGCCAAGATTTTTTTATAAAGTTCCATCAAATGTAACATGTCACTATTAAGGATATCTTCAGCCAAGTGGTTTCTCATCTTGGCCTCAGGAGTTAAAAACATGTGCTCCTGTGTTAGTTTATGATGAACAGGAAAGGGGTGACTAGCTATATCCCACAAATATGCCCGTTTAAAATGTTCCCATTCTATGTATTTGTCATCAATCATCAAATGTCTCTTACAATGAGAAACTTTTCTGCTTTTCAATATATTATTGCGAATTTTTTTAACCACATGAGAAATGTCCATTATGAAAAATATTTTTGGATTGTCATAACAGTAAATATTTTTGAATCCACAAGTTACAGGTGCCAGTGAGCAAAAATCAGGTATCAAGAGCTTAAACAAATCTCTGTTGGATTGTGCACCATCCATACTGATATATTGTACTTTGAACACAAAACTAGATAACATATTAACTGCCTCCCAAAGCAAGAGATAAAGCTCATATCCTGATGCGGTAGTTGATGGAAAATGGGCACATGGGAATCTAATCCCAGTAAATCCTAGGAACAGAAATTGAAGTGCATGGGTTGCCAGTATTCTCTGCTTTTTACTTGATGAAATTTGGTCAAAGACAAGGGACTCTGGGGTACATTCAGTAAAGCCTATTAACTGTATGTCTCCACCTCGTTTTTTAAATTGAAGGTCAGGCTGAATTGACATCTCATCTATGATGAGCCCCTTCATATCCTTCTGGAGGAATGTTCTTAAGGGCAGCCTCATTTCTCATCCAATGCAGTATATCTTTTTTGAAACCTGACTCTTGGTCCACCTGATTTTTATACCTCTGTAATAGTTTTTGAGAAGGTAGGAACACAAATTTGCTGTTTCTTAAATCTTTATAGCCATGAGGGCTCCTGCACCAAAGACTTAAACACAAGCGGACAATGTCTCTGTTCCGCCGAAGCCCATTTGGATGCCTCTCAAGTGCCATTTTTTGTGAAAACAGAAAGGTCTTCATTTTATCAGGACAATCAGGAAATATTTTATTCAAAATTATTGACATGTCATTATCATCATTTTCACATAATACAACATCATTCTCATCAGGGAGGGCCTTTACACTCAAGGAGTTACTTACTGTTACTTGTTGTATACTTTGAATATCTTGTTTTGTGTTGTCAACGGTACAAGTATTCTCTGTTTCACTTTTATTTGACTTTTGTAATTTTTTGCAGTAAAGACAAGTATCTGAGATGATGTTTGCAGTTTTAAATGGCAATATTTGTGTGCAGCTGTTTGACCGGAAGCACACTTCTGAGGCGTTTTCATATCCCACTTTGGATATAAAGTCCTTAAGGTAAGCCAAGTTTTCCTTTGATTTTACAACTTCAGGAACTGCCCTACAGTATTTCATTTGGCGAACAATTTCAAACACTGAATCTAAATTATATAATTCATCAAGACCTATCTTTCTCGGGTTTACTGTTTTCCCTCTTATCAGAACTTTCCAACTTTTATTACTGTTTAAAATGATTTCTAGAAGAACTTTACTGCCATTTACTATGTCACCAGTGAAATACCCTATTATAATGCTGACTGTAAGTTTTGACAGCACAAAAAAATCATCTGGGATCACTGAAGAAATATCACTGAATGCAATATGTGAATTGCTTTGGGATTTCCAAGTAATACCATAATACCGTTTTGTCCTTTTAGTCCAATCATGCTTAGCACGACCTTGCTCAACTTTGACATTACTGAATATTTTTTTTAAGGAATTTCCTACCGAAAGTCCAGAAGCCTTGGCTTTATATTTTTTATTTATTTCAGTTAAATCAACATATTCTGTATCTTGTGCAGATTCTAAATTTTCAATAAGCCAATTTATCAATGTTGAGGCGATAAAATCACTCATATTTGGATGTAAACAGGTATTCCGTAAGTATCTTCTTTTCGCAGTTTTTTTCCACTTCAAAAAAGTCCGCCTTTTAATTTCCCGGACTTTTCGTTCGTAATTCTCGGTATTTTTTATTGTTTCAGGCAAAATTCTGAACATCTCGAAAGGCCGCTAGAGGTCGCGCTTACACCACTTCCGTCATTTCTACTCGCATCAATCAAAATGTCGAAGTCAGCGAGTGTTTTCAAGGATAAAATCATTCAGCGGAGCCGTCAATTGTGATTCGAATGGATAAAAGTGACCGATTCTAAGGAGTATATTCATTATTGAAAGGAAGGAAGCGACAGACATGTGATGTTTGGAAAGTTATAATTATTTTTTTTGAGTTTGAAACCAAGTGGTACCTCTGATAAACAAAACGAGAGTGACTTACCTTCTACCTATATATACATCAGTCGACCCGGACGTGTCAGAAAACCTGTTTGTCAGTATTTCCATATATTTTCCAAGCGAAATATATCAGAAATAAGAAAATAAACGAAAATAAATTGGTGGGCGGTACCAAGACATGGGGTACCATATGGGGGTCCTGTCTACGGGCACCTATGGGTGGTGCTGTTCAAAACTTTTAAGACTATTCATCCCTGTGGTAATTTCAGCAATCATATTTCCCGGACTTTTCTAAATCATTCATCTCAATGGTTTAAATTAAATGACGTCATGCAAGTCCTCAGAGCGAAATTATCGAGACGGCAGACAACAAGTAAACAATGACTATTCTTCCCCTGTGGTAATGTCAACAATCATATTTCCCGGACTTTTTTAAACCATTCATCTCATTGACTTAAATTAAATGACGTATATAATGGAATGATTCTATCACCTTCTAATAGAGGAAAAATGTCAATATCCATACAAAAAAGAACGAACTAAATAAATTTGTTTTATTGATTTCTTCTTCAAATACACACACATGAAAATGTATTAGTTTTAAAAAGCACTAATAAAGTAGACTAGAAATCCATCAGAAAAGGGCCTGCAATCTAGAATTTAGGATTACACAGTTGTTCAGTATAATAAAACACTTATAGACTTGATATTCAGGTAATAACACTTTTATTGTCCCCTCTGTACCAACTATTGTCCTCGGCATTACCTCGGACAATAGTTGGTAGCTTGGGTACAATAAATGTGATATTACCCTCATACCCAGTCAATAAGTGTACAATACTTGACTTCACTGGTCTCTTCACAACTATTGCTCGCTCAAAATTAAAAAAAACAGCTTATCAGAATTGGTCGAACTGTGTTTCATGAAAAAAAGAACGGTCAACGTAGATACAAATACATTTTCTTAGAAAGGGACACATCTTATTTTGTAAAAAAAAAAAAAAAAAAAAACAATCTAGTTCTACCAAAAAGTTCGCTGACACTGATATCATCAAAATGCTCGCGCATTTGATTGACAACATATTTGTTATGTTTGGTCTGCATTCCTATAGGTACCAATTGTTCTCCACTTCTATCCGACTTGTTCCTTTATTCATAAGAAGCAGACTTCATACACGAGGCTTCTCAAGAAAAACGAAAAGAAGCTAGCCCGGTTCTTTAATTTCACGTTCCGCTACATAGAAGACATCCTTTCACTAATTAATTCTAAATTTGGTGATTTTGTTAATCGCATATATCCCATTGAGCTTGAAATAAAGGTTACCACAGATACAACTAGTTCTGCTGCATGCCTTGACCTACACCTCAACATTGACAGTGAAGAACGATTAAGAACGAAACTTGACGACAAAAGAAATAATTTAAATCTTCCAATTTTATATGTAGCAATATGCCAGAACACCTGCATATGGAGTATATCTCTATCAATTGATCCGATATTACAGAGCTTGTGGTTCCTATTATGAGTTCCTTGATAGAGAGTAGGTGCCAACAAGGAAGCTACTGAGCCAGGAATTCCTCCTAGTAGTTAAATTGAAGTAGTCATTTCGAATGTTTTACGGTCGCCACCATGGTTCGGTTCAAACAGGCTTCACTGTACAATGAAAATTTGAGTGATATGTTGTTATAGAAATAAACGTTAGCGAATACCGAAGCGGCAATCAAAAATGGACAATCCAGAGAAACTGGTAGCATAGACGAAGTTAAACAAAACAAAAACACAACACAACATGTGTTAGACACAACTACACGCAAACACAAATAACGTAAATAAGACATGAGCCATGCTACAAACAGCTGGAGGTAAAGACGAACCGAACATCGTTCTTGTGGAAACTAATAAATGCAAACCAGCTGAGGAACAATCCAGAATAGAATGTGTTTATGTGAATTGACCCATGGGCGAGAGTGGAGAGGATCGAAGCGTGATTAACCATGGGTTAACACAATTTTAGATAATCCTCTCACATTAAAACACACTGTGCATAACATTGTCTGCAATCCATTATTTGATTAGAAATCAGAGTTACATCGCATAAATATTATAATACAAGGTGGAATAATATGACATGAATCATTTAACTAATGCTGAACACAACAGAAAAACATCGACTTAACACTTAAAATAATACTTTATGAAAGCCTCCTGTCTATTTTAGATTACCTAAAAACGTGTATGTAAATTAGATTGCATAAAACCGTGTATGTATTGTAGATGACCTAAAACCGTGTACGTATTTTAGGCTACCTAAAATGTGTAGGTATTTTTAAAATCCACTTAAACCGTGTATGTACTTTAGGTTACTCAAAACGTGTATATATTCCAGATTTCCTTAAACCGTGTATGTTTTTTAGGTTACCTAAGACCGTGTATGTATTTTAGGTTATCCAAAACGGTGGATGTATTGTAGATAGCATAAAACAGTGTATGTCTTTTGGGTTACCTAAAACCAAGTATGTATTTTAGCTTACCTAAAACAGTGTATGTATTTTAGGTACCAAATTGTATGTATTTTTAAAATCTCATGAAACCGTGTATGTACTCTAGGTTATCTAAAATTGTGTATGTATATTAGATTACCTTAAATCGTGTATGTATTTTAGGTCACCTAAAACCGTGTATGTACTTTAGGTTATCTAAAATTGTGTATGTATATTAGATTACCTTCAACGTGTATGTATTTTAGGTCACCTAAAACCGTGTATGTATTTTTGGTTACCTAAAACCGTGTATGTATTTTAAGCTACCTAAAACTGTGAATGTGTTTTAGGTTACCTAAAACCGTGTATGTATTTTAGGTTACCTTAAACCGTGTATGTATTTTAGGTTACCAACAACCGTGTATATATTTTAAGCTACCTAAAACCGTGTATGCATTTTAGGTCACCTAAATCCGTGTTTCATGTATTTTAGGTTACCTAAAGCCGTGTATGTATTTTAGGTCACCTAAAACCGTCTATGCATTTTAGATTACCTAATTCCGTGAATGTATTTTAGATTACCTAAAACTGTGAATGTATTTTAGATGACCTAAAACCGTTTATGTATTTTAGATTACCTTAAATCCGTGTATGTATTTTAGATGACCTAAAACCGTCTATGCATTTTAGATTACCTAAAACCGTGTATGTATTTTAGGTTATTGAAGACCGTGTATGTATTGTAGATTACCTAAACCCGTGTATGTATTTTAGGTTACCTAAAGCCGTATATGTATATTAGGTTACCTAAAACCGTGTAGGTATTTTAGATGACCTAAAACCGTGTATGTATTTTAAGTTACCTAAAACCGTGTATGTATTTTAGATTACCTAAAACCGTGTATGTATTTTAGGTTGCCTAAAACCTTGTATGTATTTTAGGCAACATAAAATGTGTAGGTATTCTTAAAATCAACAGAAACCGTGCATGTATTTTTTATTAACTAAAACCGTGTATGTATTTTAGATGACATAAAAACGTGTATGTATTTTTATTTCCATAAAACCGTGTATGTATTTTAGATTATCGAAAATCGTGTATGTATTTTAGGTTAATTAAAACCGTGTATGTATTGCAGATTACCTAAAACCGTGTATTCATTTAGATTACCTAAAACCGTGTATGTATTTTAGGTTATTGAAGACCATGTATGTATTTTAGGTTAACTAAAACCGTGTATGTATTTTAGTTTGCATAAAACCGTGTTTGTATTTTAGATTACCGAAAATCGTGTATGTATTTTAGGTTATTGAAGACCATGTATGTATTTTAGGTTAACTAAAACCGTGTATGTATTTTAGTTTGCATAAAACCGTGTTTGTATTTTAGATTACCGAAAATCGTGTATGTATTTTAGGTTATTGAAGACCATGTATGTATTTTAGGTTAACTAAAACCGTGTATGTATTTTAGTTTGCATAAAACCGTGTTTGTATTTTAGATTACCGAAAATCGTGTATGTATTTTAGGTTATTGAAGACCATGTATGTATTTTAGGTTAACTAAAACCGTGTATGTATTTTAGTTTGCATAAAACCGTGTTTGTATTTTAGATTACCGAAAATCGTGTATGTATTTTAGGTTAGCTAAAACCGTGTATGTATTTTAGATTACCTAAAACGTATTTTAGGTTATTGAACACCGTGTACGTATTGTAGGTTATTGAAGACCGTGTATGTATTTTAGGTTATTGAAAATCGTGTATGTATTTTGGATTACAGAAAAGCGTATTTGCATTTTTAGAATCACATGAGTTGGAGCATGTATCTCTAGAATCACTTAAAACGGTATAGATGTGAAATGTATTACTTAATCATCTGATCTCATAGTCATAAAACTGTTTTTTTTCCGAGTACCTGTACAGACTCATGTCTAATGTGTTATGACTGTAGAGGCCTGGAACGGTGTAATGGTGAATGGTGATTTATTGATTGAACATAGAATATAATTATTTTGAAATCTCGTAAAATTGTGTATACCAGTGCATGATGAGACTGCTCTTTTGAATTATTCCAGAACTGTATGATTTACAAAATTATTTCTTATTTAATGTAACCCGCAATACAACAAACACATCACTGAACGCTGAGCAAACAATAGATATACATTGTTATATCCCTTGTGTTATGATCCGAATATTTGTATACATAGAAAATTTTCTCCCAAGTTTTATGATCCGGGCATTTGTATGCATAGAAAGTTATCTCCCATGTTTTATGATCTGGCCATTTCATAACCGAATTCAAATTTCCAGTTCCTGTTGAGAAATAGTGGCATTGACATGTTTCGCAATATAGAACGATTGTACACGGGAACATATCCGAGTCTTTCATACACTGAAAAACACTGCCTGTCCACGTCTAACACAAATTTCATGTTAGCAGTATTCCGCCATTTATACATTACTTCTGTTGAATTTCCTTTCATTGTATTCAATCCACCAGCTTCTTTTGTTCCTGATGACGTCATATTTAACACTGATTTTTCAACGTGAAGCGAAAAAGATAAATTCAAATATTTATAAACTTGCATAGTCATATTTATGGGATAAAATGCTAAATTTTCGTAATGAATTCTAACAATTTGTCCTGGAAAATCATAAGTTGTCAAAATATCGGAAATCGTGATATCAGTAAGAATTCGCGCGCAAAAATTTCCTGCGTATTTTGAAACTAATTTTATCCTTTGAATGGCAACATTCTGTGACATGATAGTTGGACGAGGGTCCCGCACCAGATGCAAGACCTTAAAGTTCTTTAAATCAGTAAATAAATTCCTTAGAATAAATAACGGTGTTCTTATTGTCTTGACAACGACGACTTTTGCATTTCTGCATTGAATGTCCAATGACTGTACAATAGCTTTAAACTTTATTGTTTCTGAAAATCGTCGTCTCGTTATCCATCGATAAGTCATATAAAAAGTTTCCAGCTGGTACCCATGTTTATGCATAAATGATCCTCCGAAAAATTCCAATGGCAGATGGATAAAGTTACACGTGACTATACTCCTGATGACGTATTCAGCCTCAGACAAATATGAGATGTTGGTCCTGCAATAAAATTAACCTCTTTGCACTCTGTTTATGATAAGAAATAAAAATACAATCTTAAAGCATGAATTACATAGCTCTTTCAAATAAACGAAACGCTTAATTGGATTTTTATAGAACCCTTTGCGAACACCTGTGTTCACCTCGAGGTTTTGGATGGGGCAGTGTTGCTCATCAGTTTTCTTTGTTTTGTGTTGTTGTTTGGTTTCTTTTCGTCTTGTCTCTTGTATGCCCAATGTTGTCATAGTCTATGGATTGTCCATTCTTGATTATCCCTTTCGTTTCCTCTAACGTGTATCAGCACTACCAAACAAAATATGCTGTGCCTGGCAACACATAGCATTACAATTAGCAAACATCAAAGGTCAAGGACACTGTGACCTTATTCTTATACTTGACGCTTCAGTATGTCTTATTGTTCTGTCCCTCACAAGGTTGCATTAGAAAAAAAAGCAAAATGAATGAAAGTTAGACAGGAAGTCTTCTACACCTTCGACTGGGGCCCTGTCTTATTCGAACATATTTTTTACTTGCATTTCAATTACTGGTTCGCAAAAGATCTTTTAATTTTTGCTTTAAGCAATTCAGAGAATGCTACACAGACCTCTTAAACACTGCGACCTTCGTTGAACAAAATTAAATCTACATACCCAATTGCAAATAGCATTCATATTGATTGTTCTTAAAAGTAAAAATTAATTTAACTTTCCATTTTATAGCCCCATAATTACCCCTCTGTATGGAGGATCAACTTGTACAGATTGGAAGCCCCTCTTCTCAAGGACCATCCTTCAAAGTTTATTTACAACAGTCTTTGCGGCATTCGTGACAATCATCCGGTTTGTGAAAAAAGTAACAAGACGGTCACCACTAGTGGTATAGGGACTGCATACCATTCAGGTCTGGAGCGTGAGACTAAATCGTTAGTTTTCTGTGATTGCTTTGTAGATTATTGTTTGTCTTTTTTCTTTTGGCCATTGTATTGTCTGTCCTTTACGTTTCGGATTCCCCCTTTGCTATCTTCCAAACTTTTCTTGGAGAAGCAGATTCAAATGTGACAAAGCTTACAGACGGAAAATGGATGCTAAATGATAACAATAGCTCACACGACCTGTTTTCATCTAGTAGCCATTGTTGTTCTAAACCGATGCACAGTATAATCGTATGCTGTTATTACTCTTAGACGTACCTCACACTTCCGTCGATAAAATGAAACGTGTCACTTCTAGAATGTCGCTTCATGAAATATAGAGGTTCGAATATGTAGAAAACGTCACCAGACTGTCGTATGACGTCACCTAGAAAAGTGGAACCACTTCGAGCGTACGTTACTATAACAACGGGTGTTGGTGTAGATGGTATACCTGTAAAATGGTATATAATAATATTAGTACGATTTGTAATTTAGAGTCACAGGGTAATTGTTGCTTAATGTCAAAATAGGCAATATTTCAGCCATATCAGGGCGACGACAGGATACAATTGATGAGAAGATGATGATTTCCGCTTTGTACTAGATCAACACGCTTGAATTTGCATAGCACTAACTTACTGAAACAACAGTCAGTGGATGGACTTGCCGCTCCACCCAGATACATTATTCTAAATCCGAAGTAACCAGTGTTTGCTCTTACTCCTTAGAGCTGCTTGTTTAGCGAGAAGCAACATCTACCAATCTTATGGTCTTTAGTTTGACCGCACTGGGGCTCGAACACACAATCTATCACCTCGAGACAATCGCGCAAACCATTACACCACCGATGTGAATCAATTATTTATAATAGAAATTTAGCAACCAGCTCCGGATAAGTTGATTTGATAAGAGTAATTATTACATACTCATATAGATATCTTGAATTTGATTAGTCTAAAGAACGTCACATGACATTTGACATTCCGTACGGTCAACCATTGAACGCTGGGTCATATGGTTATATAAACCGCATGCGAAAATTTACTGAATTTGGTCATCACTTGGTATCTGTTGTCAGATTTGAACAAGACCAAATAATTATGGCACTGTGTAGGATATTCGATGTAATAAAACAATTGTCAACCTTGTAAGAGTGTTATATGACGGCGGATTGTCTCCCCTAGAAAATGTATGCCACCCTCGTGTGACATAATCTTTCTTTGGGAGACAATCCGTCATCTCACACTCTTACAATGTTGATAATTGTATAATGTTCGAACTGTAGCGGTAAGCAAACAATAGTAATTGCGAGATACTTTCATTTTGTTTAACGGACAATACACTAACATCTTGTGTAGCTTTCAGAAAAATCCGAACCTTTCTTTTACTTCATAGCATCGAGATGATGTTCAATATCAAAAGGTTGTAGAAGCTCGTGTCACTGATTTGTCGTTTGACGTTTGACACGTGACCCCTGATGTCACTGGATACGGTATGACATTAGATGTTATTAGACGGCTACATAACATGCAAAAATTAATAAATAAATCAATAAAATAAATAAAATTTCTACCAAATATTCCTATTTTAATTTTACTGCAATATCTTAAAATAAGTTTTATATTTATTTATTTATTTATTTATTTATTTATAAAATAAAACTTATCTAACGCATACGTATATAATTTAAATAGAATCAATTTTAAACGAATTATACATGTAAAATCGTGTCATCTATTGTTTTCCTAAAATCACCACAAGACAGAATTATAAACACATTCTCTTTAAATCCTTACATATTGAAAAAGGCATTACCATCAGGTATTATCTGAAATCTCACATCTAAATGACCTTATACGAAGGATTAGCATCGGTTGCGCATAATGCACTCAATTGACGTGTCTTATCATTTTGATATGAGGCAAAAGAATGGTCAGGTTTATGGTGGTTAACGCCACTTTCATCAATATTTCAGCTATATCGTGGCGGTCAGCTTTTTGTGGAGGAAACCGGAGTACCCGGAGAAAACAACCGACTTGTCGCAAGTAACTAATGCTGTATCGAGTACACCTCACCAGGAACGGGGTTCGCACTCACAACTTTAGTGGTGATATGCACTGATTGTACAGGTAGTTGTAAATCTAACTACCATACGATCACTACCACAACGGCCCCAACTAAAGAATGAATCACAAAGATGGTAATAAAACAACTTGGTCAGATCTCTAGATCATTTTCTAGTTATTTCTTCCTATATTCTGGAAATAGTATTTTTGTGGCCAGTTTTGTCTGTCCTTCGACTAACGGATTCTGATTACCCAATATTGGTATCTACAAACTCTTCTTATAATTGATACTCACTTTCATTCTTGTGATATAAGACTGTTGTAGGAGACGTCACGGCCTCTCTCTCTGCAGATTCTGAAAATGAAATTTGTGTAATAAAATGAAATATTTAATAATAAACCAGCTTCATATATGTGTGTGTGTGTGTGTGTGTGTGTGTGTGTGTGTGTGTGAATGCGGGGAAAAAAGGGAGGCGTACTTAGGAGATGAATCGATAAAATAAGTGGTGGATTTTAAAATATGTTGCTAGGTCGCTAATTTCAGACAAAACATCAAATGAAATGTATTATTGATATTAGTCATATGAAGTTAGCTTCAGCAGATCTTGTTTTGATAGCAATTTGTTGTCACACTGGATATCAAATGATCCGGAAATTGTGTATGGGTTTTTCGCTTATTCTGTAGTTTGTGAGTTCTTGTTGTTGTATTTGGTTATATTGCTTAAAGTTTTATTTTCAACTGATGATGGTCGACATATGAAGACACGAACAATCCAGGGACCGGTAACTAGAAAAAGAAGCCATCTTAGTAAAATTACGATGATCTTAAGAACATCTCAGGTTTTAGGAGTGTAACAACAACATATCTTGAAGATCTGCTTAATTTACTGACAGTCAAAGTGGTGTCTCCATATCTGTCACTTAGGAAACACTGAACCTCTTGGGTAACACAAAATCGTCTTAGAATTAAGAGGATTTCATTCGACCCTCTTAGCGATTCACAAGTGGTACCGGTAACCAGAAACTTATCTTTGTTTGCAAACAAAACACATTTTAAGATCATTGTGTGGGTGAGCTAAGAAGCAAATAAATATTAGAGAATACTGAAGGGGCAATCAAAAATGAACAATCCAGAAAAACTGGCAATATTGGGTACAGAAGACGAATCCAAACAAAACAAACATAACACAATATGTGTTGGACACCATTATCCGCCAGCAAGCACAACAAATAACGTATATAGCACATGGGGCCTCCTACAAATAACTGGAGGTACGAACCGAACATAACTTTTATGCGGAAATAGTAAAAAACAAAGAAAAGAAAAAAAGAAAAATTGTTATCATTGCCATAGCAAATCCTTAGTATTACCATTGCAAAAATACGTATTAATCATAATCCTATACTTTCCTCATTCACGACTTATCATCGGGTTTGTCACAAGAGTAACACAGGAACTGCTTACCGTTCCGGTGCACCCGAGTTCACCATCGGGTTTTAGTAGGGTTCGCTTTGCTCGATCGTTATATTTCTGTGTAATGTTTTATAGATTCTTTTGTCCTTTGTCTTTTGGTCATTGTGTTGTCTATCCTTCGATTTGCAGCTTCTGATTACCACTTTGGTATGTGGAAGAACTTCTAGCAATGTCTGTTAATATGTATAAAATGGTGAATAATAATCGATGTAACTTTTGCGGAAATGAAGAAGATTATCTTCGTTACTTTATTCCTGTCAGTTTTAGTTAACGGCTTCATCGTCTATTTTGATTTCGGAGATGCAAAGTTAGTGTCATCATTTCGTGAGTCAACTTTGCTGTTAGTAAGTGTAACATTCAAATTGTAGGTGAAACAATAAGAACAGTTTGAAGATACCAAAGGGGTAATAAGAATCCGTAATTCGAAGAACAGACACATTTGAAATCAATATTTTTTCACCAGTTCGTATGCAATTCATATAATATAGCATAGCCATCTGCTCCTGTTTAACCGCCATTATAGATGGCATGCACGTGATTTTCAGCTATGTCTACATTGTTTATGATCTACGCACTGTACACACTTCTAGCCACTAAGCTGAGAGCATGTCATTCCAAGCACATTGATGACTAAATTTGACAGAAAAAATAGTGTATGTCTTTAAAAACAATGACGGAAATGTCGGAACATGTTAGGATGGTTACATAAAATGATTAACTTATCAATGTCGTATTTTTGCAAAGGAAACACTAAGGACTCGCCATGGTAATGTTTAGAACGCTTTAAGTTACAGTCCAAGTAATTTCGTAAATTACCCTGACGATGGCCATTTCGTAACATACCATGATGATGATCGTTTCGTAACTTACCCTGACGATGATCTTATAATGTGTTTCTAGTTTCCGGTCCCATGATCAAATGGTCACAAAGCTAAAAGTTTAATGTCTTCCACCAGATGGCAATTAAAACATTTAAGAAGAGCTTGGAGATACCAAAGGGGAAGACAGAATCCGTCAATCGAAGAAGGACAGACAACATAATGGCCAGAAGAAAAACGGCAAATAAGGATCTACAAAACATGCACATTAAACTAAAGATCGAGTAATACGAACCTCACTAAATAATGCACAAAATATGTCATGCATCTTCATGGAAAGCTCCTTTCTTCGTAGGTGAAGCTTAAAACGCTTTGTGTAATTTAATTTTCAATGTAAAAACCATACTTACCCTGTAATTGTGGAGATCTGTTATAATATAATCCGGTTAGTAAAATAGATGAAGTCAAACATATACATGCAAACTGTCGTTTATGCATGCTTTATGATTTGTTGTGAACAAATGATCACCACAGTCAGATGTTGCTGTGAAATCCATTTTAAAATACTTTTACGTTGTCGTTTGAGAAATTGAAAGTCGAAGGACAAAAAAAAACAATATTTGTCTCGTACCATATTAAAATTAAAGATTAAGATTTGTGGTTTTTTTTAATTTAATAAGAAATATCTATTATTTCCCCACAATTTCACGTTTAGTGTATCCTTTAAATTAAATCTTAATACCACTTTTTCGTAGAAACAAAACACAAGCAAAACAAGAAACATTTTTGATTAAGTACTACAAAAGTAAGAAAAGGCTCAAGAATTTAGAATCAAATTAGTATAATGTTTCAGAAACAGACTCGAACTGCAGCTTTTAATTAGTAAACAAACCCACCAACAAATGAATAAAGCAAAATCAAATAAAACTAATGTCTACCGTAGGTGAGGAGTATTGTCGTATAACAAACGGTGTCGTAAAACAAACAATTGTTTATTCATGGCCTGAATTATAAATTTCATTGTTTTGCTGGTTGATCCAGATGTATATGATATCAATATTTCTTATTGAACATTTTTGTTATTATTTTTCACAAAGTGTGATTTTAATCTGGTAAAACTTTATCCTATTGTGAGAGACAATCTGTGAAATTAATCAACTTGACAACTTATATATTTAATAATTTATTCATTCTTATTGCGGATACGTGTCTGTCTTGTTATTTTAAAAGTAATCTAAAGCATAAGAATATGATGTTGTTACCATGGATATGTAATATTTCAGGAAAATTAGTTCAAATGAATGAAGAACGATTATCTAGAATTGAAATGCTTGTTGCATCTGATTTAATTCCGTCCGGAATTATGTCATTTCTAGCATACTGCTAGAATAAAATGATAAAATTGCTTTTCCATATTCATTAAGACTCAACTTTCGGTCGATTCTAGGTCAGGTAAGATCAAAGATTTGAAAAGAAAAATAATGTTTGCTATTGATTTTTCAGTTAAGCACACAACTGCAAGGAGCTAGAACAAGTATGACTAGATAAAGTGTCCTAGTAGAACAATATGTTTCATCCGCAGACTTAATTGTAAATCAGCTAATGTGGCGTAAGAATTAGAATTTAACCCTTGCGGCTTGTTATACTTCGGTTCAAAGGAAGTCAAACAACACAAACAAATACGCCGTAATCAGTCTGGCATGTGTACTAGACATCATTAGCAATGTTAATTGTTTACTAGGCATTATTAGCGATGTTAATTGTTTACTAGGCATCATTAGCAATGTTAATTGTTTACTAGGCATCATTAGCAATGTTAATTGTTTACTAGGCATCATTAGCAATATAAGTTATCTACGTATCGACCCGTGGGCATTGAGATTGTACCACCCTGAAGCACTTCTGTATAGCCTGAGGCGAAGCCGAAGGCTGTACAGTGGTGCTGAAAGGTGGTACAATCTCAATGCCCACGGGTAGACACGTATATAACGATTTTACCCCGGTTTGAAAACAAAAACTGATTTTTAATGGATTTTCTTGTTCTTTTTATAACGTAATCATGACGTTTTTGTAATTGCGGAGTAAAATGCCATAGCTTATGTGAAAAATTGGATGAATTTCTATAAAGTGTAGGGAGATACTACAGCTAATCATGTTTAACGTTTTTTTGGTCTTAATTTGTTGTAATTTAATTTCTTGTATTTGGCGCGTATTTTCACGTGGATAGCGTTACATTATAAATGACGTCACTAGTAATAGGATCGAAAATTCTATTGATAAAAGAATATGCGTGGTACATATTTTGGGTGGTATTAGTACGATAAAACAAATGAAGAATTGATGTGAAAACAATAATGACAAATGATTTTAAAATGATTGTATTCAAACAATTGACCATTTCTATAAAGACACAACATGACAACAAAATCAACGTTTCATGTAGCGCGAATCAACAAAATGTTACACCACTGTATCACATGTTAAACATGACCATCAATACCGTAGTAACTATAAATCTCTCAACAGAATTTGGTGCATTGTTTGTTTTTTCTGCATTTATTGAGACGCTTGATTTTTTTTTCTCTCAAGAAATACGTCCCCCGTTCTCCATTCCATGCTGAATGCAAAGCACTTTGAGATTGTTTACTTTGTACACCATCTTTACATCATGCATAGCAACGTAAAGACCCCCAGTGACGTTACGTAACTACCAGCCGGTAGCATGGGTTTTGTACCAACGGGTCATCGACCAATCAAAAGCCGACATTTTTATCAAGCCGGGGATAATGTTAATTGTTTACTAGGCATCATTAGCAATGTTAATTGTTTACTAGGCATCATTAGCAATGTTAATTGTTTACTAGGCATCATTAACCATGTTAATTGTTTATTAGGCATCATTAGCGATGTTAATTGTTTACTAGGCATCATTAGTAATGTTAATTGTTTACTAGGCATCATTAACCATGTTAATTGTTTACTAGGCATCATTAGCAATGATAATGGTTTACTAGGCATCATTAGCAATGTTAATTGTTTACTAGGCATCATTAGCAATGTTAATTGTTTACTAGACATCATTAGCAATGTTAATTGTTTACTAGGCATCATTAGCAATGTTAATTGTTTACTAGGCATCATTAACCATGTTAATTGTTTACTAGGCATCATTAGCTATGTTAATTGTTTACTAGGCATCATTAGCAATGCTAATTGTTTACTAGGTATCATTAGCAATGTTAATTGTTTACTAGGCATCATTAGCAATGTTAATTGTTTACTAGGCATCACTAGCAATGTTAAAGTGTTTACTAGGCATCATTAGCAATGATAATGGTTTACTAGGCATCATTAGCAATGTTAATTGTTTTCTAGACATCATTAGCAATGTTAATTGTTTACTAGGCATCATTAACCATGTTAATTGTTTACTATGCATCATTAGCGATGTTAATTGTTTACTAGGCATCATTAGCGATGTTAATTGTTTACTAGGCATCATTAGCAATGTTAATTGTTTACTAGGCATCATTAGCAATGTTAATTGTTTACTAGGCATCATTAACCATGTTATTTGCTTTCTAGCATTTTAATCAATCTGATCATTCGATCCTATCAATAAGAGTTCCTATCATCGGAAAGATATACGATAGGACAAACAATTCAAACCTCTCCGTAGAGAAAAGGAAGACTACTGGATACGAGAATTAAGGACTGCAACACCCTATGGTTGTAATGACAAAGTTGATGGCATAGGCATTATATCAAACCTGTGGATCGGTGAATTTGATTGATATTCTCCGCTTCGCTCTCCGTCGAAGACGAAGCCATTGTCATCGTCATTAAGCATCTCATATACTACATGATGTTTCACTGAATGACCTTCTACCATTTATACAGTAGCCGAGAGGCATGCATCACATTCGTACGAAACTACTTTCTCTACCCCTGTCAAAGCTAAATTGCTTGTACCACTCATGTTTGGAAAACCATGTTATACATGCGATTTCAAATGAACACAAAGGCCGTCGTGGTAGTGATCGTACGGTAGTTGGAATTAAAACTACCTATGCAACCAATGCCTATCACCACTAACACTGTGATTTCTAATCCCAATCAGGCGAGGTGTACTAGATACAACATTATGTGGTAAAGTTTTTCAGTGACTTACGACAGATCAGTGGTTTTCTCCGGGTACTCCGGCTTCCTCCACCAATAAAACTGACCGCATCTTTGTTACTGAAATATTGTTGAAAGTGGCGTCAAACACGATAAATCCAAATTCTATATAATGCAAATCTAAAATTCATATTTTAAATATCAGCATGTTCATATGCCTAAACCACACCTATTGGAACCAAATTATTTAACCACAAGAACGTGCTACATGATCTCAGCCATGGAGACTTCAGCTTTAAACCTGTTGATTGAATATGTGCTAGTTCCCCATTCATATATAATCTGGCCGACCACGTTATGACTTGTGACCTCAACACTATCAACACCACTTCTCTACGAGATATGTTTGCCAAAGGGCCGAACTATCGTGCGCCTAAATCAATAAATTGGAACCATAACTTTCCAGACAATTGGTAAAAGGTGGAAAGAGGACATATATCCGGTATACTCTTTTCGAATGGGTCAATGAGCACTCGAACAACTTCGATCTTAAATACCCTACAAGTCTCACCTCGATGACAAGTATGTTGTTGTCCCTGCATAAATATACCCCGACGACACTTACGAAAGAGGAAATCCTTGACAGTCGTAGGTCAGTTTTGAGTTCCTTGTGGAATTTCAAGTGGATCGTCCGTCACTCTACTGGATTCCTTAATTACACAAGTTTCCTTGCGTACATCGTTATATTGCTGGGTCTGCCAAATGCTATGCAAAATCTCTTTTCAAATTATTAACATCTATTCTCTCAACGCTCAAAATCGGGCTTCAGAGTTACTGTAATACTTGTTATTCAAGAGGTGGTGTGAATCAGATGTGGATTCTGAAAACTTTTTTTTATATCTAAGTGGTCTATTTGAAAGGCAAGAAACAAAGTTAAATATGACAAAATTCATATCAATCAAAATGTATTTTGTAATATATGGAAACAGACTTTAAAATCTGAACTTAAAATTTTGCTAACGGGCAATTGTAATGATACAATAGATAAAGCCAAAATATTGACAATTCTATCAGTGATTAGTAAGTAGTTATAATATGAGTACAATGCATGTATGTAAATGTTATAAAAAAAATTATGTTGAAGCTATCATAAAATGCCGATATAGATTGACTTACATGTTGATTTTATTATTGATAAATTTAGTTGTATTTTTGAAATGGGATCATGTGGACTCTAATAAATCTCTAATAAATCTCTTATTAACCCTGGATAAGAGATCTATTGTAAAACAGGGAACCTTAGATTATTTTTGCTTACCTGGGCATCTAAGGTGTTTTGCTAACAGGCGAGTCAAACAATAAAGTATTATGTTATTATAAAAAGAAGAAAAAAAACAAAAAAACCCATCTATTCTCTCAGCGCTCAAAATCGGGCTTCAGAGTTACTGTAATACTTGTTATTCAAGAGGTGGTGTGAATCAGATGTGGATTCTGAAAACTTCTATAGATCTGTTAAGAGTAGTAGATGAAATCAAGGTCTCTCTCCTCATGCAATAGCATTAAATCACTTGACTTCTCTACCCTCTGCACAACTATTCCCAACCCAAAGCTAAAAGACCGATTAAAAGAATTAGTCCAACTGTGTTTCATAAAAAAAATTACAAATACCCTGTCCTATGAAGACACAAATATAACTTTGAAAAACACCACTCTGATTCTACCAAAACTTGACTGAATCTGATATCATTAAAAGGCTTGAGTTCTTGATTGACAACATGTTTGCTATGTTTAAAGGACGTGTTTTTCAACAGACAGTCCGCATTCCTATGGGTACCTACTGTGCTCGTCTTCTCGCTGACTTTATTCGTACAAAGCAGACTTTATACTGGGGTTTCTCAAGAAAACGGAAGGATACTAGTACAATCCATTAATTTCCCTTTCATCAATATAGAAGATTTCCGATATTCCAAAGCTGGTGGTTCCTATAATGACTCCATTGCTAAAACATTCCTGCTAACAAAGAGGCTGCTGACACTAGATTTCCTAGTGGTTAGGTCGAAGTCATCACGGTTATCACTATGATTTAGCTAACCATATGTGTCATAGATGAACTTGGGTATGTTCAGATTGTCCTTTCTTTATCACCTGATCTGTAACAAGAGTAACATGACGGGTGCCACTAGTGGAGCAGGAATTGTTTACCCTTCCGAAGTACATGAGTTCACACCCGGGCTTTAGTGAGGTTCATGTTGCTCAATCATTAGTTTTCTGTGTAGTGTTTTGTAGATAATTGTTTGCCATACTTTCTTCGATTTAAGACTTCTGATTAGGCCTTTGGTATCTTCAAACTTTTCTTCCTGTGCTATATACCTTGACTTTATACTAGGTTAGGTGTTAGAATCTTATATTCACCTGACCTTTTTGAAATTTGTTTATTTTCAAAGACTTTCGCCCTGTGCCATAGGTTGACATTTTTTCTTCACCTAATCTGCATAAATTTAGGCTCTGTGTCAGATACAGGAAGTGATAATAAAGCTTTGTAATATCTATTCAATACAATTGAAGTAAAATTGCTTTTATGAAGCGATGGTTTTCATGGACATAAGGAACCAATATATATATATATCATTCAATATTGATTCCCTGACGACTCGGGGTATGTAAATCCGACCCCCACGGAATACGACATTTAATTACACCTTACATAAGAATCCAGGATTTTGATTGGTTAATAGTCGGTGTATTTTTCGTGTATTTTCATATTTAGGATTAATTTCGTTTATTTTTATCGCTGCCGGGGTATTTGCATGAGGATTTAACCTTTCTTCCCTCTGTGCCATTATATTTGCGAAAACGTATTTCACTTGTTTACCCTCGCGTGCCTCAAACCGCCAAGTTCATTCGGAATATTTCTTCTTTACTTTTATACATAAGGTAACGTGATTAATCAAATTTGATACCCGAAAGGGTTCCGATGTAAACGTAAAACAGTAAAAAATAATAAAATTCAAAATTCCTCAAAAGGTTTATAACAAGTTAAAACGTTCCTGAAACAAACAATAACAACAGAATAATCCTGAAAACGACAAACAACAGGTATTATTTATTTAGGCAGTGTTCTAAATAATATTCGGTGTAATTAAACAGATATATCATATTGGGAGGGGTATTTGCGAAAAATACCAGTCTTGAGACTAAATTTCCCTCCCCTATCGACTCGGGAAATTTTTCTTCTCTCCACTTGTATTTTTCGCAAATACCCCACCCAAACATGATATATGTTTAATATACCCGGTTTAGACCCTGAATAACATATAGTATGAAGGGCCGTCGTGGTCGTGATCGTAAGGTAGTTGGATTAACAACTACCTGTGTAATCAATGCCTATCACCACTATTGTTGTGAGTTCGAATCCCACTCATGGCAAGGTGTACTCGATACAGCAGTATGTGATAGAAAGTTTGTCAGTGACTTGAGACGGATACTCCGATTTCCTCCACCAATAAAACTGACCGCCAGATATAGCTGAAATATTGTTGAACACCATATCCCCCATAAAGTATGAATTTGCTCATAGTATAGTGGAAACTTTTGCACACTGCAGCGAACTGAAGCAAATTATTTTAGAATAGTTTCTGACGTAGTAGACACGTAGCTAGGAGAAAATTGTTAAGACAGATATTATTTTGTTCGTTTCATCTTGTTTAATGGTATACCGATATATGTTCATTTTTGTGTCTTTATTTGTTTTGGGTCACCTCGGATCTGTGTACACGTTTTACACGATTTTTGTGTCTTTATTTGTTTCGGGTCACCTCGGATCTGTGTACACGTTTTACACGATTTTTGTGTCTTTATTTGTTTCGGGTCACCTCGGATCTGTGTACACGTTTTACACGATTTTTGAATTGTATTATCTTTACTATAACTATAAAAATGAACGGAAATCGATAAAAAGATATTAAACTTGCAACAGACTGGTGGCTATAAAGATAATCTTGTTATCCTGTAGACGTTTCTCAAGAAGACACACGGTTTACAATTCTTTTATTATTATAGTTTAATCATTATAATGTACAGACAGACAGTGGATTTTATCATTTTATTTTAAGCTTACATTTTTCGCAAACTGCAGAAAGTGGACAAAAGTATTCGCACCATTCCAATTTTCAATATGCAGTCAAACTTGTCTTATGTGACCTTCCAAGGGAACATTGAAATATTGTCACATAAGACAGGTGGTCCCTAAATACAAGTTTATCTAATATGACATTCACTGCGAAAGGAAGTTAAAATTAAGGTCACATAATACAAGTAATTGCTTAATAGAGGTGTCTACCAAAGCAGGTCATTTCTTAATAGAGGTGTTTACCAAAGCAGGTCATTCCTTAATAGAGGTGTTTACCAAAGCAGGTTATTCCTTAATAGAGGTGTTTACCAAAGCAGGTCATTCCTTAATAGAGGTGTTTACCAAAGCAGGTCATTTCTTAATAGATGTGTTTACAGGGAGG
Organism: Bathymodiolus brooksi; assembly: GCA_963680875.1. NCBI lineage: Eukaryota > Metazoa > Mollusca > Bivalvia > Mytilida > Modiolidae > Bathymodiolus > Bathymodiolus brooksi. The sequence goes on along the minus strand of OY804588.1, from coordinate 30,173,388 downwards.
GAATGTTGTGGCTATGATGCTCTACTCTTTTAAAAAGGTCTATAACATGCAGCGTGGCAGTCGTTAAACACATTATCCATTATAATCCACGGTCAAGCTTTTCGAATTACAGCCAAGTTACTCCACATCGAGAGGTCATACCTTCTCCGCCACATGGAGATGTACAATTCTGTGGAACGAGACCTGGGAAGAGACACCAGTGACCAACAACATTTATTTTAAGCTAACGAGAGTTATCTCCCATATGATGCATTTACTTTCATATATACCTGAACAGCCAATCGTCGCAACGATGCTACCTGAGGTCCTTTTCTGGGATTATCTTTGCGCAACCAGTTACGCACTCTGGATTCAAATAATTTGTCTTCATGATCCAATAGAGGTGAATAAACATAATTTCATAATTGCTACTATAATAATCACAAACATCAAATTATTTTTATTTTCCTTAAATAAAGTTCTTCTTTTCCAAGGCTGTCTTCTAGATCTGCACTGCCTACATTTCTTGAAGATTCTTCTGATCGTTTTTTATTGAATGTACATTTTTGAACACAATCTTTTTTTTTTTTTGGTGTTTTCAGACTTAAGTTTTTTTTCACATAGAGCAAAATAAAATATTTTTTAGACTAACTTAGACATAATTTTTTTTCTTCAAAAAAAATCCCACTATATCGATAGGAACGATATCGAGTACATATAGCATGTAATTTATCGAAAAACATTATTCTATAAAATAAGTTTAGTAACATTTTACTCTTAACAAATACATTTTTTTTCTAATAGCTTTGATTTATTTATTATTCAAAACTCCTTAAATCAAATATATTTAAGAATTAGTTGGATATAAAATGTGAAAGATTTTTTTTTATTATCAAGGGGTGAAATGAAAACAAGCCAATGTGTATAACTTGTATTGCAAGAAATAATAAATTCAATAAACATATACATATATCAAACAATATCAATAACCAATTGCTTTGGCAACACAGTCCGCCTATCGTTTCCTTATTTAAATATATGCATCAGCATAAATTAAGAAGTGAGAGGTGTTTTTTAAAGCAAGCCACAGTAAAACTTTCAATATAAATACTAACAGCCAAATATTCAATGTAATATATCAAACTTTAACAAAAAAAATAACATAACCACGGAAAAGAAAATTGCTTAATTATTAAGCAGATTTCTATAATAGAACCACCCTAAACAAAACCGATCAAACTGGTGTGCCAAATCAAAAGAAAAATAGAAATTTCACCCAATCTGAACTTTAGTGTAATCAGTTTCCGAGATATACTATAAATGATACGATATCTTTTTTTCTACCTCCGTTATAGGAGATGTTACTTGTCGCAAGTCGTAACTCTTAAGATTAGGACTAGTTTAGTGAAACGCACGTATACGTGCACGTAAGGAAATCGTAAGAGTGATCTTAAACTTATGATTTACGATCACTTTAGTGAAACGGTCGCCTGGTTCGTAACAAGTGTAAAATGACGGGTGCCACTAGTGGAGCAGGAAATGCTTACCTATCCGAAGTACCTGAATTCACCCCCGATATTTAGTGTGGTTCGTGTTGCATAATATTTAGTTTTCCGTGTAGTGTTTTGTTTGTTCTTTGTCCTACTTTCTTCGATATACCGGCTTCTGATTACGAATTTGGTATATTCAAACTTTACTTCCTGTACTATTTACTTTAGTTTTATGCTAGGTTAAGAGTTGGAATCTTATATTCACCTAACCTTTTTAAAATTAGTTTATTTCTGAAGAGCTTGGCTCTGTGCCATGTGTTGAAATTTGTTATTACCCTATTCTGCATAAATTTTGGATCTGTACGAGAGACAGGAAGCAGGAAGCGAAAATAAAACTTTCTAATACCTTTTCCAATAGAATTGAAGTAAAATCGCCTTTCATGGAACAATAGTTTTCATGAACATAAGGAACCAATATTTACATCTTTCAATATTGATTTCCTGACCACTCGAGGCATATACATCCGACGCTCGGAATGTGACATTATATACCATGTCTAGACCCTGAATAGCATAGTACGAGAGGCTGTCGTGGTCGTTATCGTATGGCAATTGATACAACAGTTTTGTGATAAAGTTTGTCAGTGACTTGCAACATCTCGATGTTTTCCTCCGGGTTCTCCTCCACCAATTAAACTGACTGCCACGAATAACTGTTGAAGTGGCGTTAAACACCATAACCCCCATATATTATGAATTTGTTGATAATACAATGGAAACCGTTGCACACTGCAACGAATTGAATCAAATTATTTTAGAATAGCTTCTGACGTAGTAGACACGTAGCTAGGAGAAAATTGTTAAGACAGCCATTGTTTTTGTCCGTTTCATCTTGTTTAATGGTAAACAGATAATGTTCATTTTTGTGTCTTTATTTGTTTCTTCACCGACGAGTCACCTCGGATCTGTGTAAAAAAAATTACACGATTTTTGAATTTTATTATCTTTACTATACGTAACTATAAAATTGAAGGAAATCGATAAAAAGATATTAAACTTGCAACAGACTGGTGGCTATAAAGATAATCTTGTTATCCTGTAAACGTTTCTCAAGAAGACACACGATTTACAATTCTTTTATTATTATAGTTTAATCATTATATTGTACAGACAGACAGTGGATTTTATCATTTCATTTTAAGCTTACATTGTTCACAAACTACAGAAAGTGGACAAAAGTATTCGCACCATTCCAATTTTCATTATGCAGTCAAACTTGTCTTATGTGACCTTCCAAGGGAACATTGAAATATTGTCACATAAGACAGGTGGTCCCTAAATACAAGTTTATCTAATATGACATTCACTGTGAAAGGAAGCTAAAATTAAGGTCACATAATACAAGTAATTGCTTAATAGAGGTGTTTACCAAAGCAGGTCATTGCTTAATAGAGGGGTCTACCAAAGCAGGTCATTTCTTTATAGATGTGTTTACCAAAGCAGGTCATTCCTTAATAGAGGTGTTTACCAAAGCAGGTCATTCCTTAATAGAGGTGTTTACCAAAGCAGGTTTGACTGTCTACATATTTTTCATATAAAACTGCAATTTTTCAAAATATTATCCTGAAGTCAATTCATGTCCGATTTTGATAATGTTTTTATCAACAATAGCAGTATTATATGTACAGTAGTTGTGCGCTAAATTTCACACATACAGTGGATCCTGCATTAAATGCCACCTCTATATAATAAATCGCGACAATCTCATTTTCCCATTAGTGAATAGTACATATAAATTTATCCAGTATATAAAGGGCACATTTTCAAGTTCCCATATAGTGCCCTCTACAAATATGCAAGTTAAACACGAACATAATACATTTCGTCCAAAGTCTAATACATTGATTGCACTTTTGTAGACAAATAATTTACGGCCATCTTTAAATCATGGGTATCTAAAAATTAAACATGCTCATAAAAATTATTAAAGTGGAATCGTGTGATTTCTTTTGTCCATATTCTGTAGTTGTGATCAATGTTAACTTATCATATTCAAAAATGTAGAAATATCACTTGTATTGTTATGAGCGCGCAATTAAGATATTATAATGTTCGAGATCATCTTCCTCTTTCGATAACACCGATCGCATTTCATTTCGAGTACTCTCATGACTTGTTGTGGCTCTGCTGCGCTTGCGTATAACAATTTTCTTCCCTGGTTTCGGCTGAGGGTCCAGATCCTGAAACACAATGGGACTTTCTATAAGCTGGAAGTCTATTTGAAATTGAGCAATAAACATAGAACAAGCTAAAATATTTTCGAATTGTTTAACCAATGCGAATAATAATCAAACGATATATATGTTTTAACAATAATAATAAATCAATAATAATAATTCTAAAAAAATGGCTAATGGAGAATAATTACAAACATCTTATAATAAACAACTAAAGATTAACCATTCAATTAAATCTTAGTGTAGACAAGCGACACAAAATTTGAAGTCCTCAAGAGTTACCTCCCTTAGATTATTTTTTATTTTAATAGCTTAACAGCAATCAGAAAATCTTTCATCAGTATTCAGGACATGAACAGGTTCAAGAAAAGTTTGGAGATACCACAGGAGCAGTCAGCAGCCGTAAATTGAAGACGGACACACAACACAGTGATCAAAACAACAATTAAAAAAAAAGCGAGCAATGGTTGATGTTGATGTATTTTCAAGAAGGACGTATTGGACAATCACCGAGCAACCGGGGTAACGACTTCTGACTACCACTGAAAAACATATGGTGAGTTTGACAGGGAGAGAATGGTAGCCTCTTGTTGTGGCTATAATGCTCTACTCTTTTAAAGAGGTCTATAACATGCAGCATGGCAGTCGTTAAACACATTATCCATTATAATCCACGATCAAGCTTTCCGAATTACAACCTAAAAACCCCACATCGAGAGGTCATCCCTTCTCCGCCACATGGAGATGTTCAATTCTATGGAACGATACCTGGGAAGCGACACCAGTAACCAACAACATTTATTTTAAGCTAACGAGAGTTATCTCCCATATGATGCATATACTTTAATATATACCTGAACAGCCAATCGTCGCAACGATGCTACCTGAGATCCTTTTCTGGGATTATCTTTGCACAACCAGTTACGCACTCTGGATTCTAAATAAGATAGCGAGGCATCTTCATCTTCTTCGTCGTACGAAACCATTGTTTGTCTTTCAGGAAGAGACTTCGTCATCTCTCGGTCGTCATCGATGTTATCCTCGTCTTCTCTATTATCATGTACCGTTGCTCTTATTGCACTCTGAATTCTTCTGAAAGACCTTGGACCTTTTCCACTTGCTGGGTGATTTGTTACTTCCGGTGTACCGTGCTCATCCGCCTTTTCAAGAATGAGTTCGATATCTTTTGTGGCACCTGCCATTTGGGCAGCCATAATGAGTGATTGTGGCAGACGAATAGAGTGCATATGTTCATTTCGCGCGTTTTGTCTTTGTTTAACTTTGTCTTGATATTGTCTAGACTTTTGTCTCGATTTCTCTCTAACTCTAATCATATAAAATACACTTCCGGGACCGTCAATATCAACTAAAGGACCCGTATGATTAAAAAATTGCCGTTCGGCAGCCACCACAGAATCTTCATCACTTACGTGTTTTTCCGGGGGAGGTTTTGGATTATTCATTAAATTAACTTTCTTTTTCAAATGCGAAAGTAGTGGAACTTCGTCACAGTTTGCTAAAAGGGCGATTCTAGTGTCTATTTTTACTTCTAACATTTGTCGCATTGAGTCGATAGTTCTTTGATGTTTCTTTACAAACAATCTTTCATAATGTTTCATTTCCAGAACGAGAACATCTGTCTTTTCTGTACACAGAGATGTCTGTACATATGTGTCTAGATCCAGAAGAACTTCCATCTCGCCTGAAAAAAAAATAGAAAAAAATGTATTGTTAGGTACATCCCAACATCAAACCACACAGATAAGCTTTTAAACACCTCAATAGTTTAATGTACTAACAAAAACATCTTGTCACGTGACATTGTGAGTGAGAATTTCGCTGTATATTTTTGCATAATGGATATGTTGTTATATAAAGGACATTTCGCACTATTTTATGCACTTTTCAATTCCATGTTTTATTTCTGATAAACAAAGCAACAAGTTAAAATTAAGTGTAGTAAACTGCCATGCGATTCACGCACTGTCATCCAACGTTATGACGTATATTCAGTCCAGACTATTATATCATTTTGCACGATGCAAGAGCACGTAAACACTAACATAAATGAATTATTGGTTGGTATTTCGGCAGTGATATGGACTATTATTAGATATATTTGTTATTGAAATTTGCAGTTCCTAAATAATTTACTAAGGTTCTCCTCAATCAGGCATAGGTGTCCTTTGCCAATTCTGGCTATCCTGATTAGACCTTTTTAGTGTTCTTGCTCTCAAATACTTTTGAATTATCTCCCTTTCCAATCTTTTGACTTTGAGCGTACCTAATGAAGGTTATTCCAGAAACGTGTCGCGAGCATTAACTGTGATATCTACGTTATTTTATGTACTTTTCGATCTCGTTATCTCGAACTTTCAAAATTTCAAGTTATCCGACATTTGACTTAAGAGAAGTAATGGATCAATTAAGAAGTGCAACTCTGTCAGGTAAGTTGACAATAACATTATAATGCACGTTAGTCATTGTCATTAAAAAAGAATAACGTGTAACGTTGTAGCACCTTACCACAAGTGATTATGAAAAGAAAGTTTAAACAGTGATGGTCATCAAGTCTACCAATATCAACAAAACAAACAATCACCTCTCACCTTAACTGTACTCTCTGAACACAAAAAACAACAGGACATATCACGTTGGACAGACACTAAAATGTGGTGGTGTTAAACATGTTAATGGGATCCCAACCCTCCCCTGATAACTGGAGCTCCAACAGCAATACATATAAAAACAAATGATATAAAAGCAGCACAGATTCGGTTCAACTAAAAACAACAAACAAATTATCACAAAAATGAACGACACCATAAACATGGCCAGTACAATAGTGTTTGTATATATTTAGACTGACATATATTATCATAGCAAGTTAACATCAATGTTGTGATGTCCGCTACGATTTCCGCATAAAAACGATGTTCGGTTCGTATTTACCTCCAGTTGTTTGTATGAGGGCTCATGTCTTATTCACGTTAAATGTGTTTGTTTGCACATAGTGGTATCCAACATATAGTGTGCTGTGCTTTTGTTTTGTTTGTCGTCATCTTGTGTGCACTATTTTGCCGGTTTCTCTAGATTGTTCATTTGTAATTGCCCTTTCGGTATTCCCTAACGTTTATTATCTGACGATGTGTAGATATTTTGTTTAATTGCTGTTGGACTAAGTTAGCTTCTGAAAAATATTCAGGATAGGTAATACCTATTGTGAAGTTCATCATGATGTTATTTTACGTTGTTGACAAACAAATGCTTTGGAAGTGATGTCAAATAAACGTTAGAGAAAACCGATGGGGTAATCAAGAATGGACAATACAGAACATTGGCAATATTGGGCACACTCGAAACACAGGACGAAAACAAACAAAGCAAAATGATTCAACTCAAAACAACTCGCCCAAAACACTGAAATGACATTGAACCGACGAATGACCATGCACTCATATGCAAAAGACGTTGTACGTTGGAAAACACGTTTGTCAGTTTATGGGCAATATGATATGTTTAAGCTAAATCAGTCATAAAACATATTTTAAACACTAAATTAGCCACCACTTTCTTTTGTTTGACCGTCTATGCTTGTAGTTCAGTTCTTATGTTTTGCAACCGCATCGTCCCTTCACTTCAATACCCCTTCTGAATTTTGGCTAAAGTCGAAAACGCGAAAAGGCGAAAAAAGGAAAATGGTATCATTTCGTGTTTTCGCTTTGTAAATATTATATGACAAAAATGACCGCACCAGGCTTCCATAATTAACATCTTATATACTTACCAACACTTTCGTTTTTGGCAAGGTAACACATTTTGGTGTTTTTAGTATGGTCTTTTTTCTTGATGCATGCAGCATATTGAGGGTCTGTAGGAGGTCGAATCCTCTCCAGTTTCCTCACCAATCTGGTCGAAAAATAACAAACATGGTTTTTTTTCAGAATTTCAATAATGCAAGTAACAAATGCTAGATAATGGAAATATATACTCTTTTTTTGCAAGCTTCTCATTTTTGTAATATAAGAAACAATAATTGCAATTTCAAAAACTGTTGTCCTCTTTTATGATCTATGTAATTCCGTAAATTCTTTAAAAATTGACAGTTTATTGCTAGATGACTTGTATAAGATAGAAAACAAGATTTTTTTTTTAATTTTACCATTATAATTGATATTTGCTGTATTCGTTCTCGTTCTCGTTCGTTCGTTCGATCGATCGATCGATCGATCGATCGAGAGAGAGAGAGAGAGACTTGACAAAATTTTCCACACTAGAGGTTATATGACCTGTCGATGAGGTAACACTTTAAAAAAAATAATCTAGTGTATAATTACTTTTCAGATTCGTCCTGAGCATCCATGAAAATCTTAGAATATTGATATAAATGTTGTGAGGAGTCTGTCAACATCTCTACTTGGCCACTGTAACAAGAAGAAAAAAATTGAATGGATACGATATTGAAGTTTGTTTTAATCCTAATGTATTTAGATATTAAAATGATAAGCAACAAATACCACACTGTCAAAACAGGTCCAAAATCCAATAAACAAATCGTAGAAAGGGGCAACATCTGTACCCCTAACACACAAATACTTGACCCCTCATTTCACTGGCTTGACATATACACTTCAATCAAAAGTGGCGTGGTTAGAATAGTTTTATAGACACAAACATGCCCTCTTAGTGAAACGATGCGGTCCTATACAAGTGTTATCTACATGTGTGTAAAATGCCAACCCTCACACAAGAACGATCCTAATCTTGAACATTATACATACAAGAACGATCCTAATCTTGAACATTATACATACAAGAACGATCCTAATCTTGAACATTATACATAATATATTTAATTTCCGTAACACTTCGGAATAGTGCTTTTATTTTCCTGGAGATTTATTTAAGAAATAATTACCGGTAGCCATATATTTATATTGTTTTTACCACGGGTTGGCACTTATGCCGAATATCTTACCACGAGCGGTAGCGAGGAGTAAAATGAAGGCATAAAGTGACAACCCGTGGTAAAAACAATATAAATATAAATATATGGCTTCCGGTAATTATTTCGATTCTAATAGGACAATTACGGAACATTTTCAAATAGAAGCAGCCTAGGTCATCCAGTGTTTTTGGCTGTACCGTCATTTGAACCGACTGAAATATTATAATAATATTCCGTTTGAAATGACAACCGAAAAGGTGTTTCATGTCGATGACAAATATGTTTTGAGATTACTAATTGTTGTCATTCATGAACATCAATTCAAAAGAAAGGGAAAATACTACAAATTCCACTTCGACATGGATGCGTACACGAAGCCAACAAACGTCAGGATCTTTATGTTCTAAACTGGAAGTCTTCATATGACGTCATGTTGTTTACGTGCCAAAATCGTTAACAATTCACGGAATTTTAATTTGTGTGATTTTTAAGCCCAGTGATATGCAACAATACTACATGTTATTCGGGATCTTCGCAAGGGATGTGGGTTTATATTCCCTGTCTGTTTTCTATATCGCCTGATCCGATTTCCAATACACGAATGTTTATTTATTTTGTGTATTGCATACTTATCATTGTGTACCTTTTACAGGGGGTGTCATGGAACAGCCGGTTATAAAGCACAGACCACGTTTATCTATGACGTAATCGGTCATAGATAAATATTATTTTTACCACGAGTTTGGACTCAAAGCGTTTGAATGACGTCATATTGGAATAGTAAATCATTAAATATTAAATATTAAATATTAAATACATGTACAAGTAATATTAATAAATATTTTAAAGAAATGTATTTTGAAATAAATTTAGAAGTTTACAAATTATAAGAAATATCAAACCCACTCATTTCATTGTATTTTAATTGGTAAGCCATGTATTTCCTTGAAAAAGGCGAAATTAATTATAAATTAAGAAAAAAAATCAGTTTTGTATATTGTTTCTTTAAAACATTATTTTTCACAGATTTAACTAAAACCAGTAAAATGAAAACCAATATATACAGCAGTGGCTGAGTAATACTTGATTTATGGACCCATATCTGCCCTTTTAGTGACACGATGTGGTCATGCAAAATGTGTTGGACACCACTATACGCAAACAACCACAAATAACGTACATGAGACATGACCCGTCCTGCAAACAAGAACTAGAGGGTAAAGACGAACCGAACATCGTGTTGATACGGAAATCGTAACGGACATCACAACACGGAACCTTAGAACGTAACGACACATATCGTCCCGGTATATGTTTTCGTATGTCATATGTTTTCGTATCATCCATTTTATTTTGATTTCCACAGTGCACGCGTTATTTTTTACGTGTCTTCCGGTTTCTATTTCTGGAACGTAAACAGGACTCCAACGTGATCAAAAATGTTCAAGGTTGCTTTTAAAGACGTAAGTACCAAAAAGAGTGAACCTACCTACTGAACCATACTTTTTGTAATGCTAAAAATTTACTTAATTTAAAAAGTAGCTGGATAAAAATCCAGAAGGGCTATATAAAATTGAACTATGTCGTCTGCCTCTCAGACACCGGCTCTTCCTGTCATGTGACTGCCATGGGGTTACTGGTCGTACTTGTAAGCAAAAGAGCTGACTGAAATGTGCCTGTTTCTTAAATAAAATACATGTCACCTTGGAAATTAATGTATTTCAGTGTCAACTTTTATTTTATATTACTGTAATAAAATGACATAAAAACGGCCTGATTTTTTTATATATAAACTCTGATCTTTAAAACAAGTCTGGATAAAACAATCATTTATTATTGTCATATTTATTGTAGAAATCCACTGCCAAGAGGCAAACATACAGGCAATACTCTCCAACAACTTTAGAGAATTATTGTTTGTAATATTTCACGTTATACTAGTCACTACAATGTATGTCAATTCATTGTATCTTTGACAAAAATACATAAAATGATTAACACTAATATATATATTTGTTTCTTTTTAGCCAAATAATTACTAAACATTAAATAACTGCAAAACATCAGCAGTGCATGTGGTTTCAGCACTAAAAAAAACATCAAAAGTAAACACAATTTTGAAAGTTATCATTTTCAAACATTTTGTTATTTTATTTAGATGTAGTATGATTTGTAGATGGCCAGAACCATGAAATTTTAAAACCAGCCATTTCTGGATTTTATATTCGTTTCCATCCCGTATATCGTCCCTGTTTTTACTTCATGCGAAAACATATGACGCCATTTTACTGACAGCAAAAGTTGTCAGATAATCGAGAGTATATTAAAATACAAGAATGGCTTTTAAAACAATCTTATGTACAAAAAAAATATTTAAATAGCCATTCTTTGAAAATTCCAATCGTCATATGAATGAAGGGTTAACACTTTTAATCGCTATATCGGAAAATCGATAATAGTACGAAAACCCATCACACGAGGATAATAGGACAATACAAAAAACTAAAAATATGAGCAACAGGGACCCCACCGGTTCTCGCGAAGGGAAACCAGCTCCTGCCTCTTATAAGACGTTCGCTATGTTGCTCATAGAATCATATAATTAAATAACTGTTGATCATTTATGAAAAAAAAATGATTTCTTACCTTATAATAAAATAAATATTAGTAACAGGATCTCCTTGTCTTACTAAGGCACTTTCATATGGGAATGACTCTTTATATAAAGCCATTGCCAACTGTTTCTTATACCGTGGTGCCCAATTTGAAAATAAATGGCTCTCTTTAATAAAAGCAGCCTTTTCCTCAAATTCCCGAGCAAGGACATCTTTAACTGCTCTGTTATAAAGCGCCCGATCCACCATGAGTAAATCCGTTTTCTCTTCAGAAATGATTGATGCCGTTCGGATACAATCATCCGACATGAGAGCAACCTCTCCGAATGGAACACCAGGTCCTGAAATTGAGATAAATCTTTAACAATATACTGTCCTTTATGTAACTAAAACAAAAGGAAAATCCATCTTACAAAGTGACCAATAAGGGTTTCAATTAATATAGAACACCCATTTTAATAATATGTGTCAAAATAAAATGGTACATACAAGTTTAAAAAGAAGATGTTGATGAGGAGACCAATTAATTTGTTAAATTTTGTGCAAAATATTTTTAATTTGCTAATAATTCAATTTTGACCCCTTTCGTGTACCCCCGAAATAGCTTTTAATAATGCAAATTAACAGCTGCTGAAAATGATAGCATTTTGTTTATTACCTGTATGAGCAAAGACACACCTGTTTTATTAGAACAATTAACACCTGAGTTTTTATTGATATATCATCAAACACGAAGATTAATTAGTAGGTAAAAAAGATAATATTACTTATATGTTCATTTGACTACATTTTAATGCGCAGTTCATATTAAATAGGACCTTGAATGGTGTATAGTCAGGAAGCTTGGTCATCACATCTCGCATGATAACTCCATATATGGACATACTAAGTCTTATATAAGTGACAAAGTCTATTCTCATAGCATCAATCAAATGTGGATACTGAAAAACTCTTAAGAAAACCTTCTGGAAAATTTTAATTCTCGTACTTTTTCGAAAATTTCATCCATCCAAACATTTGACTTTTCTACACTTTGCCATTCCTTATTAAAAATTAAAAACCCGTTTAAAGGAAATTATTCACAACGAATTTTCTTTAAAAATGGTAGGCAACGTTACAAATTAATGGTTTTTGGTCATGAATTAACTTATATGGTCAAGCATGAAACAAAAGGCAAAAGGTAATACACAGAAAATGAAGTCATTAGTATTTTCCTTATGAATAGCATATTTGTCGAGTTCGGAGGACACAGTTTTCAACAAATCATCGGTATCCCTATGGGAATAAGCTGTGCCCCTCTTCTTGTCGATATTTTCTCATACACCTATGAGGCAGACTTTATGCAGAAACTTTTAAAAGACAAAGTTAAATTACAGAATCTAAAGTCTTTAGTCTTACTTTCAGGTATATTGGTGATAATATGTCAATTTATACCCAAACTATACCAACTGAATTCCATTAATATAGCCAAACAGATCTTCCTCTGCCTCCTTTCTTGACCTTTACCTCAAATTTGACACCGATGGTCAACTTTCTACCAGACTTTATGACAAAAGAAACGACTTAAATTTTCGCATTATAAATTTTTCACGCCTTGATAATTATATACCAATCATGTATCAATCAAATCGGGATAATAAACACAAGTTCTTGGGAAAATCGTATCAACTTGGATATATGCATTCTATATTCTGGTGCTGCTGGAAGTTTGCTACATATAAATGGAAAATTACAATTGGGATAAAATTGAAATAATTTCTTTTGACATGAAAATTTCGTTCTCAACCGACCTTTGCTGTTAATTCATAGCTGTAGATAAGGATATGAAGTAGACATTTGTGGTATCCTTTATTTGAAATTCAATGTGATAGATGCGATCAATTTGAATTATTCATTGAACGGAAATCGTCTAAATGTCATGTATGAACTATAAAATGGTTTCAATCAAAATGGTCATTAATTGACTCTGGGATACTGTGCTGTCGGATATACTGATTTCCCCGTGCTTAGGATACAAGATCTTTATAAATGTATCATGGTAGAGAGATACTTTTGACACTTCTAAATCTTCTCATTTTCACAAGTAAAAAACAAGGCTCTAAAATTTCATATCCGGGTTTACAATGTCACGTGACTTACCAAGTGGACAAACATAATTTCCAAGTTTTGACCTGTCCAAAGCGCCCTCTTGAGTTCTACTTCCTATGAGGTCAAGTGCATTCAGGTCATCGCTATCATCATCTATTTTATCTTTGTTGATGATGTAAATACCAATCTTTCCACAAAGTATTATGTAAAAACTAAAATAAGTATAGAAAGTATATTGTAAATATTTCCTTTCGTCTCTTTACAGCTTATGGATGCCATTCTACAGGGTACATGGAATGTCACTTCCGGTTAAATTTTGATTTCATATTGTCTTATTACATTTTCTTATTTTATGTGACTATCACAACTAAAGTTGTGTGTTCGAATCCCGTTCATGACGAGATGTATTCGATACAACATTATGTGATAAAGTTTATCAGTGACTTGCGACAGGTCGGTGGTTTTCTCTGGTTCCCTCCACCAATAAAAAAAATGAACGCCACGATATAACTGAAATATTATTGAAAGTGGCGTTAAGCACCACCACCCTCACCCTTATTTTATGTATTCATTTTTATTTTGTTATTTGTTAATGTCTTCTTTCTCTCTCCCTGTTGATATCATGAAACCTGTGCCTTTATAAAGCTTTCGTCCAAAACAATAAACGCCACTATATGGCTGGAATGCTGCAAAAGTTGGCGTTAAACACCAATCAATCAACCAATACGATACCTTTTACGTCCTATTTATACCTAATACGTCATTGCTAAAAGTAAAAATTTTATTTTCGTATGTTTATATTTGTTATTATTTGTGTCATACGTCTTAGCAGTTTTTTTTTTTTATTTGTTTTATTTTGGGGGTTGGGATATGGTGCTTAACGCCACTTTATATCGAGAAAGTCACCGACCTGCCGTCAGTCACTGACAAACTTTATCACATAATGTTGTACCGAGTACACATCGCCTGAGTGGGATAGGCCCTGATTGCATATGTAGTTTTAAATTCAAACACCATACGATCACGACCACGATGGCCCCGGTTTTATTCGGTATTTGGGGATATTTTAATATGTTTCGTTTTGTATTATGAACGGTTTTGTTTTGTCGGCAAATGATGGTTTTCATACTCTTCATTGAACATCTTTTGTTTTCTGTGTAGTATTTTGTACATCATCCTTTGTCATTTTGTCGTTTTTTTTTACCAATGTATTGCCTGTTCCTTTGGCCAATGTATTGCCTGTTCCTTTGACCAATGTATTGCCTGTTCCTTTGACCAATGTATTGCCTGTTCCTTTGACCAATGTATTGCCTGTTCCTTTGGCCAATGTATTGCCTGTTCCTTTGGCCAATGTATTGCCTGTTCCTTTGACCAATGTATTGCCTGTTCCTTTGACCAATGTATTGCCTGTTCCTTTGACCAATGTATTGACTGTTCCTTTGGCCAATGTATTGCCTGTTCATTTGGCCAATGTATTGCCTGTTCCTTTGGCCAATGTATTGCCTGTTCCTTTGGCCAATGTATTGACTGTTCCTTTGGCCAATGTATTGCCTGTTCCTTTGACCAATGTATTGCCTGTTCCTTTGGCCAATGTATTGCCTGTTCCTTTGGCCAATGTATTGCCTGTTCCTTTGGCCAATGTATTGCCTGTTCCTTTGACCAATGTATTGCCTGTTCCTTTGGCCAATGTATTGCCTGTTCCTTTGGCCAATGTATTGCCTGTTCCTTTGACCAATGTATTGTCTGTTCCTTTGACCAATGTATTCCCTGTTCCTTTGGCCAATGTATTGACTGTTCCTTTGACCAATGTATTGCCTGTTCCTTTGACCAATGTATTGCCTGTTCCTTTGACCAATGTATTGATTGTTCCTTTGACCAATGTATTGCCTGTTCCTTTGAACAATGTATTGCCTGTTCCTTTGGCCAATGTATTGCCTGTTCCTTTGGCCAATGTATTGCCTGTTCCTTTGGCCAATGTATTGCCTGTTCCTTTGACCAATGTATTGACTGTTCCTTTGGCCAATGTATTGCCTGTTCATTTGGCCAATGTATTGCCTGTTCCTTTGGCCAATGTATTGCCTGTTCCTTTGGCCAATGTATTGACTGTTCCTTTGGCCAATGTATTGCCTGTTCCTTTGACCAATGTATTGCCTGTTCCTTTGGCCAATGTATTGCCTGTTCCTTTGGCCAATGTATTGCCTGTTCCTTTGGCCAATGTATTGCCTGTTCCTTTGGCCAATGTATTGCCTGTTCCTTTGACCAATGTATTGCCTGTTCCTTTGACCAATGTATTGCCTGTTCCTTTGGCCAATGTATTGCCTGTTCCTTTGACCAATGTATTGCCTGTTCCTTTGACCAATGTATTGCCTGTTCATTTGGCCAATGTATTGCCTGTTCCTTTGGCCAATGTATTGCCTGTTCCTTTGACCAATGTATTGTCTGTTCCTTTGACCAATGTATTCCCTGTTCCTTTGGCCAATGTATTGACTGTTCCTTTGACCAATGTATTGCCTGTTCCTTTGACCAATGTATTGCCTGTTCCTTTGACCAATGTATTGATTGTTCCTTTGACCAATGTATTGCCTGTTCCTTTGAACAATGTATTGCCTGTTCCTTTGGCCAATGTATTGCCTGTTCCTTTGGCCAATGTATTGCCTGTTCCTTTGGCCAATGTATTGCCTGTTCCTTTGACCAATGTATTGACTGTTCCTTTGGCCAATGTATTGCCTGTTCATTTGGCCAATGTATTGCCTGTTCCTTTGGCCAATGTATTGCCTGTTCCTTTGGCCAATGTATTGACTGTTCCTTTGGCCAATGTATTGCCTGTTCCTTTGACCAATGTATTGCCTGTTCCTTTGGCCAATGTATTGCCTGTTCCTTTGGCCAATGTATTGCCTGTTCCTTTGGCCAATGTATTGCCTGTTCCTTTGACCAATGTATTGCCTGTTCCTTTGGCCAATGTATTGACTGTTCCTTTGACCAATGTATTGACTGTTCCTTTGACCAATGTATTGCCTGTTCCTTTGGCCAATGTATTGCCTGTTCCTTTGACCAATGTATTCCCTGTTCCTTTGGCCAATGTATTGCCTGTTCCTTTGACCAATGTATTGACTGTTCCTTTGGCCAATGCATTGCCTGTTCCTTTGGCCAATGTATTGCCTGTTCCTTTGACCAATGTATTCCCTGTTCCTTTGACCAATGTATTGACTGTTCATTTGGCCAATGTATTGCCTGTTCCTTTGGCCAATGTATTGCCTGTTCCTTTGACCAATGTATTCCCTGTTCCTTTGACCAATGTATTGACTGTTCCTTTGACCAATGTATTCCCTGTTCCTTTGACCAATGTATTCCCTGTTCCTTTGGCCAATGCATTGCCTGTTCATTTGGCCAATGTATTGCCTGTTCCTTTGGCCAATGTATTGCCTGTTCCTTTGACCAATGTATTCCCTGTTCCTTTGACCAATGTATTCCCTGTTCCTTTCGCCAATGTATTGCCTGTTCCTTTGACCAATGTATTGCCTGTTCCTTTGGCCAATGTATTCCCTGTTCCTTTGGCCAATGTATTGCCTGTTCCTTTGACCAATGTATTGCCTGTTCCTTTGGCCAATGTATTGCCTGTTCCTTTGACCAATGTATTCCCTGTTCCTTTGGCCAATGTATTGCTTGTTCCTTTGACCAATGTATTGACTGTTCCTTTGGCCAATGCATTGCCTGTTCCTTTGGCCAATGTATTGCCTGTTCCTTTGACCAATGTATTCCCTGTTCCTTTGACCAATGTATTGACTGTTCATTTGGCCAATGTATTGCCTGTTCCTTTGGCCAATGTATTGCCTGTTCCTTTGACCAATGTATTCCCTGTTCCTTTGACCAATGTATTGACTGTTCATTTGGCCAATGTATTGACTGTTCCTTTGGCCAATGTATTGCCTGTTCCTTTGGCCAATGTATTGCCTGTTCATTTGGCCAATGTATTGCCTGTTCCTTTGGCCAATGTATTGCCTGTTCCTTTGACCAATGTATTACCTGTTCCTTTGACCAATGTATTCCCTGTTCCTTTGACCAATGTATTGATTGTTCATTTGGCCAATGTATTGACTGTTCCTTTGGCCAATGTATTGCCTGTTCCTTTGGCCAATGTATTGCCTGTTCATTTGGCCAATGTATTGCCTGTTCCTTTGACCAATGTATTGCCTGTTCCTTTGGCCAATGTATTGCCTGTTCCTTTGGCCAATGTATTGCCTGTTCCTTTGACCAATGTATTCCCTGTTCCTTTGACCAATGTATTCCCTGTTCCTTTGGCCAATGTATTGCCTGTTCCTTTGACCAATGTATTGCCTGTTCCTTTGGCCAATGTATTCCCTGTTCCTTTGGCCAATGTATTGCCTGTTCCTTTGACCAATGTATTGCCTGTTCCTTTGGCCAATGTATTGCCTGTTCCTTTGACCAATGTATTCCCTGTTCCTTTGGCCAATGTATTGCCTGTTCCTTTGACCAATGTATTGACTGTTCCTTTGGCCAATGCATTGCCTGTTCCTTTGGCCAATGTATTGCCTGTTCCTTTGACCAATGTATTCCCTGTTCCTTTGACCAATGTATTGACTGTTCATTTGGCCAATGTATTGCCTGTTCCTTTGGCCAATGTATTGCCTGTTCCTTTGACCAATGTATTCCCTGTTCCTTTGACCAATGTATTGACTGTTCTTTTGACCAATGTATTCCCTGTTCCTTTGAACAATGTATTCCCTGTTCCTTTGGCCAATGCATTGCCTGTTCCTTTGGCCAATGTATTGCCTGTTCCTTTGGCCAATGTATTGCCTGTTCCTTTGGCCAATGTATTGCCTGTTCCTTTGACCAATGTATTCCCTGTTCCTTTGACCAATGTATTCCCTGTTCCTTTGGCCAATGTATTGCCTGTTCCTTTGACCAATGTATTGCCTGTTCCTTTGGCCAATGTATTCCCTGTTCCTTTGGCCAATGTATTGCCTGTTCCTTTGACCAATGTATTGCCTGTTCCTTTGGCCAATGTATTGCCTGTTCCTTTGACCAATGTATTCCCTGTTCCTTTGGCCAATGTATTGCCTGTTCCTTTGACCAATGTATTGACTGTTCCTTTGGCCAATGCATTGCCTGTTCCTTTGGCCAATGTATTGCCTGTTCCTTTGACCAATGTATTCCCTGTTCCTTTGACCAATGTATTGACTGTTCATTTGGCCAATGTATTGCCTGTTCCTTTGGCCAATGTATTGCCTGTTCCTTTGACCAATGTATTCCCTGTTCCTTTGACCAATGTATTGACTGTTCATTTGGCCAATGTATTGACTGTTCCTTTGGCCAATGTATTGCCTGTTCCTTTGGCCAATGTATTGCCTGTTCATTTGGCCAATGTATTGCCTGTTCCTTTGGCCAATGTATTGCCTGTTCCTTTGACCAATGTATTACCTGTTCCTTTGACCAATGTATTCCCTGTTCCTTTGACCAATGTATTGACTGTTCATTTGGCCAATGTATTGACTGTTCCTTTGGCCAATGTATTGCCTGTTCCTTTGGCCAATGTATTGCCTGTTCATTTGGCCAATGCATTGCCTGTTCCTTTGGCCAATGTATTGCCTGTTCCTTTGACCAATGTATTGCCTGTTCCTTTGACCAATGTATTGCCTGTTCCTTTGGCCAATGTATTGCCTGTTCATTTGGCCAATGCATTGCCTGTTCCTTTGGCCGATGCATTGCCTGTTCCTTTGGCCAATGTATTGCCTGTTCCTTTGACCAATGTATTGCCTGTTCCCTTGACCAATGTATTGATTGTTCCTGTGACCAATGTATTGCCTGTTCCTTTGGCCAATGCATTGCCTGTTCCTTTGGCCAATGTATTGCCTGTTCCTTTGACCAATATATTGCCTGTTCCTTTGACCAATGTATTGACTGTTTCTTTGGCCAATGTATTGCCTGTTCCTTTGGCCAATGTATTGCCTGTTCCTTTGACCAATGTATTGCCTGTTCCTTTGACCAATGTATTGATTGTTCCTTTGGCAAATGTATTGCCTGTTCCTTTGGCCAATGTATTGCCTGTTCCTTTGGCCAATGTACTGCCTGTTCCTTTGGCCAATGCATTGCCTGTTCCTTTGGCCAATGTACTGCCTGTTCCTTTGGCCAATGCATTATCTGTTCCTTTGGCCAATGTATTGTCTGTTCCTTTGGCCAATGCATTGCCTGATCCTCTTCGATTAATAGTTTCTGATTATCTCTTTCGTATCCACGAATTTCTGTGTAATATACACCTTTGTTGTCGTCCTTTTCTCATTTTGGTTTGGCCATTGTATTGTCTGTATTTCTTCCATTAACGGATTCTATTTACCACTTTGGTATCCTTAAGCTTTTATTAATATATTTTGTATGTATTATGAACGGCAAATCATGGTTTTTAGACTTTTCTTTGAACTTGATTTTCGCACTTGTATATAAATGCACCACTTACCATTCTCCAAAGTCGCCTTGCTTTATAATAATTTCATCTTTCTCATATGTTACGTGACCACAATTCCTGACTATATCTTTGAGGTAATCTGAAAAACAGTATGCATAACATTGTAGACTAAATTGGCATTGACTTTAACAAAGTCGTCGATGTTAATATTCTGTTTTAGTGAGTAATTGTTGTTTAATGCCATCTCAGCAATTTTGCAGCTATATCATGGCGAGCACACGTTAATTTTAAATGAGATGATGGATATTCTATTTATAAGATAATTATCACCCCTCAACTACAATTAAAAATTTATTCTATATCTGACTTAATAACAACAGCAAGAAAATGGAAACAAACAAAATTTGATGATTACTTTTGGCAAGGCATATTTAAGGAAAACGCAATCAAGAAGACTAGTACCTGCAATTAAGATATCCAGTTATAACCAGTGAGATGCCAATATTCATACTAGAGTAGTTGTTCTTATTTAATATCCTATATGTATTGATTGATTCATTATTGAGCAGTACTTGAGTTATATTCATGACGACAAACTCGTAATTCAAGTAGAAAAAAAGTGGACTGTAAAAAAATAGATTTCAAAAGGCTGAAATATTGTTCACTTTATTTTTTAGTTTTTTTTTACAATAATCAAGAACTCAATAATGCTGAGTTTTCACGGTCAAATATTTCCATAGACTTAGCTTCAAATCTTACCTGTAAACCTGTTTAAAACACAGTCTAAGCACGTCTTCAAACACGTTTAATGAAGGCAATTAAATATATAATATTGAAAGGGTGTCGGGGGATAATTACTTAAGACAGTCAAAGTTGTGTTTGAAGCTGGTGCCCATGCTACGTTTGAAGCGACTGTAAAGGGAAAACATTGCCATTTAAGCACACTTTTAATTAATTATCTTGATACCTAAAACAACAACAGTTCAAACACACAACAAGACTAAGCAAAGACAGGCAGACGATACAAAATTTCAAGTCAAAATAGAAAGACGAACAAGTGGACAAAAAAGAAAATCAATGTGGAAAAACACAGAAAACCAAGATGATCGTGTTGATCACGCACATCATGGAAACCTGATGAAGAACTAATGTGCCCCGGGGGAACAAGTATTTCCGGTTGCACAATGGGCATGCGACGTGCTACTCAATGCAATAGTCAAAGTACAGTAAATGTTTAAAACGCGGAGATTACAAAAGTGCGTAGCGATCAATCTATTTATGTGAAGACTTCGATCTAGTCGTCATCATTTCCTGTGTAAGCAGTTTGCTCGTCAGGAGCAATTTTCTATCTAGTAATAAAAACGTTAATATCTAATTTTGTGCGCATGACGCTCTTCTGGAATAACCTTCATCAGGTACACTCAAAATCAAAAGATTGGAAAGCCAGATAATTTAAAAGTCGTTGTAAGCAGGAAAGTCAAAGGGCTAGTTAAAACACGTAATATCCAAAATCGGCTAAGGCCATCTGTGTCTGAGGGAGGAAACCCTTTGTTTTAATAATAAATACATTACTTAGGAAATATAAATTTCAAGTACGCTCAAAATCAAAAGTTAAGGATGTGAATAATTTAAAAGCAGGAAAACCAAAGGTTTTAAACTGGATATCAGTTATGGTCACCCATGCCTCAGGCAGGAGAACCATAGTTTCATTAAACAATGTTTCATTAGATTAAATCTCTTATCCTCATTAGACATAGGGGTCATCGTGGTCATGATGGTATTGGAGTTGGATTTACAACTACATGTGCAATCACTAAAGTTGTGAGTTCGAACCCCGTTCATGACGAGGTGTACTCGATACAACATTAGATGATAAAGTTTTCCAGTGACTTGCGACAGGTCGGTGGTTTTCTCCGGGTACTGCGGTTTCCTCCAACAATAAAACTGACCGCCACGATATAGCTGAAATATTGTTGAAAGTGGCGTTAAACACCATAAACCAACCAACCCCATTAGACAATGTCGACTACAATGTCTGTATACATGTAATATTACAGTCACACATGTTGCCTATGTCAATAGACTTGATTTTTTACTGGTCCTTCAAATCCTGTGATCTAGGTGTTAGCATGGAATTAATGAATGTGTTATAAATTTAAATCACATATTTCCTTCAGCCCATTCATATTATGTTTGATATAAAATTTAAATACTTATATCTAACAAATTATAATGTATATTGAACATGCCTCTGAATTAATTAAATAGCTTACTATGTTATTTAACAAAATAAAATAACTAAATAGATTTTATAAATGGTTCAAGAGAAATTTCATACATATCAAATTATGTTTGGGTCAAGCTAGTGTTTACTCTATTTTCACCTTTTCATGATTTTTTTATTTGGCATAGTTTAGTTTATTTAGTGTTATTTTGATAGTTTAATTATAGAAATGAAGTTTAAACAGCGATGGTCGACAATTCAAACAATATCAACAAAATGAACATTTACCTCCCACCTCAAATTATTAAACACAAAGAGACCATTAAATGTAAATCTGTGTCATGGTCTTGGGACAGTCCCACAAATTTGGTGGGGTTAAACCGGATAGTGGGATCCCTGCCGTCACCAATTCTCTTTAATAACAAATTGAATCACTAACGGCAATTCTAATACATTTTTGTTAGACAAACAAATAAAAGTACTTTCATGAAGTCACTTCGACCCAAAAAATACCATACACAATAACAAACACGAACTATGACATAAGCATGAACAGTACAATAACATGTCCAAGAAAAGTGTGAAGATACCAAAGGGGTAATCAGAAGCCGTGAATCGAAAGAAGACTGACACTACAATGGTCAAAATATACCAAAGGGGTAATCAGAAGCCGTGAATCGAAAGAAGACTGACAATACAATGGTCAAAATATACCAAGGGGGTAATCAGAAGCCGTGAATCGAAAGAAGACTGACAATACAATGGTCAAAAGATACCAAAGGGGTAATCAGAAGCCGTGAATCGAAAGAAGACTGACAATACAATGGTCAAAAGATACCAAAGGGGTAATCAGAAGCCGTGAATCGAAAGAAGACTGACAATACAATGGTCAAAATATACCAAAGGGGTAATCAGAAGCCGTGAATCGAAAGAAGACTGACAATACAATGGTCAAAAGATACCAAAGGGGTAATCAGAAGCCGTGAATCGAAAGAAGACTGACAATACAATGGTCAAAAGATACCAAAGGGGTAATCAGAAGCCGTGAATTGAAAGAAGACTGACAATACAATGGTCAAAAGATACCAAAGGGGTAATCAGAAGCCGTGAATTGAAAGAAGACTGACAATACAATGGTCAAAAGATACCAAAGGGGTAATCAGAAGCCGTGAATCGAAAAAGGACAGACAATACAATGACAAAAAGATAAACGACAAAAGGACAGACAATACAATGACAAAAAGATAAACGACAAAAGGACAGACAATACAATGACAAAAAGATAAACGACAAAAGGACAGACAATACAATGACAAAAAGATAAACGACAAAAAGACAGACAATACAATGACCAAAAGATAAATGACAAAAGGACAGACAATACAATGACCAAAAGATAAACGACAAAAGGACAGACAATACATTGACCAAAATATAAACGACAAAAGGACAGACAATACAATGACAAAAAGATAAACGACAAAAGGACAGACAATACATTGACCAAAATATAAACGACAAAAGGACAGACAATACAATGACCAAAAGATAAACGACAAAAGGACAGACAATACAATGACAAAAAGATAAACGACAAAAGGACAGACAATACAATGACCAAAAGATAAACGACAAAAAGACAGACAATACAATGACAAAAAGATAAACGACAAAAGGACAGACAATACAATGACCAAAAGATAAACGACAAAAGGACAGACAATACAATGACCAAAAGATAAACGACAAAAGGACAGACAATACAATGACCAAAAGATAAACGACAAAAGGACAGACAATACAATGACCAAAAGATAAACGACAAAAGGACAGACAATACAATGACCAAAAGATAAACGACGAAAGGACAGACAATACAATGACAAAAAGATAAACGACAAAAGGACAGACAATACAATGACAAAAAGATAAACGACAAAAGGACAGACAATACAATGACCAAAAGATAAACGACAAAAGGACAGACAATACATTGACCAAAATATAAACGACAAAAGGACAGACAATACATTGACCAAAATATAAACGACAAAAGGACAGACAATACAATGACCTAAAGATAAACGACAAAAGGACAGACAATACATTGACCAAAATATAAACGACAAAAGGACAGACAATACAATGACAAAAAGATAAACGACAAAAGGACAGACAATACAATGACCAAAATATAAACGACAAAAGGACAGACAATACAATGACCAAAAGATAAACGACAAAAAGACAGACAATGTAATGACCAAAAGATAAACGACAAAAGGACAGACAATACAATGACAAAAAGATAAACGACAAAAAGACAGACAATACAATGACCAAAAGATAAATGACAAAAGGACAGACAATACAATGACCAAAAGATAAACGACAAAAGGACAGACAATACATTGACCAAAATATAAACGACAAAAGGACAGACAATACAATGACAAAAAGATAAACGACAAAAGGACAGACAATACATTGACCAAAATATAAACGACAAAAGGACAGACAATACAATGACCAAAAGATAAACGACAAAAGGACAGACAATACAATGACAAAAAGATAAACGACAAAAGGACAGACAATACAATGACCAAAAGATAAACGACAAAAAGACAGACAATACAATGACAAAAAGATAAACGACAAAAGGACAGACAATACAATGACCAAAAGATAAACGACAAAAGGACAGACAATACAATGACAAAAAGATAAACGACAAAAGGACAGACAATACAATGACAAAAAGATAAACGACAAAAGGACAGACAATACAATGACAAAAAGATAAAC
Source organism: Bathymodiolus brooksi (assembly GCA_963680875.1). Lineage (NCBI taxonomy): Eukaryota > Metazoa > Mollusca > Bivalvia > Mytilida > Modiolidae > Bathymodiolus > Bathymodiolus brooksi. The sequence continues at coordinate 30,148,578 of OY804588.1, read as the reverse complement.
GACAAAAGGACAGACAATACAATCACCAAAAGATAAACGACAAAAGGACAGACAATACAATCACCAAAAGATAAACGACAAAAGGACAGACAATACAATGACCAAAAGATAAACGACAAAAGGACAGACAATACAATGACAAAAAGATAAACGACAAAAGGACAGACAATACAATGACCAAAAGATAAACGACGAAAGAACAGACAATACAATGACCAAAAGATAAACGACAAAAGGACAGACAATACAATGACCAAAAGATAAACGACGAAAGGACAGACAATACAATGACCAAAAGATAAACGACGAAAGGACAGACAATACAATGACCAAAAGATAAACGACAAAAGGACAGACAATACAATGACCAAAAGATAAACGACGAAAGGACAGACAATACAATGACCAAAATATAAACGACAAAAGGACAGACAATACAATGACCAAAATATAAACGACAAAAAGACAGACAATACAATGACCAAAAGATAAACGACAAAAGGACAGACAATACAATGACAAAAAGATAAACGGCAAAAGGACAGACAATACAATGACCAAAAGATAAACGACAAAAGGACAGACAATACAATGACCAAAAGATAAACGACGAAAGGACAGACAATACAATGACCAAAATATAAACGACAAAAGGACAGACAATACAATGACCAAAATATAAACGACAAAAAGACAGACAATACAATGACCAAAATAAATCAAAAGGACACACAAAGATCAACAAAGCGATCTACAATAAGTGCTAATAGTTACAGTTTTACAGTTTTACACGTGCATTAATATCAGAAATATTAAACTATTCGTTGGCACTGTAAATTACATTAATTACTTTCCACGTTGGTTTTGTATCTTCTAAATGAGGTAATTATCCCATTGACTGGAAACTGAGATTTGTTTTCCCTATTACGTTGACTTTCATTATCGGATTTCCATAAAAACCATTGAAAACATATAAATATCGAACCATTTAACAGATGGTATTGTCTGTTATTCAGAGTACAAATATTTAACTATTGAAAATTATATTAATTCAAACAGTTGTACACATGTGTCTTGCTAGCCACGTCATAAATTACTGCTTTTTAAATAAAAACATGAATAAGTCCTAATGGATTTTATATTTGTTTGTAATTGTCTGGCCTAATCTAATCCATTACACAGCCATTTCAGCGCAATATCGTTGATGTCCTTTCACTCAATAATTCAAAGTAGAGTTTGAAGATACCACAAGGGGTAATCAGAATCCGTAATCGAAGAAGAACAGACAACACATTTGCCAAAAGGAAACGAACAAAAGGACAAACAACGATCTACAAATCACTCCACAGAAATCTAAAGATCGAGTTTGTTGACTATGTTGATCGTATCTACTGGTATCCCATTCAGGTAAAGGGTACCAGATCTACTGGTATCCCATTCAGGTAAAGGGTACCAGATCTACTGGTATCCCATTCAGGTAAAGGGTACCAGATCTACTGGTATCCCATTCAGGTAAAGGATACCAGATCTACTGGTATCACATCCTGGTAAAGGATACCAGAGATGCCACTGGGTCTGTCTCATACCTTGACCTACACCTCGTATTAACAATGAAACTTTACGACAAAGAAGAAATGATTTCAATTTTCCCATTGTGAACTTTCCATTTATGTGTAACAACATTCCAGCAGCACCTGCATATGGATTATATATTTCTCAGTTGATACGATATTCCAGAAATGGAGATTTCTATCAAGGTTTTATTAATAAAGGGTTCTTGCTAACAAGGAAGATACTGAACCAATGGTTCTTGCTAACAAGGAACATACTGAACCAAGGGTTCTTGCTAACAAAGAAGATACTGAACCAAGGGTTCTTGCTAACAAGGAAGATACTGAACCAAGGGTTCTTGCTAACAAGGAAGATACTGAACCAAGGGTTCTTGCTAACAAAGAAGATACTGAACCAAGGGTTCTTGCTAACAAGGAAGATATATAGTAGTTACGATTGACTCAAGCTAGCGACCAATAAGACGATATGTCCAAAAACCAAAACTTTAAAATAGGTTAGAATGTACTTTTGTACTAGATTGATCCTGGTGTCACGACAACTCCTATATTCCATTTATGTTAATAACTAAAATATGTTGAATTAACATGTTATCAAATGTATTTCATACTTGTAAGTAAACATCTTTAATATATCATCTGTTTTGCTATATATTTACCAAACACCAATAAATTGAGATTTTATTTAAATGGTAAATATCAGTATATTTCAAAATTTAAATCGGGAACATAAAAACTCTATGACAAATATTCCAATGTTAAAAGTAGAGTAATTATAACAAAATAGTTCCAGAATACAAATATAAATAACATAGGGGTAATTGCACGAATTTTAGTAAATATTTTCTCAAGTAGAATATCATATTGTACGAGTTTGCAAGTGTATACAAAATTCTGCTATGGAAAATATTCGTGTAATAACCCTTTTATTTTGTATACAACAGAACTTTAAATATGACGAGAGCTCCCTTTAATCCTGTACGTGACTAGAGTTGAAATGATATTGTACTATAATGATTATCGGTGGACATTGCTCGCTAACCTTTTTGGTTTTTTCCCACATGCAATCTTATAGTTCTATACCATAACTGATGTCATACTTTCAGGTTTGCGTTATGGTGTTTAACGCCACTTTCAACAATATTTCAGTTATATCGTGGCGGTCAGTTTTATACTTTCGGAGTAAATCGACAAAAGGAAAGGTTTGAAGATATCAGGGGGGGGGGGGGGGGGGGCATCCAGAAAAAACTGCGGTCAAAAGGTCAATGATCCATAAAGCACCACAAAAACAACATTTAACTTGAACAACGCGAAGCCCACCATAAAACTGAGTTAAATTGGGTGTTCTGGGAGGTTATGCAATTCCTACTCCACCAGTTGCACCCGTCGTGTAACTTTTGTTACAAACGATAATAACATTTCCGTATCAAATAATTTGTATTTTAAGCCATCTCCTCATACATTACTCGTTTTGTTTGATAAATTCATCACGTTCTGCTCCTAACTAGGGGGAACTCGTCTCGTTCAGTTATAATACCATCTATGTACATTTGTACTCTACACTTTCAATCACAAATTTATATAATAATACATAAAAGCACAACAAAATTATTTGATCGTTTTCAACTTATCAGAACGCCCCTGAAAATTTTTCAAACCGCCTCTGAAAAATACTTCAAAAGATTTAATCATAAAGGTTTTCCCTGTTCTTTAAATTACATTAATCATATCTTGCTGTTTCCATGACAACCAATCCTTTTAGCAATAAAATATCAATTTAATCTTGTTTAAGCCACAAACAATATCAAAATAACATATCATTTTCAATAATGTTTCTAAATTATTAAATTGCTTCCTCCTTATGGTGAGTCCTACTGAATAAGATTTACACAAAAAAAATCCGCGTCTTCATTCAAACATTTTGGCGACAAGGTATTCATGTGTTTTATATCTATCAAACCTGTTATTTGTTTATTAATTTTTCTATTTTATTGGTGGATAAAACACGAGAAAACCGACTGTCATTCCCAATGTAACTGACAAACTTTATCACACAATGTTGTATCCGAGTGCCGGATCCATTTTGTATCTTACATTATCCCAACTTTTGTCATTTATCGTTCCTTGATCTCACATCAACGTTGACAGTAAGGAACGACAACTCTGGTAAATACTTATGAGATTGTTTTCACTATTAATACGGTATACGATACGGTATAAGCTGGAAATAGTGTTCTCTCTGGCACCAGTCGATAGCATAAGTTCATTAAATTTATTTGCATATTACACCAATTGATATGGATGGATCAAACAAACCGCATCGGTGGTGTTAATGGCTAGCGTGTTCGCCTCGAGTGGGATAGATTGTGGGTTCGAGTCCGTCTCGGGTCAAACCACATTGGTACTTGCTGATTCTCCTTAAGCACGCAGCATTAAGGGGAAAGAGTTTGTTGGCTCGGAATCGGGGTGATTATTGGAAATTTTCGTCATTTAAAAATGCAGCGTCAGGATGGAGGATATACTAATTGCATTTTTTAAATATCTCTTCAGATTTTGGTACTCTGTGTTGGTCTTGTAGCCATTGACATTTGACATATATATGTGCAGTCGACCTCATTATCTCAACCTCGGGATAAGTTGCTTCATTGCAAAATTCAAAGTAAATAAACGTTAGAATGAACAGAAGCAGTAAATCAAGGAAAGACAGACGATACAATGACCACGTGAAATAAGGACAAAAAGACAGACGATACAATGACCACGTGAAATAAGGACAAAAAGACAGACGATACAATGACCACGTGAAATAAGGACAAAAAGACAGACAATACAATGACCACGTGAAATAAGGACAAAAGAAAAACGATACAATGACCACGTGAAATAAGGACAAAAAGACAGACGATACAATGACCACGTGTAATAAGGACAAAAAGACAGACGATACAATGACCACGTGAAATAAGGACAAAAAGACAGACGATACAATGACCACGTGAAATAAGGACAAAAAGACAGACGATACAATGACCACGTGAAATAAGGACAAAAGACAGACGATACAATGACCACGTGAAATAAGGACAAAAAGACAGACGATACAATGACCACGTGAAATAAGGACAAAAGACAGACGATACAATGACCACGTGAAATAAGGACAAAAAGACAGACGATACAATGACCACGTGAAATAAGGACAAAAAGACAGACGATACAATGACCACGTGAAATAGGGACAAAAAGACAGACGATACAATGACCACGTGAAATAAGGACAAAAAGACAGACGATACAATGACCACGTGAAATAAGGACAAAAGACAGACCATACAATAACCACGTGAAATAAGGACAAAAGGACAAACAATGATCTACAAAGCAATTCACAAAAAAGTAAAGATCGAGCAACATGAACCACACTAAAAATCTGGCGAGGGTAGGCGGAGTGTTTCGTGTTAAAAATATTAATATTATTCAAAACATTTTTCGGGAAGTCACAATTATAAAATAAATAGACGTAAAAATAGTATTCCGATAAACAAAACAAAATAACACAATATTGATATTGGTTGAATTGTTGACCATCATTTTTTAATCGTTCTTTACAAAATAAATAAATAATTTAATAAGAAACACCACAAGTAATCATGAGAGTAATAAATAATAAACGACCGTTGAAACCACCGGCCTTATGTGGCTGTCTGGAAACCTTTCCACTCGAGAGGATCATCGAAGCTTGACCTCACGTCAGAAAGGGATGGCTTGTGGTAAGAAGTCAACAATCTGAACCAAACAGGCTATTTTTGCATGAAAACATACATATTGATGTGTATATAACACTTATTTACTATGAAACAACCGGCTTTAAGTGGCTATCTGAGAACTTTTACACTCGAGGCGAACATCGGAGCTTGAACTCTCTCGTCAGAGAGGTAGGGCTTGTGGTCAGGAGTCAAGAATCTGAACAAAACAGGCTATTGTTTTGCATGGAAACACGAGAACATACATATTGTTGTGTATATGACACTTATTTACTGTGATTAAAAGGAAAACACTTCATTTTCGTTTTTAAATTCACAAAGTTCTAATCAAATATTTGTTTTTAAATTTCGAACTTCAAGAGGAAAATGACTCTACTTTCTCAAAAGGATGTACTAGGATACGAGACATACTTTATGTCGTGTTTATCGAACATAATCTTTAAATATTGTCAATAAAACCATTTGGGGCAAATAATAAAATAATTTGAAGAAATTAATTGTACTTATAGAAATAAATGACTATCATTAACAGGGTTATAAAGAGATTTGTTTAGATATTTATTATAGCAATAGGATGGTGAAAACTGAACTTTTATCTCACGCATTCCAATTATGACATAGGTCGTAAAACTAGATTGTAACATACACAGAAATATACTTATATGTAATATTTATATCACGGTTTTCCGAGTTAAACGGGTAAACAAAAACAATCGAACGCAAAGCGTGAAATTGCTTAACCATTAAACTCGGAAATACGTGGTATAAATAATTTTTAACATGAATCCAATCTATGTCGTTGATTATTGTACAGCTCTCTGAGAGTAAAAAAAAATACAGCCCAGATTTAAAGTGTGCAATAACTACATTCTGCATAACTACATTCTACATAACTACATATATAAAACATAAAAAGTTCAAAGAAAAGAATGCAGTCATGATACAAGTCTATAATAGAGAATATTGATCATGGCTAAAAGTCCGTCATGGTGTGGTTCAGGAGAGTTTATCTTCATTTTCAGCTATTTTTCAGTTATTTCGTGATTATTGGACATATTACGGGAGCAATTATCGGAAATGTACAACGAACTGTCCATTAAGTCATCTAGTCAAGACTTAAAAGTTGAGGCGGGTATCGGGGTGGGTGTTAGGCGTGTTGTCCGATTCGGAAAACTTAACCACTCTTCCACGCAGGCCCCACCGTTTATCAAATCTATGATAGAAATGTCTAGAATGTTTGTACAGCAAACAAATCTAAATAAAATCTGACACTGTTATTAATAGTGTATTCTATATACAACGGAATGTCTACAAAAAGCCATTAAAAGTTGGGGGTTTTTTTCGTTTGTTAAATTTCTCAAAGCACATTCAATGGAGTGTCAACTCCTTTAAAATTTATACCATTTGGAAATAACAGTTTATCTACCTTTTATAAATGAAAACTGAGAACTCCATTGATTTTAGGAATCACTGTTTGAATATTCTAAATGTGGAAACAGAAAAAATAATTGCGAATTTTCAAGAAAAGGATGTTAATATATCTTGACCTAGATTAATGATTTCAAATACTAGCAGAGTACATTGTTTTAAAACAAATATTGTTCTTCAAACATCTAAGTCGGTTGTTAGTCAGATTGTTGACCATCATTTTAAATATCAATTGAATACCAATTCTAACATGACGTCCTTCTTTCGCTTTGTAGACAAACGAGCGATTTATCGATGGTATAATCTCATTCGCACATGCGCCGGTGAATGTGACTGACTTTTCCGTCGTAAATGTACATGTTGATGAATTATCGTCTGCTCGAATTTGGCAGCATAAATTGTGTGCGACATATTCCGCAAACGTAAATATAAATTACCGTCTTCCAATCAAAGTATACTACCGTATTTGTACTCCTAGACATATCAGAATCGAAATAAATCATGGAAGCTAGAATGTGTTTTGAGTTTTAGCATGAGTTGGCGGATATTAGTAAATTTTATCCGCCAATCCATGCTAAAATTCACATTCTGGCTTCCATAAACCAGGTCTCGATCTTGACAAATTGACAGGAGCTTGTGATTAAAAGTACTTGACCAGCGTTCTTTATATCGAACAACCATTTGATCGTAGTTTTGTTTTGTTTGTCTTCGTCTTGTTGCCATTTTCTCTGGATTGTCCATTTTAGATTGCAACTTCGGTATTCTCTAACATTTATTTATCTTAATAGAAACAATATATAAATACATTTCACTTCCGAATTCATACGATTGATAATGGTAAGAATAAATCATTTAATAATATTTATTAAAATGACAATAAACGAAGGTAAACAAATACTTAAGATGGAGCGAAACAACAATTATTTGAGCCTAAAAGTAAACAAAAAATTGCAGGAGCTGTATGTGTGTGGGTTTTTCTCTTCGTCCTTTGTATTGTGTGGCCATTGTTGGCAGTGTCTCTAGATTGTTCATTCCTGATTGCACCTTCGGTTTTCTCTAACGTTTATTTAGCAAACACGATATCTTGGTTTTAAATAGTGAGATTTGCGAAAACACTCGTCACAATTCGGCCTTTTCACTTTGTCCAAAGGAGTAGAGATGAGTTACCCGATGTTTGCCGATTGCCTTTTTCGAATTTATAAAGCTATGCATTATATATACTGCATTGTACAAAACCAAACTGTTTATGTTGTATAGTGTTGCAGCGTCTGTAAACGTGAAACCAAAACTAGCCGGACAATACAATTTTACTATAGATCTACTTTGGATGAAAACCCGAATACTCCAGTCGTTATATTCCGACTCTTTACGGTCGCTACGGTAAGTCGATTGTCGATAGACGGCGCACTAATCATTCGAGTTAAGATAAGCGAAGTTTCATTTAAAGTCGGCATGTTAAAACAACAAATACAACACAAGCTCTTATGAGCTTTTGACCGAGTTAATTTGGATATGTAATTATTTAAATAATCAATGAAAATTCAACAACAATTTGTATATTGATGCTAAATCAACAAACAATCATTTAAAATAGGCCTTAGTATTAATATGTTAGACCGTGGTCATTATCATAATAAGGAAGTATACTTTGTTAATTTGAAAGTTTTAGTGTTGGTTTAATGTTATCCAAATAATAGGATTACATACATGTATCTTCTCCAAACATTAATCTGTTTATCTTTTGATTTCATCAATTTATTCCGCCATATTTTAAAAGTATGTCGGTCGGTTGTCACGATATATGTATCAATATACATGTAACTTCTCCAACAATTAATCTGTTTATCTTTTCGTTTCATCAATTTATTCCGCAATATTTTAAAAAGAATGTCGGTCGGTTGTCAACGTTAACAAGAAACATCACGTGATGTCAGATCAGAGATGTCAAAAAGTAAAATTGATCGTGGGATTAAAAAGATATTAATATCATCGTCCTGTTATTGATATACAAAGATGAATGTAGTTCTATTGATTAAAGGAGAAAACTAAAATAAAATTTGATATTATGATTTTTTTTCTTCTATTGTATGGATGATCAATTGATTGCTTGATTGATTGTTGTTTAACGTCACGTAACCGATATTTCATTTTTAATCTTTGACAAACCAAGCGTACATCTTTAATAAATAAAAAAAGAAGACAATGGGATTTACCAGTTGATATAGAAACACTGGAATGTCATCGACATATCCACCAGTACAACTGACCGCCACGAAATAACTGAAATATTGTTGAATGTGGCGTTAAACACCATAACCCCAAACCCACTTGAGTGAGTCCAATGAGTGCTTGTTGCTGTTGGACGCCAAAGTGAGCAATTTTTCAGCTATATCAGGACGAGAACAAGTCACATAAACGATTCAAAGCCAGAGTCTTTGGTCTACTTCCAATTACTGCAGGTTTAACGCAGTAGCATCAAATATCGATTTTAAATAATAGTCTTGGTCTGACCCAACGAGATCTTGAACCTACACTGTACCAGACCCGAGGCGAGCATGCTAACCAATACATCACTGATATGGTTGACATTATCAGAAGAAAGTTTAAACAGTGACGGTGAACAATTCTATCCATATCAACAAAATAAACAAACACCTCTCATATCATGTCATTGAATATGACAAAGACTACTACATATGGTAATCAAGGTCCTGGTTTGAGACAGACACAAAAAGGGGGCGGAGTTAAATCTGTTAATGTTTAAGTGATGTCCAAGTTAATGGCAAAACTAAACAAAACCCCAAAAAACCCAAACCAAACAACAACAACAAAACAAATAAACAAACAAGCAACAACAAAAAAACAAAAACAAACAAACAAACAAAAAACAGAAAACAAAAAACAAAACTAAAACCAAAGACAAAATCAAACTAAACAACAACAAAAAACAAGCAAAAAGCAAACACAAGAGAAAAAAAACAACAAACAACAAACAAACAAAACACAAGAACAAGTGAGTTCAAAATTAGATGCTTAAGAAAACAAGCTTAATGTAGCATCACTAAAAATAGTTCCTTCCTACATCTGAATCATATTAAAGGTAATAACAACCTGACACACGGTACTATATTGGTGCTGTAAGACTTTCAACAAAGGCTTACAACTGACACACGGTACTGTATTGGTGCTGTAAGACGTTCAACAAAGGCTTACAACTGACACACGGTACTATATTGGTGCTGTAAGACTTTCAACAAAGGCTTACAACTGACACACGGTACTATATTGGTGCTGTAAGACTTTCAACAAAGGCTTACAACTGACACACGGTACTATATTGGTGCTGTAAGACTTTCAACAAAGGCTTACAACTGACACACGGTACTGTATTGGTGCTGTAAGACTTTCAACAAAGGCTTACAACTGACACACGGTACTATATTGGTGCTGTAAGACTTTCAACAAAGGCTTACAACTGACACACGGTACTGTATTGGTGCTGTAAGACGTTCAACAAAGGCTTACAACTGACACACGGTACTATATTGGTGCTGTAAGACTTTCAACAAAGGCTTACAACTGACACACGGTACTATATTGGTGCTGTAAGACTTTCAACAAAGGCTTACAACTGACACACGGTACTGTATTGGTGCTGTAAGACTTTCAACAAAGGCTTACAACTGACACACGGTACTATATTGGTGCTGTAAGACTTTCAACAAAGGCTTACAACTGACACACGGTACTATATTGGTGCTGTAAGACTTTCAACAAAGGCTTACAACTGACACACGGTACTATATTGGTGCTGTAAGACTTTCAACAAAGGCTTACAACTGACACACGGTACTGTATTGGTGCTGTAAGACGTTCAACAAAGGCTTACAACTGACACACGGTACTGTATTGGTGCTGTAAGACGTTCAACAAAGGCTTACAACTGACACACGGTACTATATTGGTGCTGTAAGACTTTCAACAAAGGCTTACAACTTACACACGGTACTATATTGGTGCTGTAAGACTTTCAACAAAGGCTTACAACTGACACACGGTACTGTATTGGTGCTGTAAGACTTTCAACAAAGGCTTACAACTGACACACGGTACTGTATTGGTGCTGTAAGACGTTCAACAAAGGCTTACAACTGACACACGGTACTATATTGGTGCTGTAAGACTTTCAACAAAGGCTTACAACTGACACACGGTACTGTATTGGTGCTGTAAGACTTTCAACAAAGGCTTACAACTGACACACGGTACTATATTGGTGCTGTAAGACTTTCAACAAAGGCTTACAACTGACACACGGTACTATATTGGTGCTGTAAGACTTTCAACAAAGGCTTACAACTGACACACGGTGCTATATTGGTGCTGTAAGACTTTCAACAAAGGCTTACAATCGATTCTTACTAGAATTTTACATGAAATATTCTCATTTGACAACGTCATATACCGGTATTCTATTTCTGAAATTTGAGAGTTTTTCAATCAAATATTAATGGCACCATATATTTTAGAAAACAGCGTCTTTTTCACTTCATTATGTCTCTTTATGCATATTTATGGTTGTTTTACTTGACTCGTAATTGTAATTGTTTGTACCGGATGTGTACGTGTTCTTACAATAATTCCTGTATAGCCTGAATATTATCCTTTTCCACGTAAAATAGTAATTAGAGGGAAGAATCAACACGCATGTCATAATCCGTAAAAACATCAGTGAAACATTAAATACCAATTAGGAGGAACAGGACGGACACAAATGTCAAAATCCGGGTAAACAAAAAAATGAAACAACAAAAACAAAAACAAACGAATAAACACGTAGTCCATATAAAAACAAATTAGGAGCGAAATCAACACCAGCAAGCAATTTCCCCTTAATCATCGGTGTGTTAAGTGCAGTAGAATTACAACGTTTTACAGACATGTTGTAGGGTCCTGGTGGCTCAATGAGTTAGGTAGTTGTAGGGCCTGGGTGGCTCAATGAGTTGGGTAGTTGTAGGGTCCTGGTGGCTCAATGAGTTAGGTAGTAGGATTACCTAACAACTCATACAAGCCTATTACCAATACGGCGTGGGTTCGTGCCCAGCTTTGTAAATTACATAAAGGGTGCACTCGACTCGCAGATAAAGTTTACCAGTTGCTTGCCCATGGTCGGTGGTTCTCTCCGGGTACTCCGGCTTCTTCCACCACTAAAACTAGTCGCCATGATATAGCTAAAATATTGCTGAAAGTGGCGTTAAGCACCAAAAATCAATCAATCAATCAGACATGTCGCCCCGCTCGGACACATTATCCAGATTCTGAGCCAAGCAGTGTTTGTTACTTCTCCTTAATGATGCGTGCTTAGCGGAGAAGCAACAAATACCAATTTTATAGTCTTCGGTTTGGCCCGATTCTACAAGCAGCTGCGACAAGGAAATATTGCAATGGCCAATCAATCCATGATGAGGACCATAAACCTTTTGACAGATAACTTTAGCTTACGAAGCCTGAATATGTAATGTATTTAATTAATATTGTATTCCCTGTCCTTTTTTTTTAAAGGAGCATGTATAGTATAATGGCCAAGTCCGTTGACTTCTGATCACGCCCTTTGATACCTACATGAAGTGTTAAAGTTCCTAACACTTTTTTGGTAATATTTTGGAATACCTTCAGCGAATTTTCACTCAAATTTAAAATTCTCGTTAACCGTGTTTTTTTTTAATGTTTCTTCTTGGCATTTATTTTTCATGTTTTTCTTTATTTCATCAAACACTCTGTTATTCATATAAGCAAACGTATTTGTGTTGATACACACGTACAGTTAAACAAACGTATTTGTGTTGATACACACGTACAGTTAAACAAACGTATTTGTGTTGATACACACGTACAGTTAAACAAACGTATTTGTGTTGATACACACGTACAGTTAAACAAACGTATTTATGTTGATACACACGTACAGTTAAACAAACGTGTTTGTGTTGATACACACGTACAGTTAAACAAACGTATTTGTGTTGATACACACGTACAGTTAAACAAACGTGTTTGTGTTGATACACACGTACAGTTAAACAAACGTATTTGTGTTGATACACACGTACAGTTAAACAAACGTATTTGTGTTGATACACACGTACAGTTAAACAAACGTATTTGTGTTGATACACACGTACAGTTAAACAAACGTGTGTGTGTTGATACACACGTACAGTACACCCCTTCTTTGGTAGTCAGTACATATGTTATATTTACAGAACAAGTGATAATTTGTATTTGATTTACAGTGAAGGGGCGTGTCAATATTCAAACGAGATTTGAATTGACACGCCCCTTCACTGTAAATCAGATACAAAATGTCACGTATTCTGTAAATGATTTGTAGAATGATCCAATGGAATGTCTCCACGTGTAAGAACCCTTGCACATGGTATTGAACGTTTAAGGCAATAAGCTCCACTCCCATGTATATTACAAACTGTATCTACGTTACAGTATACCTGACTTCAAAGGAAAACACACAAATCATTCTACAATTTCATTGTTACAAGTTCATCCCAGCGCTTAGTTTTTCTATTACGATGTCATTTGACAAATAAAGCACCCTCTGACCTTCAACCCCAATTGTAGTTCGCTTACGTATTTTTGCACTCAGTAGCTATTTCCTTTACAAACTTATCGTATGTTTACTTGTATATTTCGATTGTCCTTTGAACAAAAAAAGAATTATTTTAATTTTGTGAGATACATATGGTGTCAACGTTTATTGTTGATATTTCATTGAATTTGATACACCGGGTTATTAAATGTTAATCAAACGCCACGTCGTATCTCCGGGAGCTGTAATGTCTACGTGAAGTATCTACTTCAACTTTAACATACAAAAGAAAATATTAAAGTGTACGATTAATATATGTTGATAAATATTGACAATTCAATTCTCTAGAAATTACAAATAAAAAGTAAAATAAAATCATTATTTATTAACTGGATGTTTTTCAAAAATAAATATTTGCACTGGTTAATACGGGGGAGCTCAACCCTGTAAATAACATAGCATAATATCCAGGTCATGGGTGGCCAAGAGGTTAAAGGTCGTTGACCTCTGATCACAAGTCTAACATCACTTCCTTAGGTTCACCTCTTCCCCCTTATACTCATCTAAAGTGTTAAAGATTCCAGACAATGACCATGGTCGTGTATTTCACCGGTCGTGTAGTTATAACTATTAGGGTTTTAAATCCCCCATGTTTACATCTGATAGCTACGATATACAGTCAAACCTGTGCATACAGTCACCTCTTTTTAAGCAGTCACTTGTTAAAGGTCACCATTTTCTTGTCCTGTCATTGAAAATTTCATTTTAAATTAACCTCTGTTAAGAGGTAATTTGTCTTACAATTTCACCTGTCTTATAAGGCCACTTTTTTCCCTCCCAAAGGTGACCTTTTAATACAGGTTTGACTGTATCTGGAAAAATTTGCTGAAACTGAAAGTGACGAGATTCAAATAAGCTAATATCATTTTGCATGAGAAAATTGCCCTTTCGTAGATAATCTTTCTAAAATAATTACCCAATGTGCTGTCATATGAAGATTATTCTTCACTACCTTTTAAAATGTATAATACCCCGGTACTTTATTATCATTTTTGTTCAATGGAAACAATTGCGAGGTGGGTATATTTTTGATCCCGTTGTTTTTTGTTCGTTTTAAATAAAGTTGATGGTATTCAGATACACGGCATATCTAATCATATGTTGTTTGTATTCAGACGTGGACCATTTAACTCTTAAACAGTATCAATGTGAGGTGACACATTACTCTTATAATTTATTCGAAGTGGTTTTAAGACATAATCTTCTTTTTTGAAATTTGGTGAGAAAATCTGTAGTATCTAGGATTAAAATATTTTATAAATGCGTTAAAATTATTGGGTTTTTCCCCTTTAACGACAATAGACAAAAATGATAAAGGTATACAATATTAGGGCAATGTCTTAAAATATAAAGTTTATGTGTATCGTGCTATTGAAATTGGGACAAACGCGAGATTTACCTAGTCTTTCCCCAGATTTCAGTTGAATATTTTTTTTAAATATTTTATGACATTGCTTACTTATCCTGTTTGACCCTTTTGAGATTTCTGTCAACCGGAAGTGAACTGTTTTGCAAAAATGTACATGTAGTTCAAACTAGCAAATGGTACCAGAATAACAGTGATATTATACTAGTAACAGAATATACACTTTAATATGAAATCGCATGGATACATATTTCAAAATGCGAAAAAAAACTTTAAAGATCACCAATATCACAAATCACAGTAACAACTCTACAGACAACCTAAATTGCATGACGGGTACCGCATGTGTGGTAGATACTACATAACCTTCCGGAGCATTAGATGTTCACCACCTGTTTTTTTGTGGGGTTCGTGTTCTCCGATCTCTAGTTCTCTATAAAGTATTTTGTACATCATTGTTTGTCATTTTGTCTTTTTGTTACTTTTGACCATTGTATTGTATCTGTCCTTCTGTGATTTACGGTCTCTAATTACCCGTCCAGTATCTTCAGATGTCAATCCACTAATTCACCAATCAAAGCTAAGAACATATAAAAGTGGTCCTTTTGAAAGAAAAAAAATATTTCGCTTGTTGTATTTTGAAAAATATTAAATGTCATTACATAACTAAAATTGGTAATTGAAAATAAATATATAATGATTATTTTGAGCCCAAATTTTGCTGCATTTAGTTGTATTTTAATCCTTTATGGATGTCTTGATGCATGACCTATAAATACTGAATTTCCGGGAATGACGTTACTATTTTAGAGTAGAGAATGTCCCAGAGCATGACATTTCACTGCAAGATTTTAAACTTCTCATGATATTTTGACAGAACGTAGAGGAATCATGTACGTTTCAGAAAATATATAGTGTTGGAAAGGTTAAACCTCAGACAAAATGGTCAGGTAGAAATTAATTAGTGGTTTAACACCTTCAAACATTTCTTGTAAGTGTCCGACACCTGTTGCATAAATAACATCAATCCGGGTACTTTAATCTACGTATATATTCTGCAAATTGTTTTCACAATCATAATGGCCCACAAAGTAATCAGTCGCTTAACATACGCACTATACATAACACAAACTATACTTTAATGAATAATTTAAATAATGGAACATTGTTTCAAAGAGATTTTTATGAATATCAATGAGACGATAGGTATAATTGACGCTTGTAACATTCAAATTTTTATTGACACAGCCATTGATTTTCAATAATGTTTTACTTAATGTTCCAAATGCTTTTTACTGATAATGAAATAAGAAAATCACCAGTAGATCCGAACGGTGGACTGGATACAAATGACAGACATTTAAATGTTTTGACTGGTTTCGTAGGAAACCAGGATTAACATTAATATTGCGTATGTCCAACATTAAATTGTTGCTCATCTTTTCAGTTTCTGTGTTGTGTTTCTTGTTTTGTTTGTCCTCGTCCTGTGACGTGTGTGCCCAATGTTACCAGTGCATCTGGGTTGTCCATTCTGGACTGCCCCTTCGGTTTTCTCTAACGTTTATTCCACTCGTCACAACAAGGTCGATTCCTTCCCCAATCTATTGTGAGCCACGGATTCACCCGAGGTTTGCCGATTGATTAATATAGTACTATGAGGATTACCTCCCTTTTTGATTGATTGATTGATTGATTGATTGATTAAATCGTTGTTGTTTATTATCAAGTAGGTAGTATGTCACGGGTTATGGGTTAGAGTTGTGGTGTTTAACGGCACTATCAACCATATTTCTGTTATATTGTGGCGGTCAGTTTTATTGGTGGAGGAAACCGGAGTACCCGGAGAAAACCACCGACCTTCCACAAGTCTCTGACAAACTTTATCACATATTGTTGGATTCACCCGAGGTTTAACTTTTGATTTAATATATTACTATGAAGATCACCTCCCTTTTCGATTGATTGATTCCATCGTTGTTGCTTAACGTCATCGGTCTATGGATGAATGTCTTAATAGCAGGAAAAGGGTGACGGGGAGTGGATTGAGGGATTCATGTTTTCAACACTTCATTAACAACATCTAAACTTATAACCTCGTGTGAAATCTTATCCGTAAAGAGTATAATTGGCAACTTTATAGTTGACCCTTTGAAACAGTGTTTCTTTACTAAAATATAGACAATCTTCTAGAAGAATTAAATCAGTACATTTATATTTCATTTGTATTATAAAGTGATGCCCTCCAACGAAGACCATTAATTTTTATATATATTCATGACGAATTGATACTACATCAGTTATGATGTTTCCCCTATAAGTAATGATCTTTAACCAAACAAATTAGGCTTGGGCTAAGTTTATGGTGTTTAACGCCACTTTCAACAATATTTCAGTTATATCGTGGCTGTCAGTTCTATTGGTGGTAGAAACCGGAGTACCCTTGAGAAAACCACCGACCTGCCACAAGTCACTGACAAACTTCCTCACATATTGTTGTATCGAGTACGCCTGGCCACAAACGCGGTTCGAACTGAGCTTAGAACCAGCAAATGAAACCTTGTTTATATTCTATTATTAACTCAAGTTTAAACATTTAACAAGGTCTATCTAATATATCTGTTCATACCAAGATCCCATAAAATATTAAACTACTAAGAGAAAAAGAAATGAACGTAAAATGAAAATTCGTTTTGCTTTACGCCGAGAGAGAAATAAATATTAAGCGTTGCCATGGCTACTACAGTAAATATACCTTTATAAAATTAATATAAATGATACAGTTAGTATTTACTTAGGAGCTAGTATATGTAAATTGTATTCAAAATTTCAATTAAAGTGAGAAACGTACGTGTATGTATTTCTTTATTAAATTTTCAAATAAATCAAGTTTATTTTAAAATTAAATTCTCTTTTGTGAAAATGTTGAATCAACACTTTTAGGTACAAGTCCTATGACAAATATAAGAAAGTAAATATGTTTTTAAAATACCTATATAAATTTAATGTGTAAACAAAGGTATTTAATATAACAAGATAACTGTGATTTTGTGATAATTATGTACTCTACTGGTATGATATTTAATGTCAGATGAACTTACATATTATGTATTATGCAATAGAAAAACTTAAGGCAATGTACAATTTTAAAAGGTGTAAAAATTACAAATTTGGATAAAATTAGGATGAGAATCAATAAAAAAACCAAAATCAAATAAACAAATAAACATAAAACAAGAAAGTTAAAAGAAAACAAAAAAAAAACAACTAAAAAACCCCAATAACAATCAAAACAAACGAAATAAAAAAACAAAAAAACACAAAAAAACACAAAAAAAAACAAAACAAACAACAAAAAACAAAAAACAAAAAAAGCCCAATAACAATCAAACAAAGCACACGCATTAACAATAAATCATTAAGTATGAAGAATTGCTGATTTTGATTCTTTTGATTGTGACATAAGCACCGGCAATCATCACCAAACCAAAGTGGCAATCCATTTCTGATGTTAGGAATCGTCAACTACCTCACTCTACAACCAATCTATGATGTCCGAAATTATCACGAAATCGTAGTAACTATTCATATTTGAACGATTTAAAATCATCAACAGTCACATCTCTTACTGTCTGCAATTTGATGTCCGAAATCTTCACCAAACACCAACACGACAATCCATATTTGATGTCCGAAATCACCACCAACTTCATGTGACATTTATTATTTGATATCCGACATCCCCACCATCTCAAAATGACATTCAATATTTGATGTTCGATATCACCAACTCCACATGACATTCAATAATTGTTGTCCGAAATAACCCTTAACAACCAACCCAACAATCCATATTTTATTCTCTAAATCACCACCAAATCTACTCTACAGTGTATACATGCTATAAGTACATATCACCACTAACTTTGTGGTTTTATTCTTGCTCATAGCGAAGTCTACTCGATACACCTTTGACATCTTTATATAGTCATATTTGTCCATTCAGTGGTTTTATTCTTGCTCATAGCGAAGTCTACTCGATACACCTTTGACATCTTTATATAGTTATATTTGTCCATTCAGTGGTTTTATTCTTGCTCATAGCGAAGTCTACTCGATACACCTTTGACATCTTTATATAGTCATATTTGTCCATTCGACATTTTCAGTGGTTTTTACCGGGTACTCAAGTTTCCTATGTCAAGAAAACTGACCACAACGACATAACTTGTATATTGTTAAAAGTGGTATTAAATACCAATAAAACCCAAACCAAACTTTTTATATTCTTCTACTAAAATCTTATTTCCAAATAAAATATATGTCTGTCTATAAAAGATGTAACCTTTAAACTCTATGAGTACATGTCATAGTCGATTTTATGCTAAATTAATTCGATTATATCCCATTAATTTTAATAAGACGCGCACCAAGCGAACATTTTAACATATAAAATATAATTAAACTGACATTTAAAAAATACCAACTTAACAGTCCGTTTAAAGACATTTTACAGTACTGATCTTAGGTGTATTACAAGTTTTTCAAGTCCAACCTAGGGCCCGGGTGGATCAATGAATTAGGTAGTCGGATTACCTAACAAGTCATACAAGCCTATCACCAATAGGACGTGGGTTCGCGCCCGGCTTTGTAAATTACAAATAAGGGTGCACTCGACTCAAAAAGTAATAAAACAAATAATGAGGTTGTAAAGTTTTGCGATGCCTAACGTAAACTCTTATTTTTACCATTATTGACATCTCACAAATTATTTTTGGCGATTACTCGACAAATAGTGGACCCCAATTCAACTTTGGCCCAGAATGTGAAACCATGGACCGATAAAACGTTGATGTTTATAGACATCATGTTCTCCGGTCTTATAAAACAAAGCCAAATATTTAGTTAAATCTTGTTAGAATGACTTGACAAGATAAACTTATTATAAAAGTATACAGTTTAAGCTGTCTGTGACTGGATTAATGACTTCGTATTTCATCAATAACTTATTGCACAAACGATCTCTTTTCCAATGTAGACACAAATGATTGAAGCGAATACTAGTTCATTTAATTCAATTTTCAGTTACTAACTACCCTGTCAAATTTACACAGTTATAATGGGTTTTTTTTCTAATATTTAACATCTTGGAACCATTATTTATCGTACGTGTGTACATGCAAGCATGTAATTTTAAATCAATATCTCTATTTGCATACATTAGACATAAGTTGAAGTTATTTGGCTTTCAAATATTTTGGCTTTGAGGTACCTGGTGTACTTTGAGGTACCTGATGTAGGTTATTGAAGAAACGTGCCGTGTACACTAAATTCGATATTTTCCTTTTTTATTCAAAATAAAACAAAATAATTTGAATGTGATAGCGAATTTTGGTAAATTTAGGTGTGCTAAAGGGCTCTTCTGACGTGTGTTTTTTTGCTATAACTATTGTTTGGTTGTGAAGTTTTTTAATGTTCACTGGGGGCCATCGTGATCGTTTTGTAGTTGGATATAAAACTACTTAATCAATCAGTGCCTATCACCATTAACGTTGTCAGTTCTAATCCCGCTCAGGCGAGGTGTATTCGAAACAACAATATGTGATCAAATTTGGCAGTCACTTACGGCAGGTCGGTGATTTTCTCCTGGTACTCCGGTTTTCTCCAATAATAAAACTGCCCTCCACGATATAACTGAAATATTGTTGAAAGTGGCGTTAAGCACCATAAACCTAACCCTAAAGTTAACTGTCGTTAAGCTGAATGTCGTAGCAAGCTCTTGTCACCTGGATATTAGTTAATTTTGGATACCATAAAAATCCGGATGCATGACCATGCGCTTCAAAGGAATAAACGTCTTCTACTCCATGCTTGGCGGCTAGTGTGAAGTACTCGTTTAGAATGTCCACATACAGCATAAAGGAACCAAAGAAAGAATGGTATAATAGTTGAATATGGAACATGTCTCCAAACAGCTGAAACCTAACATAGAAATCCAACAATGATCGAAGATGACCATCAAAGTGTTTTAATAAACATTAGATTAAACCGAAGGGACGATCTAGAATGGACTATCCAGAGGCACTGGCAACATTAGGCACACAAGACACTAAAAGATGAGCGACACAAACCCCTAAAACAGGTGCTCACACAAGACACTAAAAGATGAGCGACACAAACCCCTAAAACAGGTGCTCAACCATGACACTAAAAGATGAGCGACACAAACCCCTAAAACAGGTGCTCACACAAGACACTAAAAGATGAGCGACACAAACCCCTAAAACAGGTGCTCACACAAGACACTAAAAGATGAGCGACACAAACCCCTAAAACAGGTGCTCACACAAGACACTAAAAGATGAGCGACACAAACCCCTAAAACAGGTGCTCACACAAGACACTAAAAGATGAGCGACACAAACCCCTAAAACAGGTGCTCAACCAAGACACTAAAAGATGAGCGACACAAACCCCTAAAACAGGTGCTCAACCAAGACACTAAAAGATGAGCGACACAAACCCCTAAAACAGGTGCTCAACCATGACACTAAAAGATGAGCGACACAAACCCCTAAAACAGGTGCTCAACCAAGACACTAAAAGATGAGCGACACAAACCCCTAAAACAGGTGCTCAACCATGACACTAAAAGATGAGCGACACAAACCCCTAAAACAGGCGCTCACACAAGACACTAAAAGATGAGCGACACAAACCCCTAAAACAGATGCTCAACCAAGACACTAAAAGATGAGCGACACAAACCCCTAAAACAGGTGCTCAACCAAGACACTAAAAGATGAGCGACACAAACCCCTAAAACAGGTGCTCACACAAGACACTAAAAGATGAGCGACACAAACCCCTAAAACAGGTGCTCACACAAGACACTAAAAGATGAGCGACACAAACCCCTAAAACAGGTGCTCAACCAAGACACTAAAAGATGAGCGACACAAACCCCTAAAACAGGTGCTCACACAAGACACTAAAAGATGAGCGACACAAACCCCTAAAACAGGTGCTCACACAGGACACTAAAAGATGAGCGACACAAACCCCTAAAACAGGTGCTCAACCATGACACTAAAAGATGAGCGACACAAACCCCTAAAACAGGTGCTCAACCAAGACACTAAAAGATGAGCGACACAAACCCCTAAAACAGGTGCTCACACAAGACACTAAAAGATGAGCGACACAAACCCCTAAAACAGGTGCTCAACCAAGACACTAAAAGATGAGCGACACAAACCCCTAAAACAGGTGCTCACACAAGACACTAAAAGATGAGCGACACAAACCCCTAAAACAGGTGCTCACACAGGACACTAAAAGATGAGCGACACAAACCCCTAAAACAGGTGCTCAACCATGACACTAAAAGATGAGCGACACAAACCCCTAAAACAGGTGCTCAACCAAGACACTAAAAGATGAGCGACACAAACCCCTAAAACAGGTGCTCACACAAGACACTAAAAGATGAGCGACACAAACCCCTAAAACAGGTGCTCAACCAAGACACTAAAAGATGAGCGACACAAACCCCTAAAACAGGTGCTCACACAAGACACTAAAAGATGAGCGACACAAACCCCTAAAACAGGTGCTCACACAGGACACTAAAAGATGAGCGACACAAACCCCTAAAACAGGTGCTCAACCATGACACTAAAAGATGAGCGACACAAACCCCTAAAACAGGTGCTCAACCAAGACACTAAAAGATGAGCGACACAAACCCCTAAAACAGGTGCTCACACAAGACACTAAAAGATGAGCGACACAAACCCCTAAAACAGGTGCTCAACCAAGACACTAAAAGATGAGCGACACAAACCCCTAAAACAGGTGCTCACACAAGACACTAAAAGATGAGCGACACAAACCCCTAAAACAGGTGCTCACACAAGACACTAAAAGATGAGCGACACAAACCCCTAAAACAGGTACTCAACCAAGACACTAAAAGATGAGCGACACAAACCCCTAAAACAGGTGCTCACACAAGACACTAAAAGATGAGCGACACAAACCCCTAAAACAGGTGCTCAACCAAGACACTAAAAGATGAGCGACACAAACCCCTAAAACAGGTGCTCAACCAAGACACTAAAAGATGAGCGACACAAACCCCTAAAACAGGTGCTCACACAAGACACTAAAAGATGAGCGACACAAACCCCTAAAACAGGTGCTCAACCAAGACACTAAAAGATGAGCGACACAAACCCCTAAAACAGGTGCTCACACAAGACACTAAAAGATGAGCGACACAAACCCCTAAAACAGGTGCTCACACAAGACACTAAAAGATGAGCGACACAAACCCCTAAAACAGGTGCTCAACCAAGACACTAAAAGATGAGCGACACAAACCCCTAAAACAGGTGCTCACACAAGACACTAAAAGATGAGCGACACAAACCCCTAAAACAGGTGCTCACACAGGACACTAAAAGATGAGCGACACAAACCCCTAAAACAGGTGCTCAACCATGACACTAAAAGATGAGCGACACAAACCCCTAAAACAGGTGCTCAACCAAGACACTAAAAGATGAGCGACACAAACCCCTAAAACAGGTGCTCACACAAGACACTAAAAGATGAGCGACACAAACCCCTAAAACAGGTGCTCAACCAAGACACTAAAAGATGAGCGACACAAACCCCTAAAACAGGTGCTCACACAGGACACTAAAAGATGAGCGACACAAACCCCTAAAACAGGTGCTCAACCAAGACACTAAAAGATGAGCGACACAAACCCCTAAAACAGGTGCTCACACAAGACACTAAAAGATGAGCGACACAAACCCCTAAAACAGGTGCTCAACCAAGACACTAAAAGATGAGCGACACAAACCCCTAAAACAGGTGCTCAACCATGACACTAAAAGATGAGCGACACAAACCCCTAAAACAGGTGCTCACACAGGACACTAAAAGATGAGCGACACAAACCCCTAAAACAGGTGCTCACACAAGACACTAAAAGATGAGCGACACAAACCCCTAAAACAGGTGCTCAACCATGACACTAAAAGATGAGCGACACAAACCCCTAAAACAGGTGCTCAACCAAGACACTAAAAGATGAGCGACACAAACCCCTAAAACAGGTGCTCACACAAGACACTAAAAGATGAGCGACACAAACCCCTAAAACAGGTGCTCAACCAAGACACTAAAAGATGAGCGACACAAACCCCTAAAACAGGTGCTCACACAGGACACTAAAAGATGAGCGACACAAACCCCTAAAACAGGTGCTCAACCAAGACACTAAAAGATGAGCGACACAAACCCCTAAAACAGGTGCTCACACAGGACACTAAAAGATGAGCGACACAAACCCCTAAAACAGGTGCTCAACCAAGACACTAAAAGATGAGCGACACAAACCCCTAAAACAGGTGCTCACACAAGACACTAAAAGATGAGCGACACAAACCCCTAAAACAGGTGCCCTTGAGGAATAAGCAGTTCCTGCTTCTTATAAGACACCCTTCGTGTTATTGATATATTCCAAGTCCGGTAAAAGTCTTGTTGGTGATATAAAAACGAACTAATCTACGTAAAAGGGAAAAGAACCATTTAGATTTTGTAATTATTGATATCGCTGAACAAGTGTTTTTGTTTTGACAGACGAAGCCTATACATTGTTTGCAATCTCATATTAAGTTGTAACGGGTAATAGAATAGCGTGCCAAACTGTGATAAGTATATAGACCGTATATATGCAGAGAGACAAGGGCTTACAATAAAATTGTGTCTTGAGAATTATCTTAAGTTCTTGTTTATTAATATGTCAGATTTTATTTAACCCATGGTATATTTGACTGTTGTCATATGCCCCAAAATATTTTTAGGCACTCTATGACAATCGGAAGTACTTGTAGTGACATAATATGTCACTGGAACATTTTTCAGAACAATTTACGTATACATCGCAGAAGCCTGGAGAAAACGCCACTGACCTCGCTGAATAATGCTCGGCTATAACAAGGACGACATCAACAAATGATTGTAACTGATCCTTCGTCAGTTAATTATCCTCGTTGTTATGTTAAATCACAGGTGATAACTTCAGTTGATATAAATTGAATAACAATAATGAAGATAACATATGAAAAGTTTTAAGTCATGGATAAAAAAAACCAACTAAATTAAATATCGCTACATACCTGTTTTTAATCTTGAAAATAACTGTGACTTTTTCCGTAACCATGGCAACAAAGTCTGTACTTCAAAATCTTGTCTAAGTTTTGGAGGTTTTGAAATAACTTGTATAACTCGATCCAATGAATTCGACATCCTTTCTCAAATGAAATCAAAATCCTCAAGATGTTAAGTATCAACAACGACGCTTTAAAGATGACAGTAATTTTTTCATTTATATTTTAATCCGGTAATATATATTGAACATTTATGATAGATCGTTACTTATATGGTAACGCCTACATCGTTTACACCGTCTTTAGTGCGAGTATTTATTGAAGAGCTTCTTTAATTATTTTAGAAGTGTTTTCGCATTCATGGTTAGAATCATTGTCACTAAATATTGACATCTAAATGTCCCGCAGCGCATGTCATCATCGCTGTATATTTTAGTAGAATTAGAATTTCCATAATTTTACGACATTACATCTTAACATCTTACCATAAACCGTTCGTTCGATGATGATATTATAACGATATTTCGTAGAGCTAGCTAATTGGAAGAAAATCTATGAAATAATACAAACAGTGGTTTTAACAGGGCAATATAAATGTTTAGAGAAAGTAAATATTTCATAAACCAATAAAACAACGTGTGGACATTATTCTCTACGTCCATAAAATCAAAGCTGAGTACATAAAAATCTAACCAAACATTGGTTCAAAGACCGAACTAGGTTTAAGTGTAAGCTTATACATTTGTCTAACAAACAATAAACTTGTTTCAGGTCCCCCATTATCTGAGTGTCACACATAATTGACTCCTATTTACGAAAATCTCGCTTTGTTTGTTTACTTTCCTCTTCAAAATATTAGATTGCACATTTATAAACTAGTACTTTTTTCAGTAGACTTACATGTGATTTTAAAAATTAAGAACTTGTAAATAACATGTAATAACACATTTTTGTTAAATCTCATGTCGCTTAAAATAAAATAAAATAAAATAAAATAAAATAAATAATGAAGATTTTACAAATATTTATTTTAACTAAATCTTAAGATATGTAACAAATGCACTTTGATACTAAATCTTAAGATATGTAACAAATGCACTTTGATACTAAATCTTAAGATATGTAACAAATGCACTTTGATACTAAATCTTAAGATATGTAACAAATGCACTTTGTTGAATCCCATGTTATTGTTTTTTCTATGAAATTAGTATAAATAAACGAGATTTCTCAAAACTTATTTTGTGTCAGTATTAGCCTTTTATGTATAGCACGGGGACCAGTCATTTTTATCTAATTTGTTATAACAAATTACTAATATGTCACAACAGATAACTTTTCTGGCATATTTAAAAAAAAATCTCGAATTGTGAGAAATTCATTTATCCCATCCATGTTTCTATGAAGACGTTATTATAAAAGCTAAAGGGGCGGTCGTGGTCGTGATCGTATGGTAGTAGGAATTACATATACATATGCGATCAGTGCCTATCACCACTAATGTTGTGAGTTCGAATCCCAAACATGGCGATGTGTACTAGATACAATATTATGTGATAAAGTTTTTCAATGACTGACGACAGTTCGGTGGTTTTCTTTGGTTTCCTCCACCAATAACACTGACTGCCACGCTATAGCTGAAATATTATTGAAAGTGGTATTAAACACGCTAATCGTATAAAAGTTCAAATCTGACACGTTTAAACTTATAAATTCATTGTAAAATCTTGTTCGTAAAGGTTAAAATTCGAGACTATTGTTTGAACAATAACAAAAACACAACTAGAAGCGTGCAGAGTGTAGTGTAATTATTTAAAACAAGAAAGGAACAAATTATTAGTGAGCTATTGCTGTAATAATGTCAATACCGTCAAATTTAATGAGTTTTTTTCTTCATATAATGTTATTGCATTAGAAAAACTATGTAAATTTATAAAGATTATCAATACGAAAGTCCCACCTCCTGGTTAGTGTAATTTTCCACACATGTACAAAACTTAAAATGTTGTATATTATTATTTACTTCTCTGTAACTATATGTATTTAGTTTAAACATATTTTATTAATTAATAAATATAATACCAGTGGCGGATTTAGAGGGGGGCGTGCGCCCCCCCATAAAATTCGCAAAGCATATGTTATACAACGTTAATTAAGCAGTTCAATAAATAACTTTTTCATGAATGGTTAACTCGTGACCTGTAGTAAAATATTCTTACACATTGTAAATACACGTTGGATGTGTTCGCCGATTCATATATGTATTCGCCGTCAGTAGTTCAAAGATTATTCCATTCTGATTGGTTCCGAGGTACCAGACATCAACTATTTTCTCACGCTAATTAAACATTATTTCTGCAGTCAATTTTACAACTACATGTACACGTGCTATTTAGAAATTATAAAATGGACGAAAATTCTAGGCCAAGAAAACAAGCAAGATTGGATACATTTCTGATTCCTCGACGAGACGAGAAAAGTCAAAGGTAAACTACAAAGTAAATTCAATCAATACTTCGAATAATTAATTTAACAATTGATCTCATTTATAAAACATACAACGAAAACCTATAACGAGAGAATCAGATGATGAAACTGAGACAGTGTGTAGAAACTTGAGTGCCCCAAGAAAATGGTCACTTCTCTTTAAATAATGGTTCAAATAGTTCTTGAATTCGAAATTCTGCAATTTCATATGAAAAAAAAAAATAAAAGTTTGATTTGTATACAAATACCCGAAAATGTTGCCTTTTACTTTTCAAGTAAAGATCAGTAAAAATACGCGTTGGTATATTGTACATTAAAATACAAAAGTAACATATTAATACAAAAAAAAATTAGCGCAATTTATTTGTAACAATCTCTGCATCTGCCCGAGGTATCTGCAGAAGAAAGTGTGAACAAATCCTTTGTCCGGGTACGTTTATATTATTTATATCTACCAATGGATGGATGTACAATTTTTTTTACACATTTTTAACAAAAAATTGTGACTACAATTTATTTGTAATAAATTAATATCTACAACTGCACATGAAAGTGTGAAAATAATCTCGACAAAATGGTTTATGCATATCTCACACCTGATTTCCGTAAACATATTTCTCGAGAACTTTGATACATTTTTTTTGTTTGATCTTTTAGTGTAATGAGGTTTTTACGCCCGTTGCTCAAACACTTGATGTCCGTCCGTCCATCCGTCCGTTCGTCCGTCTGTAAGATTTCTGCAATCCGCAACTCCCCTGACTGTAACCAGGCAATTGATTGACGTTAAACTATATAATGTACTTGAAATACATTGTAGTTGTGCACAATGGTTTTTAGATTTTTCATTGAAGGCCGGGTGGAGGGGGTAGGAGGATGATTCTGCAACCCGCAACTCCTAAATAACCACTCAATGGATTGAAGTGAAACTTAAACTACAAATTTGACATACAATGTAGTTTGCTCACCACGGTTTTATTTTTAGAATTGGAGGTTAGGGGTAGGAGGGAGATTCTGTAATCTGCTTTTTTGGCGTAAAATCGTGAATTTTCACACGAAATACCCCCAAAAAAAATTAAGTGCGCCCCCCCCCCTAACTTGAAATCCTGGATCCGCCCCTGAATACAATATGATAAATTTCAATATGATACATTACAAATAATTAAAGGGATTCGAAAACAAGTTTAGAAAAACTTATATTAATTCGTTTCCCTATATGTATTTGGTTTATGAGAATAAGATTCATTCATTCATAGTATAGCTGAATGAGTGAGATCAGATACATAGAAGTAAGTGTGTAGTAAAGAAGACATAAGTAAAATTTTAAGATTTTCAGACGTACAATGGTGAGGGAGTGGATGTGGTCGAGTGGTCTAGGGCGCTGGACGTAAGGCTAAGCGAATGGTGCTGCAGTGTATCAATGGTGTGGGTTCAAATCCCGTCGAGGGAAGAACAAAAATTTTACAGCTCTAAAATCTAATTCTAACACTGTTTGGTTTAATTTTCAGACGTATGCATATATATTAATATATACATGTATATATACACGTCTGAAAATTAAACCAAACAGTGTTAGAATTAGATCTTTGAGCTGACAAATTTTTGTTCTTCCCTCTACGGGATTTGAACTCACATCATTGATACAATGCAGCACCAATCGCTTAGCCTTATGTCCAGCGCCCTAGACCACTCGAACACATCCGCTATTATAAAATATAGCTTCAATAGTCGAAGCGTTACCGTGTCTCGTAAGGAAAATCTAGAGATAGACATAAGACATGTGTCTAAGCCTGTGTAGATGGTACATATATACTTAACATTATAATTTGACAGCAATCTAACTCAGCAATTTTTAATATATTGTATGAAGAATTCATCATACAGTCACAGAAAATAAAGTATATTATACAAACATCTAAGCAGGTGACAATCATACAATATATATGTCCCACTGGATCTCAAAGTTACTAGGTTAATACTAAATATTTATATACGTCTGAAAATTAAACCAAACAGTGTTAGAATTAGATCTTTGAGCTGACAAATTTTTGTTCTTCCCTCGACGGGGTTTGAACTCACACCATTGATATACTGCAGCACCAATCGTTTAGCCTTATGTCCAGCGCCCTAGACCACTCGACCACACCCGCTATATATA
Organism: Bathymodiolus brooksi; assembly: GCA_963680875.1. Lineage (NCBI taxonomy): Eukaryota > Metazoa > Mollusca > Bivalvia > Mytilida > Modiolidae > Bathymodiolus > Bathymodiolus brooksi. The sequence continues at coordinate 30,118,962 of OY804588.1, read as the reverse complement.
AAACATAGCTCCGATAGTCGAAGTGTTACCTTTTCTCGTTAGGAAAATCTTGAGATAGACAGAAGACGACATATGTCTAAGCGTGTGTAGATGGTACATATATACATGTACTTAATATTCTAATGTAGTTGTTTAATATTCCTGGTTTGTGATTGGACAATGCTATAATTTCCAAGGTATCAATTCCACGGTTGAAATATTATGAGAATTTTTGCCGATTCCCGCTTACGTCATCTTGTCAATAATGTGGCAATGCACATGATTACATTATAATGAAGATAACTGTATTGTATTTGAAAATTTCACGGCATTAATTGTCGATTTAATGGTGTAATTTTCATGGTATCAATTCCACGGTTAAAATAGCATGAGCTATTTTTAGAATTTTAGTTGATTACCGCTTACGTCATCTTGTCAATAATGTGGCAATACACATCGATACACATGATTACATTAGAATGGAGATAACTATATTGTATTTGAAAATTTCACGGCATCAATTGTCGATTTAATGGTCACAAATATTCGTTTACTGGCTCAATTTGCGACCATCAAATCTCCAATAAAGTACCAATTGAGGAAATCTTTGTTAATTGAGCTTGTATATACCGAGCACCTGTCTATTCCGAAATCAAAATTTGGTACCAGCAAGGTTCGATTTAGAAACATTCTAGAATCTGTTATCATGCATACATTGCAACGGCAAATTTGATTGGATGATATCCACTCCAGCTTTAGAAGAACAAAAATATGTGGTTTGCTTGTTGGAACATGGTCAAACGTAGATATCTTTTCAGGCAATTTAAAATTACGTCGTTACATGACGTAATGAACTGTCTATATGCACTGATTCATTCTAAAACCGTCATCAAAATGCCAAGCACAATCACCAGTTATTTTGGGCATTACTATTCATGATCTACCATGGCTGTTATAATTTACTCCCCATGGAGTTATATTAAATCTATATACTTTGATTTAAACATGTCTATTGTTAAGCATAATTACCCGTTATTTCGGGCACTACTATTCATGGCTATTATAATTTACTCCCCGTGGAATCATATTAAATTTGTATATTTTTATTTAATTTCATGGTCTATCATGGCTGTTATAAGTTACTTCCCATGAAGTTATTAAATCTGTAGACTTTGATCGTGTAGTTTAACTGATAAAAAGACTGCTATGATATGTTATTAACTTTAATACTACATGTAATATATCACCATTTAGTAGGAAATAATATGGATGTAAATGAACATAAGAGATTATCCAACTTTACACTTAACACACAACTTAAAGTAAAGGAACAGCGTTTAAATACTGTTACCAAATTTCAGCTACAGTAGGGTCTTCAACAACGAGCAGAACTCATACCTTAAGATGAGTATCCATGGAATCTGTCATTAATATCTGCGGATGAACACTACATCTGGGCACCTTTATTGTTTTGATGTTATTTTTGTGGATTTAATTATTTCCTAGATGAGGGGTTATCAAGTTATTCAACAGAATAGGAAATACGCCGTTCTAATAACTTCTGTCGTTCCTGTAATTTGACCTTGTCAGCACTATAAGGTACATGGTTACACAGGCAGTAATCGAATTTTTTCTACATTTTATGGCGTTTTGACTTCTTTGAATGAAAAAAAACATACGATTTCAAATTGTCAATAACCAAATTGACAACACTTTAAAACTTCTTTTTGCAGGGACAATTCAATGTAAAATGAAAATGAGACCGGGTGATTTTCAAAATATTACTCCCATCTTTGCTGTCGCCTTATTAGCTCGAATTAATTCAGTACCCTCTAAAGTACAGCCATGTAGTGTTCCCACGAGAATATAACATCCAGAGGAAAACGGAATATACCGACTGGATTATTCGCATTATTGCTTCTAAAGTTTGTTATTTCAGAAAGGAAATAATTCTTGAAACCATGGCTCGTTCTTGTTTAATTAACTGTACCTTATACTAACGCGTCCCAAGAAAACTCAATTGTAATTTACGACAGCACAATAACGATTAATTTCAACAGCTATCAGAATAAATAAATAAATCGTGCATAAACTTATTCTGTTATTTTTCATTCCATTAAAGCATTATTAAGTACCATTAAACAATGTCAGACGTGCTGTACAGTCTGTTTTTAAAAATAGTGTCAGTTACCATTCGGAATACATAATCAATAGTATTCAATTATCCTCCATGCCTAACAACAATGCAACAACTTTTTGCACCTCGATTTGATGTTTGATTTTTAAATTGAATAACCTCCTATAAGGATTAAATCTGAATTTAGTCTTCTAAAAAGTAGCATCAATACAAAGGTCCTACTTAGATCAGATCACTATTTCTGTACAAATCAATTCTCTTTATTTTATTTACACGACATGTATTAGTACCGCCATACCTGGTGCTTCCGGTTGCTGTCAAATCGATGCGGAAATGAGGAAATAGATTTCAATATTTGTGCTAATAGTGATTAGATTCACAATCACATTGAAGAATTCACAAAGACTATATGACATTTTAATTGAACTTGAATAACAATTGAAAGAACTATGCGTCTTGTATATGGTAATAAATAAAAACCCATATCAAATCTTCGTAAACAATCAGAATTAGCGGGACAACATTCTAACTTTATGTCAATATTTCTGAAGAAGAAAAATAAAATGTGAAAAAAAGTAGAAATACTTTGCGAAAGGAGTTGTTGGCTATTATACGCTTTACTAGACAGTTTAAGCATTATTTGGTTGGTAGACAGTTCACAGTCAAAATGCATAATAAAGTATGTCCTCAATACTTGTGTTATTGTCTACCTCCTACAGTATCTAGTATCAGTGATCATAATCTCCGAAACAATGAAAACTATACAACACCAAGAAGTAGACTCAGAATGTTTTTGACATCCTTTATACCATCTACTGTTTCATTATGTAACAATTTAGATCTAAATGTTAGAACTAGCCCAAATATATCATGTTTTAAATCTAGAATTAAAGAAAAAACTGTTAAATCTCCGGAGTATTATGGTGAAGGGTCCAGAAAATTAAGCATACTCGATGCTAGACTACGACATCAATGTAGCTCATTGAATTCTGATTTATATCGCATAAACATTACAAATGACCCCAAATATCAATGTGGTATACCGTATGAAGATTCAATTCATTATCTAATGGAATGTCCATTATACCAAAACGAGAGATATTGTCTTTTTAGAAACTTAAGAGAAGCCAACAAAAATATAGAAACATTACTCTTTGGAAACGATGAAATTAGTATAAACGAAAATTCTAATATCTTCAATAAAGTTCGAGCATATATTAGACAAACAAAAAGATTCTAATCAGTGGTCGGTCATCTGGTCTACATCAACATCAATTTATTTCCCATGTTTCACTATATTGTGTCAAATATTATTTATATTTGTGTATGTGTTATTTTTGTTGACATTATTATATGTGTATTATTTGTAGGGAGAGGACAGTCCATAAGTTGTGATAACTTTTTGTCCAATCCCATTGCTGTTTTATTTGGAATAAAATAATATTAAACTAAAGACAATCAGGACTGACCACAGTAGTCTCACGTGGTTATTGGGATTTAAGGAACCCCAGGGACAATTGGCACGCTGGATGGAGGAGCTCAACCAATATGATATGGTGATAAAACACCGTCCGGGCAAAAACCACGGAAATGCAAGATGGGTTATCTCGCATTGTTAAAGACGAGGCTGCTTGTCCTAACTATTTGTCAGGGGTAGAATTAAAGAATTTGCCATGTAGAGGTTGCAAATATTGGCAAAAGGCTCATGAAGCGTGGACAAAGTTTATACTAGACGTTGATGAGGCTGTACCTTTAACAAAGAGGAAAAGAATCTATGGTCAACAGATAGATGTATCTACTGCAATGATACGACTGTTTGGAGGAGAGGTATTTGATATTCCATCTCAAGATGATAACCTTACATCTGGGTCAGATGTACAAGGGGATGGCACTCAATTAAGGATAGTGGCATCAGAAGAAAGTGTCCAAATTACAGCTATATCAGAGGACGGTGGAATAGTCTTCCAGGGTTTCACCATGGATGATATTGGACAGGCACAGTGGGAGGACCCCGATCTTCGGTTGATTTTAAATTTTCTTAAAAATCAGATAGAACCGGAGAAAAGTGAATTATTTTTGTCTTCACCTGGTGCAAAGAGTTATTGGATAAATAAGCAGATGTTTTTTCTTGACAAGCACGGAGTTCTCCGCAATACTCCAAAGAAAGAGGGAGCCCGCACGAGATTAGTAATCCTGGCAAAATTGCGGGAAACAGTTATGGAACTCTGTCACCAATTACCTTCTGCTGGACATCAGGGTACAAAGAGAACTTTGTCTAGGGTTAAGAATAAGTTCCACTGGTATAACATGTCAAGAGACATGCGAACCTTTGTATTGACATGTGAAGTCTGTAGTAAACATAAAAAGCCAACTAGAAATGCGCGTTGTCATATGATTCCTTATCATGCTGGAACCCCGATGGAACGAGTGCACCTAGACTTTATGGGACCTTTACCAAAGACAAGGAAAAGTAATGAGTATGTACTCATGATGGTAGACCAATTTACACAGTGGACGGAGTGTATTCCACTCCCATCACAGACAGCTGAGATCATTGCGCAATCAACGAATGTATTGGTTATCCTTTTCAGATTTTCACAGATCAAGGCCGAAACTTTGACAGTGCCTTGCTTAAAGCTGTATGTGACTTACTCAAAATACACAAGGCTCGCACAACGCCTTATAGACCGTCCGCTAATGGTCAGGTGGAATGGCAGAATAGAAGCTTGATGGATGCAGTAAGATGTTTTGTGGATAACTCCCAGGAAAATTGGGACGAACACTTGCCCCAACTGGCGGGAGCTATGCGTTCCTGTATCAACCGAAGTACTGGGCTGCGAAACAAACCAGCCAGCTGATTTGATGTTTGATGAGGGGCAGGAAAAGACTTATTCCGGCAGTGATGAATATGTAATGGGTTTAGAGAACGCCAACAGGAACGCCCATGAAGTAGCTAGAAACATGCTCAATTCCACACAAAAGAAAATGAAACGGGACTATGATGTGAAAATACTTGAAAAACAGTACGAGAAAGGCGATCTCGTATATGTTTTGGATACGGCAAGTATTAAGGGAAAGTGTAGGAAACTTAGTACGCCGTGGAAAGGACCCGGAGTTGTGTTGGACAGACTGACACCCTACATCTACAAAATTAAACTTCAGAGAGTCATCTTTACAGCCAATCATGACCGACTCAAGGCGTGTAGGGACAGGAAGATACCTGTTTGGCTTCAGAAATGTCAGGCTCAGCTGAATAGGGGAGAGTGTGTGATACAACCAAAGGACGTAAAAGAAAGAAAGCAATATTGTATTTGTAGAGGTCCTGATACAGGGGGGACAATGATTGGGTGTGACTATTGTAAAGATTGGTTTCACCTGACATGCGTTGATCTGAGTCCACAAGAAGCTGAGGAATTAGACTTGTACAAATGCCCCAACTGTCAGTTAATTGGGCATTAGTAATTACATATAAAAAGAGGGAGGGGATGAATGTAAAACTTGCAACAAGGTATTGATTTGACTCCTTAATGTTAATATTTTGAGTTCCTGTTTGTCGTTACAGAATGTCTGAGGTATGGTATAGTGCCAGTGAGGGGGGAAGCGACAGTGACAGTGATAAGGATGAAAAGAGAGACTGGATCCAGGAGAGAGCCAGGTCAATGCCATGGGGAAGATGGTCAGTCAGACCGAGTGACCATCCCGCCCAGGCGGGAAGAGACATCCCTTTGATGGCGAGGGCCTACGTGGGGAAGGCAACCCATTGACGAGGTCCTACATATGGGAGAACCCCTTGGAGCTGGCCGGTATAGGTAGAGGATTATCATCAGCTGAGGTAATGGGCCAAGCGACTGTAAATTATTTCCGTCTATTACGGGAAGAGGCAGTCAGGGAGCCCCCTGTGACTGAGTCAAAGGGTTCCGTGGTGGCTTCGAAGGAGCCGGTGGTTTTCTGGGGAAGGTCGAGAAGCAGGGAGGCACGCCCTGTGGCCACCTCTGGAATGTCCCGCATCTGCATGCCTAGTGGAGATGTGGAGTTCCCACCGAGGAGGAAAGACTACCGGGACAGCCTGGCTGTGGCGTATGAACCCGTCAGCTGGGTGAGGCACTAGAGATGGTCGGGCGTTTGGTGTGTGGCCCATCCTCTGGTGCCAATGATCTCTTAAGAGTGGTGAACTCGCGGGTTCGGTTTCCTCGGCATTGTACGATTCCCATGAAATGTGCATTGGTCGTGAGAGAGGTGGGCATCGCCATGGGGTGGACACTGGTTGATTTCCCCCAGGTTAACCCTCTCAACAACCCGGCATGTCTGCTCCACTGGAGGTGTTGCTGACCACCCTTCAGTGGCTGGATAGTACTCGGCAGGAAGCCGTACGGGAATATCGTCCCGTTCTGTCGAGTTCTCTTTGCAGGTATGTGCCTTCTCCCGTCCCCGTGGTTCAGGACGTCCCGACATGTGTTGTGGAGGAACCCGAGGACTGAACGAAGGTTTATGCCGACACTCAGGTGTCGACGGTGGTCTCTCAGGTAGAGCCTCAGCCATTCCAGCTGAAGGAGTTCAGATCCGGACAACAGGTCGAAGTCCTGGCTAATACCATCCGTGACCTTCAGAACCTTTCCCTGCAGCACTTTTCTGTAAGGGACCCTGTGATAACCACGGATGGAGCCGCCCGGATAGGTTCCGACGGATACCTGATGTCTCTCCGTTGGGATGTTGTGGTGGTAGCTGTCCCACGTGACGTGTGGGACAGATTGTGCTAAGCAGGGGGCACATTTTGTTTTCTCCGGTTCCTCTCTAAAATATTATTATAATTAGGTTTCTTCCAGTCGGTCCATCCCCGTGTGTATACGGGAATATTATTATAAATAGTTTTGGAATTGTGAACGATCCATAAGGAGGCGACAGAAAGATAATTGTTGTTGAACAATTGTATATAAAATATACTTTTTTAATGGCTCTAGTTAAGTAGCCATTGGAAGCTTGGTCAATGGTTTAGTTAAAACTTTTGGCAGGTTACCCCAGATAAGGGAAGGTTTTTTAGGTGTATGTGTCGCGAGTGGATTGTTACAATGATCCGTTTTTAGGCAGTATTGAGATGGACCGGTGGAAGTGATGGTTTTCTCGGGTTTGATGGCTGTAATATATATTTTTTTTGGTTAATAATGTTTATTGACTAGTTAAGTCAATAACTGGTTTGGACATGATGGATTCCTAGTATGTATATATTTGTTGGATAGTGACATATCGGTATGTTGAACGATTGAGTTGGTTTGGGCCAATTGTGTGTGTGTCATGATGATATCTAGGGTATGAGTATAAGGACACTGTGAAGTTATAACAGTGCTGATGCTCATGTTTGTAGTTTTGAGTGGGGGTGGTAGAGGGCTGGATTGTTATTTCGAGGAAAGAATATGATTTGGTTGTTCATGATCCAGGCTAATTGGTTAAATAACATTCGAGGTTTTTTAATTTTTGTTGGATTCAGGCGGTTATTCCCCCTTCTTGGGTCTTGGTTAGGTTGTTTGTCATTTGATGGATGGTTTGGTTTCCTCCAACTTATTTAGTTGTTTTAGATATCATTATATTGATAGTATCCCCAGCCCGACATGAGTCTTGGGAGGTGGAACTTTCATGTGTTCTTGAGAGAATAGCATCAGTCGCAGGGGCTCCCTGGAAGAAAGAGGAAGGGAGTATAGTGAAACCCCGCTGTGCTCCATACTGTTGGAGGAGCTGTGACACGGAAGCCTGTGACGTGGAATTCTGCGGCCAATGGGATGGGATGCTGAGATGCATTACCTCATGAACCTGACCGGAAGTAGCTTGGATCCAGTCTCATCCCTGCTAGCTAACTTGAAGCGACCAGACGTAACCTATAAAGAATAAAGATTGTAAGGTAACTGTTGCATGTTCAGATAATTAGTGGGTGGTTATCTCGTTGGGAACTAGCAACCCCACAGATACGAGAATACTATAATTGGTCCCTAGAATGCAATTACGCAGGTAGAGGGACGGAATTATACAACAACCCTAACGTTTTTAGTTTTTATGCTATTTTATCCAAAGGTAACAAATGTTATGTTAATGATCATGTATATACGTTAAGGGGGTGTGGATAGGGGAGTGGGAAACATGACTTACTAGGATGAATTTCGAAGATATAGTGCTAAACTAAGAAATCAAGCTAAAAATATCAGGTTTAAAAAATTGACAAAGATCTGTATACCAATAGCCAATAAAAAACAAAGATGTAGGACACATCAGCAATAACATGACAATTAGATAAAATATTCACAAATCCCTTACTCTAACCTCTGACACACAAAAATCAAATGATCGTTAACATATATATTAATTACCGACTTTGGACAATTTATAGTCAAATTTCTTATCGTATTTCTAAAAGGTGCAAATAATTAGCATACCGTTGAAGTATATCACAAAAACGAGTAATATCATATTTAGATTTAAAAAAAAAAGTACTCATTTTTACACATAAACAAAGCAATGAAGAAAATGTAAAACAACCTCATAACTTTCTTCCCTGCGCCGCAGTCTTTCGTCTGTTCTCTATTCATAGATTATTGTATGGCATTTTTCATATCACATGTCATATCAACCCGAGACGCCCATATTAGCCCAAGGGCCGAAGGTTGATATGGCATGTGGTATGAAAAATGCCATATCATAACCTATTTATCATATACTTCAATGCGTCTTTCTTTATATTTGTGAGAGCTGGTCGTTTTCAGAAGCCATGCAGATTGATTTGGGATATGATGCAATAATGTCATATTATACCTACGTTTTTATTATATGTATTTAGAGACATAATCCTTATACACTTACACTTTTTATACAACAACACAAGATGATTCAATCTTTGGTTCATGAAGGAGTGTCATCATTCGTTGCATAACGAGCATTTTCCATGGTTTCTTCGTAATCCATTTTGACAGTAGCAGACGACGAAATTAACCCTGCCACCCTCCCCATGTAATACGACACACATTATTGCACCTCCCATATTGAATTTCTCGGGGATGACCGAGCTATTTTTAGAGTAGGTGTTTTCCATCGCCTGGCATTTCACTGCAAGACTTTAAACATCCCCTGATATTTTCACAGAATGTAGAGGAATCATGTACGTTTCAGAAAATATATGGTCTTGGAAAGGTTAAACTTAAGATAAAATGGCCAGGCAGGCTCGAAAAAACCCAAATTTAGTAGAAAATGTTAAAGAAATTAACTAGTGTCAAAAAACATCAAATTTAATTTTTGCTGCTATAATGTTCAAATTAGCCTCATAATGTCACAACAGATCCAGAGTGACATTTTTCGTACAAAAATGATACAAAATGCATTGTGGTATCAGATTACATGGTCAAAATGGAAGTTATGAAATATTTTGCAATATTGCTCCCAAACACTGGATATGCATGGACAGAGAGTATTGCAACTCATTTTATTTTTATCTATGACTTTATGATTATTAGAAATATGTGATTGAACATGTTTTTGTAGTGGAAGGGTATATAATATTGAAAATATGGTTGATATTAAGAATTAAAAAAATTCTGTCATGCCCAGTTTGTCGACTTCAAATATACAATATGGTGATATCATTATAGGATTTTTTTCAATCCTACAAATTTTTGCTCATAAATTTTGATAGTTTCAGTTAGAATGCATGTACAATGTACTTATAGAACAATATAAGGCTATAGAAAGCAGTTTTAATTGAAAATTATTTAGTAAAAACCTGGTAATTTAAGCGATCCCAGAAAAATTATTTTGACTGCTTAGCATTTTCTGTTAATTTTTCAAATTGTCAATTTGGATTTCATGTTTTAGAGTATTATTTGACTGTAACAGTACATTTGAACATCCAGCTTACTTAAACAGTGAGAAAAAATATGTGGAATTATATATTTATTGAGTTTTGGGGGAAATTATAGGTGTGTACCATAAGAAATTCCAAGACTTGAATATCAATAAATCATATTTTTGCAAATTTGATGGAATTAGAAAGAATTTCAACTAAAGATCTAGATACAACAACTTATTTTATGACTTAAACTACATAATTTATGAGGTTAAAGCATGGATTAACGAAATTTAGAATGATGTGAATTCATTTTATGAGTCGAAAAAAGGTGGGGAATGCAAACATTTCATAGTATTTACCGGTAACTATTAAATATACAAATGAGGCATATATATGTGCTAAAATTGTATAATATGTTAGAAATGAGCTGAATAACTGTAATATATAAGAGAATAGGTAAGTTTTGGTATATTACACAATCTGAACTCAACAGCTGTAAATGGAGATATTTTCATTAAAAATCTTCGAGGGGGTACCTTTGCATTTGCACACTTATTCTTGCAAATATCAGACAGCCACATACCTAATGAGTTTTTTTGGGGTTGATATTGGCTAAAGAATAGAAATTAGGCCAACAAATGGATAAAGAAACAAGTTTTTGTGCTCTTTAGGTGTATTACCACTAAGCATGGGTACCAGTCGAAAAGAACGTATGGGAAAGTAGTACGTAAACACAAAATGGATTCCTACATTGTTGGATAAAAAATAAACCCTATTAGATAATGCAAAATACTGAATGTCAGCAGAAACCTACATATTTTAGGATAATATTAAGCCCATATTTGATGTCCTTGTGGTTTTAAATAAAAACTTGATTGCATTGGAAAGAAACCACCTGAATTTGTGTTAAATCGAAAGTGAAAGTATGAATTTTGACGGTAGACATCTTCGGACTGTCTGTTTTTTCTTATATGCCATTAAATGTATGTTGATTTTCGGAGCTAAGCTTCCAATTAGGTACCCCTTCCATGAGATATGAGTGTCACTTAGATTAAACTTAAGATGAATCCTGTATGAAAGCTCAATTTTTTTTTATTTAACATAGAAGGCTATGGAGAATTCTTTAGTGGTATTACTCCTTTCAGGCAAAAAACAAGAAATTTAATTTTGATGGTACCACGCTCAAATTGGCTTTGGACAGTCACAACAGACCCAGTTTGACATTTTCCACACCAAAATATTACAAAATACATCAAGGTGTCATGTTACAGCTTCAATATGAATATTATGCAATATTTTGGAAAATATTCCGCATGCACTAGATGTACATGCACAAAGGGTATTGAAATATAATTTTATACTTATTTATGACTTTACAATTATTGAGACTGGTAGATTTAATGTGTTTTTGTAGTAAAAGGGCAGATGATGTTGAAAAAGATTGCAAAAATTAAGAATTTTAACAATTTCATGTTGCGTCATTTAGTCGACTTCAAATATGGTATATGGTGATACGTTTTTGAAAATTTTATAATCCTACTTATTTTTCCTCATAATTTTGGTAGTTGTAGTTGGAACACATGTAAACTGTACATATGAAAAAATATAAGGCTATAGAAAGCAGTTTTATTTCAGAATTATGTACTTAAAACCAGGTAATTTTAGTGATCCCAGGAAAATTGCATTTGTCACTGGACATTTACTGTTAATTTTTCAAATTGTCAATGTGGATTTTATATTTTAGAGTATCAATTGACTGTAAATGTACATTTGTGCATCCGGCTAACTTGAAACATAACAAAAGTTGTCAAGAAACATTCATTTATTGAGTTTTGAAGAAAATTACAGTTGCAGGTCACAAGAAATAACAGAAACCTGAAAATCAACAATTATAATTTTGAAAATTTTGGGCAGTTTAAATAATTTTTGCTTAATATCTAGGTATTAGGTCTTATTTACTGTCTTGCAATGCATAATTAATGGGAACATAGCATGAATTAACATAATTTAGTATATTGTGAGATCATTTCTATGAGGCAAAAAAAAAGGGGGGATATACTTAAAATAAAAATGTTCATATTAATTAGATGTTAAATGTACAAATGAAGCATAAATACATGTCATAAGTTGCTTATTGTGTTGAAAAACAGCTTTATACTTGTAATATATTGAGATAAAAAGCCATTGTCATGTTATTTCACAATCTGAACTCAACAGCTGAAAAATCAGATTTTTTTCATTAAAAGCTTCATGGGGGTACCTTTGTATATGGTCATTAATTCTTTCAAATATTGGACTGCCATATACCTGATATAGTTTTTTTGACTGGATATTGATATAGGAATATAAATAAGGCAAAGAAAAGGTTAGAGAAACAAGTTTTTATTGCTCTTAGGTGTATTACCACTAAACATGGGTACCAGTCGAAAAGAACGTATGGGAAAGTAGTACGTAAACACAAAATGGATTCCTACATTGTTGGATAAAAAATAAACCCTATTAGATAATGCAAAATACTGAATGTCAGCAGAAACCTACATATTTTAGGATAATATTAAGCCCATATTTAATGTCCTTGTGGTTTTAAATAAAAACTTGATTGCATTGGAAAGAAACCACCTGAATTTGTGTTAAATCGAAAGTGAAAGTAGGATTTTTGATGGTAGACATCTTCGGACTGTCTGTTTTTTCTTATATGCCATTAAATGTATGTTGATTTTCGGAGTTAAGCTTCCAATTAGGTACCCCTTCCATGAGATATGAGTGTCACTTAGATTAACCTTAAGATGAATCCTGTATGAAAGCTCAAATTTTTTTTATTTAGCATAGAAGGCTATGGAGAATTCTTTAGTGGTATTACTCCTTTAGGTGTCAAACCACTAATTCACCAATCAGAGCTTAGAACATATATAAAAGTAGTCCCTTTTAAAGAAAGTAGTTCCTTTCGCTTTGCTGTATTGTGACAAATACTGAATGGAATGGAATAATTAAAATTGATAATTGAAGTTAAATATATAAGGATTATTTTGACCCCAAATTTGATGCATTTAGTTGTATTTTAATACCTCTATGGAGGATTTGATGCATGACCTATAAATATTGAATTTCCTGGGGATGACCGAGCTATTTTTAGAGTAGGTGTTTTCCGTAGCATGGCATTTCACTGCAAGACTTTAAACATGCCCTGCTATTTTGACAGAACGTAGAAGAATCATGTACGTTTCAGAAAATATATGGTCTTGGAAAGGTTAAACTTAAGATAAAATGGCCAGGCAGGCTCGAAAAAACCCAAATTTAGTAGAAAATGTTAAAGAAATTAATTAGTGGTATTACACCTAAATAGGCCTTTACAGATCAGGTTATTACACTCCTGGGAGATATGACTTGTTGCATTTCGGATTTATCACATATGCATAATTAAGCATATCTTGAGTATGTATATGATAAATATTTTTATTAATTAATTATTTCTTTACTGACAATATAAAATTTATTAGAGCTATTGTCTTTTTTTAGAACAAGTATTATTCTCTTTTTATCCGATTTCAGTATGTGTTGCTTGTTTTACAAAGTATCTTTTATTTCTTAGGGTCTTGTAGGTGTCTAATATATATAATTTGCTCTCGCCACGATATAGCTGAAATACTGCTAACGTTGGCATTAAACAACAATCAATCCGATTTCAGTGAGTGTGTTGATCTGTAAATATATTAGTGGAACTTAATGGTAATAAATCACACGAAATTTAAAGGTAAAAGAATATTTCAAGCAAAGACATCATTGTTGATGTCCCATTACTTGTGCTTTCTCTGACTATACCATAATCTTGTTAAATCCCAGTCATTTTTCTTTTTAATTTGTTTGAAATTATTTACCCAGGTTCTTACTCTAATGCAAGCTCCTGGGCAACCAAAAACTAGTGGTTTCAGAGAAGAATATTCGGATTCTTCGAGAAGATTTTATTGTAAATGGAAAGATGATTACTTATTAACTTTAGACTATATTTATACATAAATGGTATAATTCATATTTAATTATTGCAAATAAAATCTGCAAGATTATAATTTTTGATATTTTAATATAAAATATCATACATTATTAACTTATATTATAAATGATGCTTTTATTTAAATAAATTTATGAATATTTACCAGTAAATACAACAAAATGTGAAATACACTTTTATAAGGGGAGGTAATTCAAGTCGATTAATTTTTTTCATGGGACGAATCGATGTGTACTGCAATCTCTGTCTTCTTTCCAAAATAAATGAAATAATATCACATATCGCTGATCGTAGTGTTAGCTTTTTGAGTCCACAAAATAATTGACGATCATTGAAAGTTTTCGTAGGAATTTGGTACGGCACTCACATGTAAACAACATAGCGAACGGTTTCGTGGCCTGCAAATTCTGTGAAACATTGCTTAAAAGTTGCAGATAGGTAAAGATAATGGCAAAAAGGAATAGGAATATAAAAAATATATTTATTATGCTTCAAAGGGGTTCCAATATTATGGCGAATAAGGTCAAGACACCAATACAAAACTATTTTGAAAAAGTGTTGTATGAAAATTTGACATGTGAGATTCTTCACTTTATGTCTTATGTCTTTTAGAGACAGAGTTGTCAGTTGAGAGATTAAAAAAAATCGTATCAAACCCCTGTGATCACTTTGAACTAAATAAATAAATAGTTCCTTTATTTCAGTGCTATATCTTTATTATTTACTGCTCCATAGATTAAAATAACATGGGGCCATAGCGAAAATTGGAATATCGATGTGCTGCTGTAAGGGAGATAATTCAATCTCAATAATAGACCAAAGCGCTTTAATTTCTTTTATTTATATCGGGTGCAATTTTGTCATTATATGGTGTTTTTTTCAAAATAAGAATGGACTTTAAGGACATGTATATCGCTGCTGTGTTAAGAACTGTACAGTGGCGTATATGGGTATTTAAAAAAAACAAACCCAACAACGTTAAACCAATAATTATATATTATGAATTATTTTGTTTTTATTTTGTAGTCGTCTGTTTTCAGAGAAGACCTATTAAACCGGTGAGACAGTTTCGGAGAAAACTCATTCAACCTGCGAAAAAGTTTCCTAGTCGGCGAAACAGTTCTAGAGAAGATCCTCATTCAGCCGGCCACACAGTTTTAGAGGTCATATTAAGCTTGTGGCCGAGTTTCAGAGATGACCCATTCAACTTCGAAGTTTCAGAGAAAATTCTTATTAAAACGGCGATTCAGTTTCAGAGATAACTCTCATTCAACTGCTTCAACTTTATCAACGATTATGTTGCACTCTAAATAATTACCAGGAACACGGAATAGACTGTAAAGCACGTTTAAAAATACAAATGTACAACACTTTTAAATCGCATATCAGAAACATTTTACCACCGAGTGTGTTGGGCACCTGCAATGCTGAATATAAAACATATTTCTGGTACTGTGTTTGAACCACAATGTTGAACATAAAACACATTTTGTGTTTAATTGATAAAATAACAGAATGATTTTTATGTTTTCCACTTCCACTGTTCTAGTTTAAACACAGTAAGGAATGTATTTTATGTTTAACACTTCAAGTATTTCGGTTACAATAATGTTTTCATTATCATACTAATTTGTGTTTTTAAGATGTTTTTGATATGTACCTTCAAAGTGTTGTTTTTTAAAACACATGTTTTAACAGTGCAGAATTATAATTATGGCGTCTTAACTCTTAACTGGCGTTTCAACATTATTTCAGCTATATTGTGGCAATCGGTTTATTTGTTGGATTTTTGTGGAGTAACTATTATCGCCCGTAGTAGTCCAGCGAATGTCATATTTTCTGAATGGGGGCCGTCGTGGTCGTGATCGTATAGTAGTTGGATTTATAACTACCTATGCAATCAGTGCGTATCACCACTAACGTTGTGAATTCGAATTCCACTCAGGCGAGGTGCATTCGATACAACATTATGTGATAAAGTTTGTCAGTGACTTGCGGAAGGTCGGTGGTTTTCTCCGGGTACTCCGGTTTCCTCCACCAATAAAACTGACCGCCATTATATAACTAAAATATTGTTGAAACCAAACCATCTTTTCTGAATGTAAATAAAAAAGAACCAGTAATTGACATTGATATGTTTATTGATACCTAACTGTACATATGTAATGTGTTATGTTTTGATACTTATATAAACACTTTTCAGCTCCCCTGACACTCTCTAGTTCAGAGAAAATAACTTATTTCGTATCACTATACCCAGTTATAGCCTCTGCCACACGTCGAGAAATATCCCCCCCCCCCCCCCCCCCATTATTACTACGGGACCGCTCATTTATGACATCTGATGGGATGACTTTGTCGTCTGCCTGTGATGTTTGTAAACAAAGATTGAACATGAATGCGTAGCTTATCGCCATGAGAGAGATATGATCTCTCATCATTGGCCATGATTTCTCACTAATGAGACAGTACAGTTCCTATTTTTAGCCGTGTGAGATATATAGAATCTAACACCGGCAAAAGTGAAAGACAGGGAAATCTCCGACACCCGAGGGTAAGATTTCAATCGTTCGCTGACAACAAAATCACGTGCGTTTTACCGGCAAATGCATGCTGTACAGTGTATGTCAACTGCCCCTCGGGTGTCTGAGATTTCCCCGTCTTGCACTTTTGCCGGTGTTAGATTCTATATTTCTCACTTTTGAGACAGACCAGTTCCTATTTTTAGCGATGTGAGATTTTCTTATCTTGCACTAGTGCAAGACAAAAAAATCACGTGCGTTTTACCGGCAAATGCATGCTGTACAGTTTATGTCAATTCACTGTATATAAGTTTTCAATCTTTTATAAACTCGCAAATCCTAACAATCGGCCATATTATTCTCTTCCAGTCAATGTTTTGTTTACTTTGAGTAAATAATAGAGTGCTCTCCCTTGTTAGTAACTAACGTAAAGAAAGAAATTACCTCCCTTTGACTAAAATCAAATATTTTTTTACAGGTATTTATCGCTGTTGTAGTAACATTTATAATATATTTATTAAATACATTGTATTTTATTATGAAATACATTTAAAATACTGCCAAGACATGGATGCATATGGATAAATCGAATATTTACTTTAGCAATGGAAAACAAAATTGCGGGAAAACGCTCGATGGAATGTACAGAAAAGAATTAGGTGTTTAGTGAGAAATAAAATCAAACACCGGAAAAAGTACAAGATAGGGAAATCTCCGACACCCTTGGGTAAGATTTCCCTATCTTGTACTCCCCCCGGTGTTATATTCTATATATCTCATGACGTCAACTAACACTGTAATGGTCAATCGTAACTACTCGGCCATTCTCGCTACTGTAGCAAAATCAGCCGTTCACATCAACATATATGTAATTACCTGGATTGTCCCCCTTTGTTATTACAATGGTCATATTAGAAATCCGTTGACATCCGTGTTATTTTTAATCAAAACATGGCACAAACGATATTTATTTGTTAAGGAGGAATTAATAAACACATACAGATTATTATCTTTAGATTGTCACTTATTTGGAATTAATATTTAACAAGAAACATTTGATAATGAATTCAGCTTGTTAGGCTAACCGAACATCAATATGAAACAGTTGTTTTGATTGGTTAATTCAATTTAGAATTGACAGGCTTTCTTTTACGGTCGCGTTCATCGTACTTAAGCCCGAAGATTTGGCAGTGAAGTTGTGCTGGTTGATTGAAGAATATTCAATACTGAAACCTCGCTGTGTGAAGACACAAGGTAAGAGAGAGTTTGAAACAATACGACTTTTTGCTGGGTGCTGCGTTGTTCCTCTGGCAACAACTCATGGCCCTCATGGGTTGGTGATTGTTTCAAGGTTAGTGACAACCTTTTGCTGGGTCCGGTGTTGAAACCAGTGATCACAACTGACGACTCGCATTTGGTTTGGAACTATTATTAATTCACACAGTTTTCATGTTGTTTATGGTATAGATCTGTCGTCTTAGGTTGTGACATAGTTTTCGGTGGAGACAGGGATTGAGACATAGGTCAGAAGCAGGTGTTGGTGACTGGTGACTGGTTAGTTAGGTTTCAGACAGGGTCTGAAACAAAGTAATTGTTTATAAATATTCATTGTTTATATTTGGGTTTGTGTAGTGTTAGTGTGTGTTGCATTAGGATAGTTATATATTAGTCTGTGTAAATAGTGATTTAGCATATATCAATTGCAAGGAGCCATTGTACCTATTTTAGTTTGTTGGGTTAGACATTGTTTGAACATTCTTTTATTATACAAGATTATTATTTGTCAGGTCCCCAGGAAACTGGTACGGACCCAGTGTTTATATACATCTATTACACGCTACAAATTGGTGGGCAGCGGTGGGACCTGTTCAAAATTAGTTTTGTATCTTAGTAAATTGAAATGGCCATGTCAAGAGAGGATATAAGTCTTTTGTATGATCATGATGAAAGCTTGATCGAAGAACAGCTTCGGCGGGAGATAGAGCATTTAAATGCAGAGTTAGGGAAATTTAAGGTCCGCGAATATAGGAGAAGCATATCCCCAGTTCCCATGCCCGTGCATCAAGAAACACGGAGGTCAACTGACTCTGGGATAGGTTCAGGTAGAAGGACTGTACAATCAAATGCCCCTATTTTCGAAACAAGTAGGTATAAGACACCTACGAGGTTTGATACCTCCACACCTTATTTAGGGGAAAGGCAAACCATAAGTGAACTTGGTTCGGGTGTCTACCAAACATATAAACAAACTTCGCCAAGTGACAAGTTTGTTACAACTACACGACCAAGTTACAAGCCATTAGCTGATACTTCCTCTAAAGTAACAGGCACAATAGAAAGGAGGCATGATGGTCACGAAAATGTTGAAAGTATGAAAACTAAAAATATAGTCAAGCCGGCAACCTATGATGGTAAGGGCCCCTGGCTTGACTACAAGTCACATTTTGATGCTTGTTCGGAGATCAACCACTGGTCTGACAAGGAAAAAGGCTTGTATCTGGCTGTGTCCCTTAGAGGTCAGGCACAAGGTGTGTTAGGGAACCTTCCCTTGGAATCACGCCAAGATTTTAAAGAGCTGGTTAAGTCTTTAGAGGAGCGGTTTTCGCCCTCGAACCAGACTGAGTTGTATAGAACTCAGCTAAGAGAAAGAAGGCAAAGAGCTGTTGAGACACTGCCCGAGTTAGGTCAAGATGTAAGGCGCCTGGCAAATCTCGCCTACCCAACCGCTCCAAACGATGTGCGAGAAACCTTAGCCAAGGAGCAATTCATAGACGGCGAGGATAAAACAGGCAAGACCCATCAATCTCAACGATGCCATTAGGCATGCAGTTGAGCTGGAGGCTTTCAATAAAGCCGAGCTAAAATGAAATGAAGGAGGTGGGTACCTAAGGTCTGCTGCAGAACAAGAGACCAAAGATGAAACAGCCACCCTTCTAAAGACAATGCAACAAGCATTGACAGACCTACAGAAAGAGGTCAAAGCTTTGAAAAGTAAGCAAACACCTAGGGATCAAAATTTAAGACAATGTCATGCTTGTGGAAAGCCTGGACACATTGCCCGGTTTTGTCCCAGAGGAGATGTGACATGCTATGGTTGTGGGGAGAAGGGCCACGTGGTTCGTGTCTGCCCTAAAGGACGAAGGCAAAACCAAAACGGGAGTCGGCAAAAAGGTAGGAATAATGATGATCAGGGTAAGACAGATACTACACCTGTCATATCTGACAAAACCCCAGGTTCTGTGGGAGTGCATAAACTAGCACCAGAGGCTGGTATGTTTATTAAGGCAAAGGTGAATGGGGTTATTACAAATTTGCTGATAGACACTGGGGCTACAGTGACCCTTATTTCAACTGGTTTTTTTAAAGACATGAACAACAAGCCAACATTAAGTCCGTCACAGCGGGACATACTGACAGCGAATCGGGAATCTCTAAAAGTAGCAGGCAAAATCATTATTGACATTCAATCAGACACTTTTAAGTGTCTGAACGAAGCCGTGGTTGCTGATATAAACGTAGATGACTAGGGCTTGACTTTTTGAAGAGTCAACATGCCGAAATTGACATGTGCAACAACACTATCAAAATCCAAGGTCACAAAATTCAGTTTAATATTCAAGGGCAAATCGGGTGTTACAGGGATTTTTCTAATGAGGAGCAGCTGAAGACACATCTCCTCCAATGTGTCAAAGAGATGACACAATTCACGTGTGAAGTTTGTAGCCAGGTGTTTAAGAAGAAAGAGTATACGAAGAGACACATGACGAACATCCATGGACAGGTACCCAACATTGGACCAAAAGTGGTTGAAGTTAACAAGAAAGATGAAGGGTCTGATAAGGAATCATCAGACGAGGATAGCCAGGAAGATGATGACATCGAGAAGTACAATCCGGGGGAATTGATAGGAGACATCTCTGACGACGGAGATAATCATCATGATGACAAACACGAGAAACCAAATAGTAGTAATAAGACAGATATGAAAGGTACTAGTGACTTAGAGCTGGGGAGAACACAAAGGAAGTCGTGCTCACCAAGACCTGTTGCAGCATCTGTCAAAAGGAAACTGGATGTTTCGGCTAATACAAGGATAAGTGAGGAGCTTGTGGAAGCTGACAGGTCTCAGAAGGTGGATGTCGTTAGCAACGACACCCAGATAGTTAATGTTGAGCCTTCAAAAAGGCTAAAGATGGATGAACTTCACCAGGACAAAGTCACCCAGACAAATGTGGCAAAGGAGAGGAAGATGGTAAAGATTGTCACAAAGTATGTGGAAGAAGGAAGACAAGTTGAGAAGATAGAAGAGCACGAGACAATTTGGATTGTGTGAACGATGGGCAGGACCTAATATTCGATGCATTGGAGCATTATATAAAATAGATTTACTTCTCTTTGTTTT
Organism: Bathymodiolus brooksi; assembly: GCA_963680875.1. Taxonomy (NCBI): domain Eukaryota; kingdom Metazoa; phylum Mollusca; class Bivalvia; order Mytilida; family Modiolidae; genus Bathymodiolus; species Bathymodiolus brooksi. Next base: position 30,098,094 of record OY804588.1, on the reverse strand, counting down.
TGTTTATATCATTTCAAACCTTACCCTTGTACGTCACTTTTAATTGACAGGAACTCTTACACCAAGCGGTCTGTTTAAGTTGGCATGAAAGATAGCTGGTGAGGGATCGGAACTGTTTGTTTTAGACTAATGAAGTCTAATGGGTGTTATGCCATTAGGTCATGTTTAAATTCTTAAACATCTATATTTGCTTCCAGACTGTGTGTGGAACATTTATACTTGTTTTAGGTGGTGTTCTGGCACAAAGTTTTGCGGTGCTAGATGGGAATAGCCTTCAGAGCTATTGCGGAAACAGTTTGGGGTTAATGTTATGAAAAAGACACGTGGTTTGATGTTTTTAGCGATTGTGTAATGGTGTGGCAGTGATAGTAATGGGTGACGTAGAATTCCCAGAATCCTTTGTGTGGTGATTGATATACTGGTTGTGTTATATTTCTAAAGTTTTTATTTTATTTGTTATTGTATTTCATAATTGAGTAAGTGATTGTTGGTTGCGTAACGTCTAGCGGCAAATATTTCATCCTATTTAGGGCCATATAGGGCTGGTTCCCTTCTAATAACAAAAGGGCACCAGTATATATCTAGTCAGGGAACCATTTTAACTTATCTTATGACTTCCAAATATATGATGTGACTAACTCTATATTTCAAAGTTTTAATATAAAAATATAACAATTTTACACCTTGAAGAACTATAATAATGTATCACAGTGATATATATATCCTGTTCGTTTTCAGTCCGGTTAACTCAGCGTTGATTCTGCTTTACAAGGATAGATAGCAAGTGATCTGAAAAATATAAGAAATAAGTATATGAAAATGTAAAGATAACAGTAGTCCATATTTCCTTACTATAATAGCTCGGATTTGCAAACAACTCTCTAGCGGAGAAAGTCACGTTCGGAATTTTTCTCAGTTTTGGAAATAGGCGTACAAATCACGTGACAAAATTTTAAATTGCGGTTTTGACCAAATTAAAGCAAAACAAATTCTTGGGTTTACAAAACCGGAAATGAGACTAGCTATTTCAGTTATCATATCCATATTTCCCGTATATATGATACTCGTGAAGATCCAAGTCTAAATCAAATAGAGAACTGAATAAGTTTAACACATTTGCGTTAAACAGGTCAGAGGTATCAGTTCAGACACGAATGTTTCGGATAGATCAATAAATTCAAGACCGGGTGGTGATTACATAATACATTTATCTGAAGTCATATTTTAATATACACGACACTTGTCTTCAAATTATTCTGCATTTGTATATCGGTTCCTTATCGTCTGTTAAAACTTACATACTTTTTCTAAAACAAAATATATGCTACAGTGAAATAAAAAGTCAGTATTTTTATTTATGGCGATTCAACGTAATTTCCACATTATATTACAGAAGCTAGTAAGAAATGATATGATGTAAATGAACACTCTTTTTAAAAACTATCTATGTTTTTACTTGTTACTTTTCACAGTCACGGTAGAGTCTTCAATAATGATCATAACTTATACCCAAATAATGTTTGAAAGGTATAGTATCAACTATGCATGCATAAAAGAAGAATTTGAAGATACCAAATGTTTTCAAGGTTGCAGTACAACATACCTGCTACATATTTGCATCCAATTTTTCTAACACATCTGGCAAGACTTCGTAACCAATTCTGTTTTTCTTTATGAGTCCATTTTATTAACATATTAAGACAACGGTCTTGTTCGGAATTTGCAGAATTGTGAATGTCATTGATAATTTCCAGAGAGAATCCAAGTTCTGTGGCCAGTTCTTTCCACTTTGTAATAATGTATGGACTTTTTATGATTGTTTTCAAAGTCTTTTCTACGTTATGTTCTGAAAATAAAAACCAGAAAAATGTCAATAATAATTTTTAATACTTAAAATATATCATTACTAAATAAATTAACAATTAAAACGCGTACTAATATCTAAACGAGGCGATCTTTAAAAACGATGGGTTTTTTTTAATTTTGCGTCCGATTTAATCTACAATGCTAACTCGGATCAGTAGAGACCATCGTGGTCGTGATCATATGGTAGGTCCTATGCAATCAGTGCTTATCACCACTAGAGTTGTGAATTCGAACCCTGCTCATTGCGTGGTGTACTCGATACAGCATTATGTGATAACGTTTGTCGGCAACTTGCCACAGTTAGATTGTTGTCTATGGGTACTCCGGTTTCCGCAACCAATAAAACTGGCCTTCACGATATAACTGAAATATTGTTGAAAGAGGCGCTAAAAACCAGAACCCTAACCCTAATCACGGATAAATCGAACAGTCTGCTTCATTTCTCTTTCGAAGAAAAATCATTGGAAATTTAGTTCAGGTGTTATTCCATAAAACCGCATCGGTGACGTAGGGGTTAACGTGCTCGTCCAGAGTACTTGTAGATCATTAGTTCGTGCCACTGGTCAAGTCAACCGCATCGGTGGCGTAGGGGTTAACGTGCTCGTCCAGAGTACTTGTAGATCATAAGTTCGTGCCACTGGTCAAGTCAACCGCATCGGTGACGTAGGGGTTAACGTGCTCGTCCAGAGTACTTGTAGATCATAAGTTCGTGCCACTGGTCAAGTCAACCGCATCGGTGGCGTAGGGGTTAACGTGCTCGTCCAGAGTACTTGTAGATCATAAGTTCGTGCCACTGGTCAAGTCAACCGCATCGGTGACGTAGGGGTTAACGTGCTCGTCCAGAGTACCTGTAGATCATAAGTTCGTGCCATTGGTCAAGTCAACCGCATCGGTGGCGTAGGGGTTAACGTGCTCGTCCAGAGTACTTGTAGATCATAAGTTCGTGCCACTGGTCAAGTCAACCGCATCGGTGACGTAGGGGTTAACGTGCTTGTCCAGAGTACTTATAGATCATAAGTTCGTGCCACTGGTCAAGTCAACCGCATCGGTGGCGTAGGGGTTAACGTGCTCGTCCAGAGTACTTGTAGATCATAAGTTCGTGCCACTGGTCAAGTCAACCGCATCGGTGACGTAGGGGTTAACGTGCTCGTCCAGAGTACTTGTAGATCATAAGTTCGTGCCACTGGTCAAGTCAACCGCATCGGTGTCGTGGGGGATAACGTGATCGTCCAGAGTACTTGTAGATCATAAGTTCGTGCCACTGGTCAAGTCAACCGCATCGGTGACGTAGGGGTTAACGTGCTCGTCCAGAGTACTTGTAGATCATAAGTTCGTGCCACTGGTCAAGTCAACCGCATCGGTGACGTAGGGGTTAACGTGCTCGTCCAAAGTACTTGTAGATCATAAGTTCGTGCCACTGGTCAAGTCAAGCCTAAGACTATTAAATTGTTATTTACTATTTTACCGTACACGTATTTGCTTCTTCTATATATATTGTACCTGTTGCTATTTTCGTCTTTTCGTTGTTGTATTTCTCACATTCACCATGTATTTTTTCCGCCATTTCATGTTTTCCACATTTCCGTAGAACGTCGATCAGCATTGTTGACTGTAAAATAGTTGATAATACAACAATCTTTTTTTATTTTTCATATATAACAAGCAACAATATTATATGTAACAATCAATAAGAAATATGTAGGATTTCTCCTTTTAGAATGCTATGATTTCTAATTTCCATGTGAGGCGTCTTGGTCGTGATCATATGGTAGTGGTCGTGATCGTATGATAGTTGGATTTACACCACTTGAGTTGAATCCCGCTGATGGCGAGGTGTACTCGATAGAACATAATGTGATAAAGTTTGTCAGCGACTTGCAGCAGGTCGGTGGATTTCTCCGGTTTCCTGCACCAATGATTACATAATGATGCAAGTGGCATTAAGCACCATAACCATATCCCTAATTTACATCTAATAGAAAGGCGTATTGCTTTGTCTAGGTGGTTGCATATATTATTTGTGTGTACTACATATATTAGTTGTGTGCACTACATATATTAGTTGTGTGTACTACATATATTAGTTGTGTGTACTACTTAATTGACCATTTCTCTAGCATATGATATGAATTTGAACCAGGAGTATTACGTTATTTACATTTTCTGTAGCATGTGTTATATTTTTAGGCACGTTAATTACGTTATTTACATTTTCTGTACCAAGTGTTATATTTTTAAACACGTTCATTACGTTATTTACATTTTCTGTACCATGTGTAATATTTTTAAACAAGTTCGTTACGTTATTTACATTTTCTTCACCGTGTGTTATATTTTTTAACACGTTCATTACGTTATTTACATTTTCTGTACCATGTGTTATATTTTTTAACACGTTCATTACGTTATTTACATTTTCTGTACCATGTGTTATATTTTTTAAGCACGTTCATTACGTTATTTACATTTTCTGTACCACGTGTTATATTTTTAAACACGTTCATTACGTTATTTACATATTCTGTACCATGTGTTATATTTTTTAACACGCTCATTAAGTTATTTACATTTTCTGTACCATGTGTTATATTTTTAAACACGTCCATTACGTTATTTACATTTTCTGTACCATGTGTTATATTTTTTAACACGTTCATTACGTTATTTACATTTTCTGTACCATTTGTTATATTTTTAAACACGTTCATTAAGTTATTTACATTTTCTTCACCGTGTGTTATATGCTTAAACACGTCCATTACGTTATTTACATTTTCTGTATCATTTGTTATATTTTTTAACACGTTCATTACGTTATTTACATTTTCTGTACCATTTGTTATATTTTTTAACACGTTCATTAAGTTATTTACATTTTCTGTACGATGTGTTATATTTTCTAACACGTTCATTAAGTTATTTACATTTTCTGTACGATGTGTTATATTTTTTAACACGTTCATTAAGTTATTTACATTTTCTGTACCATTTGTTATATTTTTTAACACGTTCATTACGTTATTTACATATTCTGTACCATGTGTTATATTTTTAAACACGTCCATTACGTTATTTACATATTCTGTACCATGTGTTATATTTTTAAACACGTTCATTAAGTTATTTACATTTTCTGTACGATGTGTTATATTTTTTAACACGTTCATTACGTTATTTACATATTCTGTACCATGTGTTATATTTTTAAACACGTCCATTACGTTATTTACATATTCTGTACCATGTGTTATATTTTTAAACACGTCCATTACGTTATTTACATTTTCTGTACGATGTGTTATATTTTTAAACACGTCCATTACGTTATTTACATATTCTGTACCATTTGTTATATTTTTAAACACGTTCATTACGTTATTTACATATTCTGTACCATTTGTTATATTTTTAAACACGTTCATTACGTTATTTACATATTCTGTACCATTTGTTATATTTTTAAACACGTTCATTAAGTTATTTACATTTTCTGTACGATGTGTTATATGTTTTAACACGTTCATTACGTTATTTACATATTCTGTACCATGTGTTATATTTTTAAACACGTCCATTACGTTATTTACATATTCTGTACCATGTGTTATATTTTTAAACACGTCCATTACGTTATTTACATTTTCTGTACCATGTGTTATATTTTTAAACACGTCCATTACGTTATTTACATATTCTGTACCATTTGTTAAATTTTTAAACACGTTCATTACGTTATTTGCATATTCTGTACCATGTGTTATATTTTTAAGCACGTTCATTACGTTATTTACATTTTCTGTACCATGTGTTATATTTTTAAACACGTCCATTACGTTATTTACATTTTCTGTACCGTGTGTTATATTTTTAAACACGTTCATTACGTTATTTACATTTTCTGTACCATGTGTTATATTTTTTAACACGTTCATTACGTTATTTACATTTTCTGTACCATGTGCTATATTTTTTAACACGTTCATTACGTTATTTACATTTTCTGTACGATGTGTTATATTTTTTAACACGTTCATTACGTTATTTCCATATTCTGTATCATTTGTTATATTTTTAAGCACGTTCATTACGTTATTTACATTTTCTGTACCATGTGTTATATTTTTAAACACGTTCATTACGTTATTTACATTTTCTGTACCATGTGTTATATTTTTAAACACGTTCATTACGTTATTTACATTTTCTGTACCATGTGTTATATTTTTTAACACGTCCATTACGTTATTTACATTTTCTGTACCGTGTGTTATATTTTTAAACACGTTCATTACGTTATTTACATTTTCTGTACCATGTGTTATATTTTTAAACACGTTCATTACGTTATTTACATTTTCTGTACGATGTGTTATATTTTTTAACACGTTCATTACGTTATTTACATATTCTGTACCATGTGTTATATTTTTAAACACGTTCATTACGTTATTTACATATTCTGTACCATATGTTATATTTTTAAACACGTTCATTAAGTTATTTACATTTTCTGTACCATTTGTTATATTTCTAAGCACGTTCATTACGTTATTTACATTTTCTGTACCGTGTGTTATATTTTTAAGCACGTTCATTAAGTTATTTACATTTTCTGTACCATGTGTTATATTGTTAAACACGTTCATTAAGTTATTTACATTTTCTGTACGATGTGTTATATTTTTTAACACGTTCATTACGTTATTTACATTTTCTGTACAGTGTGTTATATTTTTTAACACGTCCATTACGTTATTTACATTTTTTGTACCATGTGTTATATTTTTTAACACGTTTATTACGTTATTTACATTTTCTGTACCATGTGTTATATTTTTTAACACATTCATTACGTTATTTACATATTCTGTACCATTTGTTATACTTTTAAACACGTCCATTACGTTATTTACATTTTCTGTACCGTGTGTTATATTTTTAAACACGCTCATTACGTTATTTACATATTCTGTACCATGTGTTATATTTTTAAACACGTTCATTACGTTATTTACATTTTCTGTACGATGTGTTATATTTTTTAACACGTTCATTACGTTATTTACATATTCTGTACCATGTGTTATATTTTTTAACATGTCCATTACGTTATTTACATTTTCTGTACCATGTGTTATATTTTTAAACACGTTCATTACGTCGTTTACATTTTCTTCACCGTGTGTTATATTTTTAAACACGTTCATTACGTTATTTACATGTTCTGTACCATGTGTTATATTTTTAAACACGTTCATTACGTTATTTACATTTTCTGTACGATGTGTTATATTTTTTAACACGTTCATTACGTTATTTACATATTCTGTACCATGTGTTATATTTTTAAGCACGTTCATTACGTTATTTACATATTCTGTACCATGTGTTATATTTTTAAACACGTTCATTACGTTATTTACATTTTCTGTACGATGTGGTATATTTTTTAACACGTTCATTACGTTATTTACATTTTCTGTACAGTGTGTTATATTTTTTAACACGTCCATTACGTTATTTACATTTTCTGTACCATGTGTTATATTTTTTAACACGTTCATTACGTTATTTACATTTTCTGTACCATGTGTTATATTTTTTAACACATTCATTACGTTATTTACATATTCTGTACCATTTGTTATACTTTTAAACACGTCCATTACGTTATTTACATTTTCTGTACCGTGTGTTATATTTTTAAACACGCTCATTACGTTATTTACATATTCTGTACCATGTGTTATATTTTTAAACACGTTCATTACGTTATTTACATTTTCTGTACGATGTGTTATATTTTTTAACACGTTCATTACGTTATTTACATATTCTGTACCATGTGTTATATTTTTTAACATGTCCATTACGTTATTTACATTTTCTGTACCATGTGTTATATTTTTAAACACGTTCATTACGTCGTTTACATTTTCTTCACCGTGTGTTATATTTTTAAACACGTTCATTACGTTATTTACATGTTCTGTACCATGTGTTATATTTTTAAACACGTTCATTACGTTATTTACATTTTCTGTACGATGTGTTATATTTTTTAACACGTTCATTACGTTATTTACATATTCTGTACCATGTGTTATATTTTTAAGCACGTTCATTACGTTATTTACATATTCTGTACCATGTGTTATATTTTTAAACACGTTCATTACGTTATTTACATTTTCTGTACGATGTGGTATATTTTTTAACACGTTCATTACGTTATTTACATTTTCTGTACAGTGTGTTATATTTTTTAACACGTCCATTACGTTATTTACATTTTCTGTACCATGTGTTATATTTTTTAACACGTTCATTACGTTATTTACATTTTCTGTACCATGTGTTATATTTTTTAACACATTCATTACGTTATTTACATATTCTGTACCATTTGTTATATTTTTAAACACGTCCATTACGTTATTTACATTTTCTGTACCGTGTGCTACATTTTTAAACACGTTCATTACGTTATTTACATATTCTGTACCATGTGTTATATTTTTAAACACGTTCATTACGTTATTTACATTTTCTGTACGATGTGTTATATTTTTTAACACGTTCATTACGTTATTTACATATTCTGTACCATGTGTTATATTTTTTAACACGTCCATTACGTTATTTACATTTTCTGTACCATTTGTTATATTTTTAAACACGTTCATTACGTCGTTTACATTTTCTTCACCGTGTGTTATATTTTTAAACACGTTCATTACGTTATTTACATTTTCTGTACGATGTGCTATATTTTTTAACACGTTCATTACGTTATTTACATATTCTGTACCATGTGTTATATTTTTAAACACGTTCATTACGTTATTTACATTTTCTGTACCATGTGTTACATTTCTAAGCACGTTCATTACTTTATCTACATTTTCTGTAGCATGTGTTATATTTTTAAGCACGTTCATTACGTTATTTACATTTTTTTCACCGTGTGTTATATATTTAAACACGTTCATTACGTCGTTTACATTTTCTTCACCGTGTGTTATATTTTTAAACACGTTCATTACGTTATTTACATTTTCTGTACCACGTGTTTCATTTTTAAGCACGTTCATTACTTTATTTACATTTTCTGTAGCATGTGTTATATTTTTAAGCACGTTCATTACTTTAATTACATTTTCTTCACCGTGTGTTATATTTTTAAACACGTTCATTACGTTATTTACATTTTCTGTACCATGTGTTACATTTTACATTTTCTGTAGCATGTGTTATATTTTTAAGCACGTTCATTACTTTATTTACATTTTCTGTAGCATGTGTTATATTTTTAAGCACGTTCATTACGTTATTTACATTTTCCTTAGCACGTCACATGTTATGAATCAAATATCTTACTGCATTTACTTTGCCCTACCACGTGGAATAAATTGAAAAACATGTTTTTCTATCACATCTTCTCTAGAGCGTGACATGCTTGTTTTGTGGTTCATTGTTTGTCCTTTTGTCCTTGTTCTTTTGGCCATTGTATTGTCTGTTGATTGTTTCTGATTGCCCATTGTATTGTCTGTTGATTGTTTCTGATTGCCCATTGTATTGTCTGTTGATTGTTTCTGATTGCCCATTGTATTGTCTGTTGATTGTTTCTGATTGCCCATTGTATTGCCTGTTGATTGTTTCTGATTGCCCATTGTATTGTCTGTTGATTGTTTCTGATTGCCCATTTGGTATCTTCAAACTTTGCTGACTTTTTCTTTACTCTAGCACTTAAATTGTTTTGAATCGTTTGTATAAATTTATTTTCCTTTCGTCTAGCAAGTAAGAAATCTTCAATCAAGTGTATTACCATATTTACCTTTTCTCTGGCATGCGGCATATTTTTGAACCATGTAAAAAGCAAATCTTTAACCAGCTGTTTATCACTATTTCTGTTCTGTCGTCTAAGAGACTGCAATCTAGCGTTAGATATTTGTAACGTTTGTGCCACTGTCCTCCAATGATTGGACAGACTTCCAGCAATAGTGCCTAGAAACTGTAATGTAACTGGACCTATAGAATATCAAAAGACTCAAGGTCAAACATACATTAAATAAGACACCAGTTATTTTCTCACTGTCTAAAAAAATGTTTGATCTCCTGACAATTATCCAGTTCATTTATTGGAACTGTACTGACGGTGTGCTATATTTTGTTTATCATTGTATTAGTACTAAAATCATCTTAAACTTTATATTAGGTTTTATGATTTGTTGCAACATCATGTTGTAGTTCATGGTAAAGATCGTTGTGTAGTTTGGATTTACAACTATCTATGCAATCAGTGCCTATCACCACCAAACTTCACGGCGAGGTGTACTCGATACAGCAATACATGTATATGATAAAGTTTGTTAGTGACTTGCGGCAGTTTGGCCGATTTCCTCCACCAATAAAACTGACTTCCACGATATAATTGAAATATTATTGAAAGTGGCATTAAACATAAATAACCATAGCCCCTGTATATCTGATGTTGTGATTGCCTGAATTGTTCAATCCACAATGTATGATTTCTAAATCGTGGTTTCTATTGTGCGAGCGACATGTTAAAATATTGTCGGAATACGGCTGTTTCGAATCATTTCCATTCCGTCAAAAACTTTTTATTTTCGTCTGCCAAACCCGTGATTTTGATGGATTGTTAGGCACTGGACTTCCGGTGTCAATGTACACAACGCATATTCCAATCGATAACTGCCGTTTTAACGTTACTCAACTTAAAGAATTTTTTACATTTTCTATAAAAGACAGATATCAATTAAATTATTTTATTTGTATCAAAGACTTCAATGCACAGACAATTAAATTTGTTTTATTTTTTTATTTACTGCTGTCAGCATCATGAAAGGAAAACACCTGTCTTGAAATATTTCTGCTATCAGACAGACAGTGATCAGGTACTGAACACCATTATCTTCTCAGCCGTTTTCTTGGCGTCTCCATATTACAATTACTTATCATCTACCGCATCTACGACTATGATATGTTGACGTTGTCATAGTAATAGCGTAAATACTGGAAGCAGTCTGCCTAAAATTTCAGACGTCATGACACGAAAAAGACGGAACGTGATCGGAATTGACATGATTCGAAGCAACCGTATTGCGCGTTCCATAATTTTGTATTGATGGTTTCACTTAGCAAGTTGTTTTTGTCGGTTCATTTGTGTCAACACTATGTTGTGTTTATCAGTGTTGTACATTCTACGATTTCTGACTAATGGTTTCACTCGTATCAGTGACATTTTGTGTTTGTTGCAATTATACACTCTGACTGATTGATGGTTTCGTTTGTGTAAACACCATGTTGGGTTTGTTGCAATTGTACATTCTATGATTTCAGATTGATGGTTAGGCCTAATTCACTTCTTCCAATACATGAATAAAACGTTTATAACATTTTACATTCCTAATTAAGTATTTACCTTGTTCGATTACATGTAGTTTCGTTTTAATAAGTAATGGTATAGATCCTATTTGATGTTTTGGCAAGCGAACAGGAATCTCAAGCAGTATATCCCAATCATATCCTTCGATGCTTTTAACGACTTCAAATCCACTTGTCTTAATCTTAAGATTAAGTAATTGGACAAAGCCATAATAAAAATCTAAAGTCTTTTGGGAATATTTATCAGCAACTTGTAAATTCCAATTTATTCGTATGCTTTGGGAACCATGGAAACGAAATATATGAAATCGTTTTCCTATGGATGTCAAATTCCCACGGAGATTTATTGATACTAAATCACCTTCCTTAAGATGAGACAGTTTACTTGTTATATCATAATCCTGTTCTAATCTACGACGCCATCTTGTGGCATATTTTGACCTGAGGTCACAGGTCACAGTTAAATCCTGTATCATATTTTTGTTTTGCATAAGAGACACAGCAACACGTTGGTATTCGAAGACTTTAAGTAGCTGAAGAGCAATATTTGATATATTTGGTCGACTTGCTTCCTTTCTGGTTTCCACAACGAAACAACTACAATAAACAAAGTTTTTCATAATCAAAAGAATTTTTCTGGTCAATATATATTTAACAATTAAATTTTTTAAAGTAGCTTAATAAAATCATGCTTATAAGAGAAGATGAGATATCGTATGGACACTCATATTTCGATAGCTTACAATTAACATGATTTGCATTAGCCAATCAGTGCTGTTTTATTCTTGTAGTTTAGTGTCACGTCACTTTTTCCTCATAATTTATTATTAGAGAAAGGTTTCAGATGATGTTATTTGATCTATGACATTGGTGAAAGGACTATTTGTGTATTCAATAAATTACGAAATCATACCCCAAAGAGTCCAAGCAAGCTTAAGCATAATTTTCTGGGACTGGACACTAGCGGTAATCATATTTGAATAGAACTGTATCACTGTCGTTGGAAACAAACTCATCTTGAGATAATGCGCAAAACAAATCACAAACACAGCTGTACATTATTTTGCACAAATATCCCATTTTGCAACCTTAATTTCGATATTGTCTATCACGCTTAAGCCCTTTGGTTTTCTCCCCCAAGTATTTGACATTGAGCGTACTCGATGAAGGTTATTCAAGAAACGTTTAATTAGGTGCGCACACTATTAGATATCTACGTGCTTATTTCTATCAGTTGGTCGATAACTCTGATGGGGAGCTATTTCTTCCCGAAGGTATAATCCGCCCAGTAGTCAGTGATTAGGCACTGAAATGCCTTATTAGATATGCCGTAGGTGCCATTGGTCATTTCAACAATATAATGTTTTGGCCCTTTGGTTTTCTTGCTACCAAAGACTTGATTTTATTTTGATTTTCTAAAGTTTCCCGATGAAGATTGTTCCCGAAACGCGTTGTCCCAACTAAATAAGACAGCTACGTGTTCATTATACACGAATACACTAATAAAACACTCCGTATGTAAAAAAGAAAAAAAAATACAGCCGGCCATAAAGTCAAAAGGGGAATGAGACAATGTGCTTCAAAAGAGTCATCATTTGGTTTATATCTAATAACCATATGTACATGGTGTAATTGTGTAATGATGAACACTACAATACTAACGTTGTTTTTTGTTCATGAATGCAGAAAGACACTTTATTGTCATCCGTAACGTCACGAAATGTCATTAATTCACATTTCATTCGATCACATCCTCCTATGCGTATTAGATGACTTTCCGTTTCCGTCCAGGTTTCTGCAATTAAACATGCAATATTAAATCTTTAATTGTGTGAATTTTTAGTTGAGTGCACTTAAATTTGCAATTTTAGTTCATTAACCACTTAAACACATATCAAATGACTAACAATGACAGAACACATGAAATGCTAGCTGACATTTATTTCATTTTCGTTTCTATTTTTATTTTGGTTTAGTTTTTGTTGCATCCGGATCGTTTATTTATTTGAAAATGTGTTCGGAATTGACAAAATGCCAGTTTCTGAATTCTTTGTCTTTTCCGTTGCTCTTGCATGGAACGGGAACCATTTTATCATCCATACGGGAAATAACTCAAATAAAACATGTCAAAAACGTATAATATTAGAATCAATTCGGGAAAAAAGTCTATTGAATACCTCGCAAGTCCCGTTTCTGCGCAAAACAAAAACATAACTGCATTACTGTTGTATGTAGCCCCTTTTCTTGGTAAGAATGTCACAAGCATGTAGAACAAACTGACAAAAAAAACATTATCCGAAAAAGAAATATAAAACCCAACATTCCTTCATTCAACAAATTCAGCTTTACATACCTACAAAATCATTCATTTTTGATAATCTCGACTGGGTATAATACCCAGAATCCTCGGGAGATGGCGCAGATGATAACCGACTTTTCAATGCATTTATTCGCGGACGTTCACATGGAAGATTAACAAATATTGGCTGTGGATTTTTGAAGTTTTGCTCTATAATAATAATAGGACTGCTTCCAACCAATGAAAGTGTGTCGTCATCAGGTGAATCTCGAGTGGCAGCTATCATGTCAGCTCCAACCGGAAGTACCTATAAAAATGATAATAATTTTCTGTTTAAGAAATAAAGAATTTGTAACTGCCATAGATGTAGTTCCTGTAATAACATGTATAATTAATCGTGTACATTCTTTTATAATCCCTTTTTTTCAGTAAATCTAAAATCAGCTACAAAAAATACAGGAATACCGAAACAGTCTATATCGCGCATGAATTTCTAATTGATTACATTGTAAATAGGAGATGCATGCAGTGTTTGTTAAGTACATTATCGAGTAACATGACGAGCTAGAGATAATAACAAGATATTGTATTATTGTTTATTTATCATGTCACTAATATGGGAGGTCTGGACCCATAAAACTAGCTTAAATATTGGAGTGCCTGTATCAAGGCAGAAAAGTGAGTAGTCATGAACGTGTGTGTTAGAAATAGCAGTTTTTCCTCTATTTATACGAATGTTTGATTGTATTTTCGGATTGTCGACAGTGTGTGTGGTATTTATTGCTTCTCATTTCATTTTATCATTATTAATAATTGCTGTAAATATGTGCAAAGAGCGTGACATTCTTCTTGCAAAGAGTGTAGCATTATTCTAACACTAGACACTCATGTATGCCCAATCCTCAAGACGAGTCGTGTATTTGACTCTTCCCGCACAATCTGTGGACGCTCTTTTCGGAGAGGTTGTGCTCCTCCGCGAACAAAGTAGATCCTATTTCTAGACCCGAGCTTCCCTCCAACATGATAATAAAACCAATAACAAAATTGCTGTCCTGTTTAGATCATGGCTATTTATATTATATTGTACTCAGTGTCTTACCGTGAATTTAATTTTAACTTCCTTTGTTCGTACACGTGAACCGATTGGACTAGATACTGTGACGTCACTATCAATCCTAGAGTCATGTTCTACTAAATTGTCATTAAACGTGATATATTCTGTTATTGGTCTCGCTACAACGACGTATACATTGCCTTCTGTGATATTGGTCTCAAGAACAGATAAATCCTAAAATTGATACATAGCATCTTAGAATAAATAGAATACATAAGAAAGATCATGTGTGTTATTAAAATACATGTCAATTTGTCATCAGTTTTCTTTAAAAAAAATTCATGCCTAGAGTACTGATTTTGATAATAAGCATACAACATGAAATATTCGTTCTGTATGAATGTTCTTTCAAAAAAGGCAATCATATGATAATGATGACGACGACGATGATGATGACAACGACGACCACGACGACGACGACGATGATGATGACTACGATGACGACGAGGATGATGATGACTACGACGACCACGACGACGACAATGATGATGATGATGATGAATTTGTAATCCATGGAGTAGGGAAGATGCTTGCTGATCGCAGTTCCTATTATATATTATAATGTAGTTGCTTAATATCCCTGGTTTGTGATTGGACAATGCTGTAATGTTCACGGTATCAATTCCACGGTTGAAAAATCATGAGTTTTGCCGATTACCGCTTACATCATCTTGTCAGTAATGTGGCAATGCACATGATTACATTAGAATGGAGATCACTGTATTGTATTTGAAAATTTCACGGCATCAATTGGAGATTTGATGGTAGCAAATTGAGTTTACTGGCGATGCAGTTCCAGAAGTAACATAACAAGTGGCACACCGTGGTGCAAGAAGGGCTACTCTTTCGGATCACCTGAATTCACCCCGATTTTTGGTGGGGTTTGTGTTGCTCATCAATAGTTTTCTGTGTTTTTTACACCTTGATTTTGTTTGTCTTTGTATCTTTTTTTATTGTCCACGTTTTTTTATTTTCCATATTGATATTTTCGATTTTTTTCATTACCTATTTTATTATCTTCTGACCATCTTTCAGCACTTACCGAATCATTTTCATCAAAATAAATGTTCTCAAAGGAATCAATACTTGTCCACGTGTTACTACTTGGATCAAAGGTTCGCAAAACTGGTTCATGGAAGAATCTCATATTTGATTTATTAAATGGAACAGCTACCTTTACATAACCCTGCAACAAAAATATTGTACTGTAATAAAACAAAATATATTGTTTTGCGCATGACGAGTTTCTGGATTACCATCATCTGATAAGTTCAAAAACAAATAAGAAAATAAGCTTATTTTAAAATCTTTATGAGCAAGAAAACCGGAGGGCTTCAACATGATACCCATAATCGGTCACAATGTGATATGATTGACGGGTGATGCAGTAAAGTAACTGTATATTTTAATGCTTGTCAACCGCAATCTTTGTGAGCAAAAAAACCAAAGGTGTTAAACAGGAGCGCCAATATCGCCTACGATTTGTTATGCTTGACGGGTGACGCAGTAAGCGAAGTGCACATGTTAATGCTTTTCAACTGTAGTCGAATAAGTAAAATATTTAGAAAGAAAAATTTTAATATGTATTATCAAAATCTTAAATGGCCATTATCATTTACGTTACCTATTTTAAAAGAATATAAAGAAAAATAAGTGGAAAAAAAGATTTTTCGCTTGGAAGGGAAATTTAACGTGATTCGAAGATTTTATTTAACTATGACTTACCTCCCTTAGATCGTGTTCATCAGAAATATCAATTTCTACAATATTCCCAATCAAGATCTCATACTGATCCACAGTGGCGGGATATGATGATGGGTTGAGAATCTTACACGAGAAAGAAAATGGCGGTTGTTTTACTTCATCTATCAAAACAATACATCCAACAGTCTCATCTCCTAACAAGTCATCAGTTTTACATCTGAAAGTTAAAATAATTCTTGTTTTTATTCGATTTATTATATATCTATATATATATAGATAGATATATAAACGTCTAGAAGCAAGTGACAACCATACAATATATCTATCCTACTGGATCTCAAAGTTACTTTAAAGGATACTAGGTTAATACTAAATATTATATACGTCTGAAAATTAAACCAAACAGTGTTAGAATTAGATTTTTAGAGCTGTCAAATTTTTGTTCTTCCCTCGACGGGATTTGAACCCACACCATTCGCTTAGTCTTACGTCCAGCACCCTAGACCAGAGTGGATGTGGTCGAGTGGTCTAGGGCGCTGGACGTAAGGCTAAGCGAATGGTGCTGCAGTGTATCAATGGTGTGGGTTCAAATCCCGTCGAGGGAAGAACAAACATTTGACAGCTCTAAAAATATAATTCTAACACTGTTTGGTTTAATTTTCAGACGTATATATATATATATATATATTTAAGATACAGTTAAACTAATTTCTTCGAATAACTGGAAGAAAACATTTGAACCGATCGAGTAGTTGTTCCGTTCCCTTAGATCGAGTAGTTGTTCCCTTAGATCGAGTAGTTGTTCCATTAGATCGAGTAGTTGTTCCCTTAGATCGAGTAGTTGTTCCCTTAACTTATTGTACATATGATTGTACCATAGGTGAGAATAGCAACATTCGAACTGCTTACCATAGCGAGCACCTGAGTTCACCCCCGGTTTTTGCTGGGGGTCCGTGTTGCTCATCTTTCGAGTTTTTATGTAGTCCTGTTATGTGTCTTTACGCTTTGAGTTCTGTGTTGTGATGTCCGTTACGATTTCCATATATAAAACAATGTTCGGTTCGTCTTTACCTCCAGTTGTTTGTTGCAGGGGTCATGACTTATTTACGTTATTTGTGTTTCTTTGCTCATAGTGTTGTGTTTTTGTTTTGTTTGTCTTCTTCGTGTGTACCCTATGTTGCCAGTTTTTCTGGATTGTCCATTTTTGATTGTCCCTTCGATATTCTCTAACTTTTATTTATCCATTTTGATAAATTATGCATCTGATAATATTATAACGAATATTAACTGTAAAGTTAATAAGTTAATATTCGTTATAATATTATTATCAGATGCATAATTTATCAAAATTATGAAATAGAACACTTTTAATGGATTAATACTTTTATACAATGTCATATGAATCTCAAGAGGAACAAAACAAAAAAAATGATAAAAATGATATGCTAACAAGTGGATATGACAAATAATTCTACATATTTTTAATACTTAATGTAATTAAAACATTGAAGATAAACATCATTATTTTGTCATTAAATGAAAAACAAACCAGTTTCTAAAATCCAGAAAGATAACACTAACACACATATACATGATCGCTCACTTTCCTGTCTTGGTACAGGCACTTCAATGTAAAGTGGCGGGGTTAACTAGTTTCATGTGCACAAACCGTCCGTCAAAATTATTATTCTATTAATAAATGATTGATAAACATATACAAGGTTTATGGTGTTTAACGCCACATTCAACAATATTTCAGCTATATCGTGGCTAAAACATATAAAAGTACATCTCGTATATTTGTAAACATGATCTCATTTTGAATATAGCTTCTGACTTGAATAAATCATTCAATCATAAAAAAATAATATATATGATTTCGTATACATTAAAAAAATATTCATTGATAAAAAACAGTTTTATAATTATGACCTATTTTCCCAGGGTATGTTTAATTGAATCAATGTCTATATTGTTTTATAATTGATTTTGTTCATTAATTATTTGTAGATTTTAAACCTATTAGTATTGCCATTCATACAATAAACTTTAATGGTCATGGCAAACGTTACAACATTTGAAATAATATTTATTTATTATGAAAATTGTGATGTTTGATTTTCTATATTAAAATGAAAGAAAATGGTTACTAAAATCAATATGGTATATAATATTATTATCTAGACAATATCTGTCTGTGTTTCAGTATTGTCGATAGCGATAGGATCTAATAATAGTGAAAGCAATATTTGTTTTGTTGTTTGTTGACACCATATAAAGTCAATGAAAATCAAAGATCCATATTTTAAGAGAATTGTAAATATTAGATCATCTATGAAAAACAAGCCATCATGTTATGAAGAGAAAGTTTGAATAGAAGGTTGGTTTTGTTTATGGTGTTTAACGCCACTTTCAACAATATTTCAGTTATAACGTGGCGGTCAGTTTTATTGGTGGAGGAAACCGGAGTACCCGAAGAAAATCACCGATGAAGGTCGTAAGTCACTTACAACCTTCATCACATGATATTGTATTAAGTACACCTCGCCATGAACGGGGTTCGAACTCACAATCATTTTATAGTTTAAATAGAGAAGTTCAAGATATTCCACTAATATCAACAAAAAGAATAACCACCTCTCATCTCAAACCATTCAACATAAAAAAGAACACATCATATTCCTTTACAAATCAAGAACCTGGCTTTAAGACAGACACATAAATGTGGTGGGATTTAACTATGTATCCTTCATCCACCTATTGCATCAAATTTGTCATTGTACGGTTTTATGTACATTTTGCATTAAGTGGTCATTTAGTGCAGCTGATACATCTGTATCTACATTCCTCAGCGCATGGTGAAACCCTGAAATGTTTGTTATATGATATTGCAGAACGAATGGTATTATAAAACCACACAGAGATTTTCGTAATAAGTTCACCAAGCAAGTCAGACAGAGAACGAAACCGAACAATGAAAACACGGTATAAACATACAGCTAAAACAACAAACAAATAAATGTAAGAACAACCGCAATTCTCACAGAAACCGGAAGTGAACATGATATTGCATAAGGGACATACCCAAAAGCGAATATTTACGTTTCGATCTATTGATGATATTTTGTCACTTCAAGCAATAGTTTTTGTGACCTATCCATCATTTCACTAAGAAGGATTGTCTTTAGCCTATAAGACTAGTTTAACCCCGCCACTTTTGATTGAAGTGCCTGTACCAATCCAGGAAGGTGAGTGATCATATAAGCATCGAGTGTTTTATAATTTGCAGATCTAATCTTTGAAACATGAGATATAATTTTCACTTTTAAAGATGAAAAAAGTCGTTACGATAATTGGAATACTTACACATGGTTTTTGAACTTTGACACATTGGCCTGCCAGACGAAGTCTATGACGTCATCAAGAATCGTAGAAATGACGTCAGCTGCTATTTCTGCAAGTGAAACAGTTAAAAAGTTCAATAGGAACAGATTTAACATATTAAATTCATCAGTGTAATATGGAAAAATTTCGCACTGAATTGACATTGTGTAGACAAGCATATCTAAAAATGGCCGACGTTTCCGTTAAAATGATGATACAGATGGCGTACCCAGGTATTCAACAAGATGCTCCAGTAATCGATCTTCCTTTTTTCTAAATTGTAGGTAGTTTTCAGTCGGGTTTTAGTTGCATTGTTGTGTGATATGTTCACATTTTGTTTCCTTAGCGAGAAACATGTTACAAACATATCTTAAAGATAACGTAAAAATTTTTTACATATGTGAATTTTGATGAGGAAATTGAAGAAATAATTTAAGTAATCAGTGATAATATAATTATCTATGTGTGCACCGTAGTTGTCGCTATGGTATAACAGTTGGATTTATTTCTGCCTAAGCAATCTGTGTCAACCATCACAAAGTTTTCGATTTTTGCTCTTACCCGTTCCAAATTGTACTCGTGACAACCTTATGTGACCAAGTTTGCTAGTGCCTTACCAAAGGTTAGTGATCTTGCATATACTCATGATGACTTATGCCAATAAAAAATTCTTACCACCATGATATAGTATGCACCACGTTTTTTTCGGACGCAACAGTGTTTTGAAATTTGGATTCGAAATTAAACTCCAAATGTTTATTTTTGGAAAATAACAACGCAGATATCTAATTTAGTGCGTACGACGCGTTCCGATAATAATCTTCATCAATATCAAAAGACTAGAAAGACTAATAATTTAATAGCTTTTCGGAAGCAACAAAACTAAAGGACCAAAACATGCTAGCCAATATCGGACAGAAAGATTAACTAGGTGGGCATGGACATAATATTACTTATTGTATTGCTCTTTCGGTTCTTTATGCATCAACACTTTTTGTAAATATGAACATCATGCTCGTGAACATTTCTTTGAATTATAGTCCTTTTGCTAATGCATATTTCAAGGATGTATAGATTATATTTTGATCGGTTTTCCGAATATACTAAAAATTCATAAAATGACTCTTTGCATAATGTTATTAGAAATATTAGACGTTATCTATATCATATATACTATTTGCGACGACTATGATGAAACATGGAGAACATATACTTGTGTCTAATTTAAAACAAAAAATAACTCGAAGTTATACATACCCTTTTCTTGGTAATCATATTCACTATAAGGCGTTCGGTTGCTCAAGGCACTCGATAATGTCATTTCAGTTCTACTTTTACACGAATTTCTTGATAACATAACTGATTTTCGTGGTCTATGTTTATCATCTCCCTCATTTTCATTGTTAAAAACATCTTCCTCACCGTTATCGTCTAACACAGAATCATGTTCGTCCTCTGAATTACACTCTGTATCTTTCTGATCTGATTTAGACGTCTGACCCTTAACAATATCAGGATCGCTTCCTTTTTCCTTTTCAAAATTCATATCTGCGAATTTAACTCCACTTTCATAGCTCATGTTGCCTTTGTTATCTCTATCCCTTTCCTCTACGAATTGCCGTTTGTTTTTATTCTGTACTTGGTTTCTATGTATCTTCGGACTTGCGTTCTCCATAGAAACATTTGTGTTATCTTTTGACGTTGTCAAACTTTGCGTGTTTGGTCTAATCAACGTCGTAAAACATGTATTAAACAAATTATTATTACCATTCATACGGTAAACCTTATTTGTCTCCTTTGTAATTTCATTATTTCTCTTGCATAATTTATCGCCATTAGTGTCTGTTTGGCGGGAAGGTGGTGATTTGCGTGAAATTATCACTTGATTGGGTAATAATCTAGAACCACACGATATGTCATTCTGAAATGTATCTTGAACTTTGTGACCTTTATGGACCGGATATTTAGTTTTAGATGGCTGTCGGTCATTTGACTGTTGTCCATGTGTGTTGTGCCGATGACAACATTTGCATTGTCTTTCTTCTGGTATGTACACTTTGTTTCCATTTGATTTCGTTTTGAATTGTTGCTTCCTTGTGTTATTTAAATTTTCATATTTCGAGTTGTCTTTACTCCTTGATTTAGCAGGAACGTATCCATTTGTCTGACTATAATCTTTGCTTTGTAATGTTTTCCCATTTTGTTTATGTTGTTCTTTCACAGAATATACAACAGCATGAGATGAGTCGGTCTTTACATTGTTGATTGTTGCATTACTTTTATTTTGAGGCTTACATTGCACAATTGTCTTACTATTTTTAGAATCATAATTTAATCGACTATTTGAAACTTGCCCATTTGTTAATCGATGATGTTGTGACTTAGTTATTACATTCGTTTGACCGACTCTCTGGGATTCCGGGTTGGAATTCGTTTGACCTAATCTCTGATTTTCGGCGTTAATTTTTGTTTGATCTACGGTCTGATATACCGTGTTGGCATTCGTTGGATCGGCGGTCTGATATTCAGTATTGGTATTCGTATTTGTATCATACCGTTGAGCATTTTGTGAATTTTCTAGTGCGTGATTACTACCCCTAACGCCATTTTGATCATCTACATCCATTTTGTGATGATCTTTATTAATTTCACTATCAATGTTCACCCTCTCTTCAAAATGAATGTTAGAATCAATAATATCATAAGAACTGATGACATTTTGATCATGTTTGGTAATGTGTTCTTCATTTCCCGTCATCACATCTCTTATTCCAATTGAATCAGTTTCTTGTTCCAATGTCTTTTGTAAGACACGTTCTGTTTCAAGTTCGTCGTCCTCATAGATATTATCATAAACAAGTGTTTTAGATTTAACGATGAGACAATCAGTAGACACACACTCGTTTCTATCACGTGTTATATTTGTTTTGTCTATAGTTCCCGCCAATTTTGTTGTAGAAATACGATGATCATTAGAACGTTTATTTTTTATTTCGGATCTTTTACCGATATTAGTTCTTTTTTTATTTCTTTCCTTAGCAACATTCTTCTGTGTAACTTTAAGCACGTCATATCGTTGATTTACACCTGTATCGGTATTATCGGAACCAACCTTTCTTGTTCCCATATTTTCATCACCGGAAGTTCCCACGTTTTTCATTTCCATACAATTTGTTGCGATTGCAGCATTTGATGATCTATGCGAATCTTGCACGTTTTCACTAGTGAAATCGACATTTTCATTTCCCTGTGAAATAGATTGTAGAACTGGTGTATTTCCATCTAAGACCTCGTGATCTTTCCCACTTTGCATAGATGTTTCAGTATCACTCCCTGAATTCAAGTTTTGTTTTAATTCTGTCTTTTCTTCCATTGTTTTCTCTTCAGTTTCAATAGGGTCTTGCTTACTTTGCTCCATTTTGTCCATGTCATCACTATCCTTATTTAATTTTTCGCTATATTGGTTTATGCTTGAGTGTGTTTGTGGTGCGTCTGTCGTGTTGTTTGATTGGTGGCCGGGACTATTTTCTCTGATGTCGGTATTTGATACTGTTTGCTCGCCTGATGGATTCTCGTTCCGATTTCTTTCGGAATTTTCTACCTGAGTTTTATTTGTATTATCTAATAGTGACTGTTTTCCATTTTCCCATAATGCAACATGTTCGCCTGAAGATGCGTCATATTGCGTTATCGTTGCTTCTTCCGTTGTCGATTTTTTTATTGATGCGTCCTCTTCTAATTGTGCATCATTTTCTAAAGACTTATCATGCATATCGGACGGAGAATCAATCTTAATTTCAACACTATTACTATCTGAAACAGGACATAACATTTGCTCGGATGAATTATCCGTTGTCAAACAAGCTGATACAGCTCTGCGCATGAGCGTTAAGTCTCTATATACATCTCTTAATGTGTAATTGTTTCTATATTTAAAAGGTGTAAATACACCCGCGTCAATGTTTGCCAAATTTTCAGGAAGATTTAAAAGCATGCTTCTGTTAGGAGTTGAATTCTCTGAATCTAGTATTTCAAGATTTGCTTTACTGTCTGACAAACTCTCCCGTTTCACTGCGTCGTCATCGTCATGTTTATTATTGTTAGAATTATATCTAAGCTGTTCAGGCACAATAAGTCCCTCCTTCATCATTTTTGAAGCTACGATATCTGATAATTGACGAGACAATTTCGGTTTCGGTTGTTTATTCCGAAGAGCTGCCAAAACAGTGGAAGGTGTTGGCCAACGCTTTTCACGTTTCATTTCTCCTAGATTTTGGCACATATCAGAACCGAATATTTTTCTGTTTTTAGAAAAACGTCTTGATAGTCTCAAATTTTCATTATCAGATGAAAACCTTCTTGACGTTCGTAATTCTTCAATTTCGGATGTTTTCATTCCTGGCAATCGTTGAGATGACGTTGATGGAGTAGGAGGAGGAGACATTTCGATAATCCTCGGCTCCATCAACATTTTACTAATCCTCTCCTTTTTCTCATCACTTAAATCGGTTCTTTTTTGGCAAATTTCCAACGCAAGTCTTTGAACTTCATTCATTGTTTGTTATAAATCTGCCAAAAGAAAGATAATTTTAAAACACGTGTATATATTCCACACTTCGCATCAATGACAGTTACACAGATACCTGAATTACAATTTAAATGTTGTTTACAATATTTGATTAATAGATTGTGTAAGTTAGTCATGAAAGTCACAAACCAAGAAAGTAAACAAAAATAGCTTCCTTTTTTCATATTTAATCTACACGTGATCGCAACAATGTAAATAGTAATGCTTTCTTGGTAATATAAAGTTCATCAACAAGAAGACCGTAATTGGCCAGAAATGGAGCGCTGGCCTATGAAGGAACAACAATGGCTGAATGGATGTTTATACATCATTCCAGCTTCCAATAATATTATGAAAATAAAGTTTAAACAATAATAATGGTCAACAATTCCACCAATATCAACATCACGAACAATTACCTCTCACCTCAAATGAAGTAATTGTTTTCTCTCTATAAATAATTTACGATATATAGAGAGAATATTAAATCATCCATTTTGTTAACATTTTAGTATGTTTTTATATTGATGTTCATTTGAGAAAAATATAAAATAGTAATTAGAGGTGACAGTACAAATATACAACCGAGGTAAACAGACTGACACTAGGAATCATAACGTCAAATGCGTATTTATCACTTTACATATAATGGTGTCCATCACGATGTCAATATCAGATGATGTTCGTGTTGTTTAACAGTAACACGACTGGTATCACTGGTGGAGCAGAAACTGCTAACCTTTCTAATGGAGCCGTAATGAAAGCGGGAGGTTTGGCGCTTTAAAATCTGATTCAACCCACCATTTCTTTAGAAATGCCTGTACCAAGTCAGGGTCATTACGGTTTTCACAGTTTTCCGGTTGTTGACTGATTTTGTCTGTTTATATACTTAGGAGTTTTGACTTTCCCTTTGGAAGATTGTTCGGAGTTCGGTAATTTTGTTATTACCTTTATGGACTGAATTCATCTCCGATTTTAGTGGGGTTTGCTTTATCCAATCTTTACCTTTTTACGTAGTGTTTTGTAGATCATTGTTTGTCCTTTTGTCTTTTATCTGTTGGCCACTGTGGTGTCTGTCCTTCTATTTATGGCTTACGATTACCTCTTTGGTATCTTCAAACTTTTTTTTTAGAAATAAAATTACTTAAGATCAGACAACTCGAATTGAAATAAAGAACTAGAAACTTCAAAAATTTGAGTAACCCCATCACAATTCATTATGTACATCGTGTATAATGATGGCATACGCATCACTTTCAGGCGGAAATTGTATTTTTGTATGTAATAGTACTCAAATTGAAAATAATGAACAATAAAGTTTGATATAATACCCCTGTATAAAACAAACAAAAATAACAACACAAAGAAAATAGGAATACAAAAAGAAAACAATGACGGTAAACAATTTCACCCATATCAACAAAACGTACAACCATCTCTTACCCCAAACCATTGAAATAACAATGTCGTATGGCGTTGAAAATCCAAGTCCTGTCTTGGGACAGAAGCAAAGAACGAAATATTGTTTATCCACGGAAATCTTACTGGATATTATCACCACGCATCAAATATTTATAACACATTTACTATGATTTAAAACGTGGTAGTGAGGTCAGGTATTAAGTTCATATGACAACTACAATGCCATCCTAACAAACACTGCATATATTGAATACAATTTTTTGATTGGTGTTTGTTTATTTAATATGAACTCGTACTATGCACGTACTCGAAAAAATTACCACAACCCTGACATTCTATTACTAGCCTTGTACTCGTACACGTCAAAATTATCTCATCAGTGAGCGCTTAAATAAAAGGAAAATACGTGATGAAAAGTCACTCAATATAATAACCGTTAATGTTCGAACAGGTAATACATCGTAATCAAATATTTTATGTCGGCAATGCCACGTGATTCGGAAGCTGAAGTTCTTTCTTTTGCTTTATGGATTGCACCCGTCGTAAAAATAGATCCGTAAAAAATGAGGTCAAATAAGACAACGCTCGAAAACATGTCGTCTGCTAACAATATACAACATGAACATCCCATAATGGCGGATTCATTCATGATGACGATTATTCTTTTGGGAGATTACGATTTTAATTTATAAAACTGGTCGATTTTAATTCTACAATGCATAGAAAATGTGATTTTTAATTAACAAATATAGAAAAAGCATATTTAATAGTATTTGGTTTTTTTGCACTTAGTCAGAATTTATTTTACCAGACAGTTCCCACGTGGTTTGAGCATATTTTATTCACCAGATACACATTTTAAAATTGATTAGATACACAATAGATGGATATCAATAAAATTTATCAGGAATTTCATCTAAATTAAAAATCGCAATTAATTTTATTTCAAATAGAAACAAAGAAGATCGAAGTTGTAGTTATGCAAATCACAATTAATATTCTTTTGCCTCCAAGCACTGAATACTTTGATTAACTCTCCTGATTATACCGGTCATAAGAAACGAAAATATGTTTGTCAAAACAAAATATATTTTTCCCACTAAAAAGAAAATGATTGGTCCCTAATGTAACATTACTCACCATTTATTATATTTGATAATCAACTATAAATTAATATAGCTTGTAGCAAATAATTTTAAATGTTGCAAGTGGGAAATTATTACATGAGTTGTAATTCTGGATTGATGTATTTTATGGGTGTTTAAAGTCAATTGTCGCAATATTAGAACATATGCTTTATTAATTAAGAAATTCAGAGCACTTGGTGACAGCCACCGACCTTCCATACGTCTTTTATAAACTTTACAATTTAACGCTTGTGTCGAGTACACATACAACCAGAGAACTTGGTGATCGCCACCGACCTTCCACACGTAATTGATAAAATGTTAACATTTAACGGTTGTATCGAGTGTACCGGCAACCAGAGAACTTGGTGAAAACCATTGACCATCCACACGTCGTCTATCAACATTAACATTTAACGGTTGTTTCGCGTACGGCGGCAACCAGAGAACTTGGTGATCGCCACCGACCTTCCACACGTAATTGATAAAATTTAAACATTTAACGGTTGTATCGAGTGTACCGGCAACCAGAGAACTTTGTGATAACCACCGACCTTCCACACGTCACTTATAACCAGCAATTAATGGTTGTTTCGAGCACACCGGAAACCAGAGAACTTTGGTGACCACCACAGACCTTCCACCCGTCACTTATGACGTTTAACATTTAACTGTTGTATCGAGTACACCGGCAACCAGAGAACTTGCTGACAACCATCGACCGTGCACACGTCTTTTATAAACATTAACATTTAACGGTTGTGTCGAGTACACCGGTGGCAACCAGAGAACTTGGTGATACTTCAACAACCAACAAGGCATTTATAATAAAGCTTAACATTTTATGTTGTATCAAGTACACCTGTGTATGGGATAGGAGTCAAACTCAAAGGGAAGTAATAGGTGAAGGCAGAAGTAGATATAACTTCCCATGTCAATATGCAGAACGTATTCTAGCGTTATGTTAGATCTGTCATTTTTGAGATCACGGAATAATTCAATGACTCGTCCATTTCCTTCCTGCTTCTATAATAACCCTGTATTACGTAACATTAAAACTGTTTTGCTGTTATTATGTGCAAACAATCTGATTAATGCATATTGTCAAGTACAATGTTCAAACATCTCGAAGATATTTGGAATATCATTTGCATTTGAAATTGTGCTAAAAACAATTGCATATAATTATATAAATGCATGCGTCAGAGATAGTGTGCCTCCCGAGCTCATACTAATTTTGAAGTTTGAAAAGAAATCAATTCATATTCAAAAATATAGTTGAATAACATACGTTCTAAATATGTGATTTTATCCATTTAATGTCTCTTGTATTTGTACATATAATTCGTTTGATTAACAGACAAGTATGTTGGTTTATTTCTAATGGTCTTCTAGGTGTCTAAGTTAACATAAAATGTGTTCACGCGACGATATAACTGAAATATTGCTAGAGTTGGCGTTAAACATCAATCAATCACTCAATCAATCCGAGCTCATACTAGACAAGGAACCAGTTTTGTGGTTCGGACAGTGCTAATATAAACACTTCTATTTGATACGTATCATCACACAATGCAATTAATGTGTATTTATTTTGATTTAATTTGTATGTTATTAATTTGAAGCCTTACATTAAAAAAAAAGGGCAATGGTTGACAACGTATCTAACCATGACTTGGACCACTCTTAAAGTATACTTCATACATCGAGTGGGCTTTAACTTGGACCACTCTTAAAGTATACTTCATACGTCGAGTGGGCTTTAACATGGACCACTCTTAAAGTATACTTCATACGTCGAGTGGGCTTTAACATGGACCACTCTTAAAGTATACTTCATACGTCGAGTGGGCTTTAACATGGACCACTCTTAAAGTATACTTCATACGTCGAGTGGGCTTTAACATGGACCATTCTTAAAGTATACTTCATACGTCGAGTGGGCTTTAACATGGACAACTCTTAAAGTATACTTCATACGTCGAGTGGGCTTTAACATGGACCACTCTTAAAGTATACTTCAAACTTCGAGTGGGCTTTAACATGGACCAATCATAAAGTATACTTCATACGTCGAGTGGGCTTTAACATGGACCACTCTTAAAGTATACTTCATACGTCGAGTGGGCTTTAACATGGACCACTCTTAAAGTATACTTCATACGTCGAGTGGGCTTTAACATGGACCACTCTTAAAGTATACTTCATACGTCGAGTGGGCTTTAACATGGACCACTCTTAAAGTATACTTCATACGTCGAGTGGGCTTTAACATGGACCACTCTTAAAGTATACTTCATACGTCGAGTGGGCTTTAACATGGACCACTCTTAAAGTATACTTCATACGTCGAGTGGGCTTTAACATGGACCACTCTTAAAGTATATTTCATACGTCGAGTGGGCTTTAACATGGACCACTCTTAAAGTATACTTCATACGTCGAGTGGGCTTTAACATGGACCACTCTTAAAGTATACTTCATACGTCGAGTGGGCTTTAACATGGAACAATCATAAAGTATACTTCATACGTCGAGTGGGCTTTAACATGGACCACTCTTAATGTATACTTCATACGTCGAGTGGGCTTTAACATGGACCACTCTTAAAGTATACTTCATACGTCGAGTGGGCTTTAACATGGACCACTCTTAAAGTATACTTCATACGTCGAGTGGGCTTTAACGTGGACCACTCTTAAAGTATACTTCATACGTCGAGTGGGCTTTAACATGGACCACTCTTAAAGTATACTTCATACGTCGAGTGGGCTTTAACATGGACCACTCTTAAAGTATACTTCATACGTCGAGTGGGCTTTAACATGGACCACTCTTAAAGTATACTTCATACGTCGAGTGGGTTTTAACATGGACCACTCTTAAAGTATACTTCATACGTCGAGTGGGCTTTAATATGGACCACTCTTAAAGTATATTTCATACGTCGAGTGGGCTTTAACATGGACCACTCTTAAAGTATACTTCATACGTCGAGTGGGCTTTAACATGGACCACTCTTAAAGTATACTTCATACGTCGAGTGGGCTTTAACATGGACCACTCTTAAAGTATACTTCATACGTCGAGTGAGCTTTAACATGGACCACTCTTAAAGTATACTTCATACGTCGAGTGGGCGTTAACATGGACCACTCTTAAAGTATACTTCATACGTCGAGTGGGCTTTAACATGGACCACTCTTAAAGTATACTTCATACGTCGAGTGGGCTTTAACATGGACCACTCTTAAAGTATACTTCATACGTCGAGTGGGCTTTAACATGGACCACTCTTAAAGTATACTTCATACGTCGAGTGGGCTTTAACATGGACCACTCTTAAAGTATACTTCATACGTCGAGTGGGCTTTAACATGGACCACTCTTAAAGTATACTTCATACGTCGAGTGGGCTTTAACATGGATCACTCTTAAAGTATACTTCATACGTCGAGTGGGCTTTAACATGGACCACTCTTAAAGTATACTTCATACGTCGAGTGGGCTTTAACATGGACCACTCTTAAAGTATACTTCATACGTCGAGTGGGCTTTAACATGGACCACTCTTAAAGTATACTTCATACGTCGAGTGGGCTTTAACATGGACCACTCTTAAAGTATACTTCATACGTCGAGTGGGCTTTAACATGGACCACTCTTAAAGTATACTTCATACGTCGAGTGGGCTTTAACATGGACCACTCTTAAAGTATATTTCACACGTCGAGTGGGCTTTAACATGGACCACTCTTAAAGTATACTTCATACGTCGAGTGGGCTTTAACATAGACCACTCTTAAAGTATACTTCATACGTCGAGTGGGCTTTAACATGGACCACTCTTAAAGTATACTTCATACGTCGAGTGGGCTTTAACATGGACCACTCTTAAAGTATACTTCATACGTCGAGTGTGCTTTAACATGGACCACTCTTAAAGTATACTTCATACGTCGAGTGGGCTTTAACATGGACCACTCTTAAAGTATACTTCATACGTCGAGTGGGCTTTAACATGGACCACTCTTAAAGTATACTTCATACGTCGAGTGGGGGTTAACATGGACCACTCTTAAAGTATACTTCATACGTCCAGTGGGCTTTAACATGGACCACTCTTAAAGTATATTTCATACGTCGAGTGGGCTTTAACATGGACCACTCTTAAAGTATACTTCATACGTCGAGTGGGCTTTAACATGGACCACTCTTAAAGTATACTTCATACGTCGAGTGGGCTTTAACATGGACCACTCTTAAAGTATACTGCATACTTCGAGTGAGCTTTAACATGGACCAATCTTAAAGTATACTTCATACGTCGAGTGGGCTTTAACATGGACCACTCTTAAAGTATACTTCATACGTCGAGTGGGCTTTAACATGGACCACTCTTAAAGTATACTTCATACGTCGAGTGGGCTTTAACATGGACCAATCATAAAGTATACTTCATACGTCGAGTGGGCTTTAACATGGACCACTCTTAAAGTATACTTCATACGTCGAGTGGGCTTTAACATGGACCACTCTTAAAGTATACTTCATACGTCGAGTGGGCTTTAACATGGACCACTCTTAAAGTATACTTCATACGTCGAGTGGGCTTTAACATGGACCACTCTTAAAGTATACTTCATACGTCGAGTGGGCTTTAACATGGACCACTCTTAAAGTATACTTCATACGTCGAGTGGGCTTTAACATGGACCACTCTTAAAGTATACTTCATACGTCGAGTGGGCTTTAACATGGACCACTCTTAAAGTATACTTCATACGTCGAGTGGGCTTTAACATGGACCAATCATAAAGTATACTTCATACGTCGAGTGGGCTTTAACATGGACCACTCTTAATGTATACTTCATACGTCGAGTGGGCTTTAACATGGACCACTCTTAAAGTATACTTCATACGTCGAGTGGGCTTTAACATGGACCACTCTTAAAGTATATTTCATACGTCGAGTGGGCTTTAACATGGACCACTCTTAAAGTATACTTCATACGTCGAGTGGGCTTTAACATGGACCACTCTTAAAGTATACTTCATACGTCGAGTGGGCTTTAACATGGACCACTCTTAAAGTATACTTCATTCGTCGAGTGGGCTTTAACATGGATCACTCTTAAAGTATACTTCATACGTCGAGTGGGCTTTAACCTGAACCACTCTTAAAGTATACTTCATACGTCGAGTGGGCTTTAACATGGACCACTCTTAAAGTATACTTCATACGTCGAGTGGGCTTTAACATGGACCACTCTTAAAGTATACTTCATACGTCGAGTGGGCTTTAACATGGACCACTCTTAAAGTATACTTCATACGTCGAGTGGGCTTTAACATGGACCACTCTTAAAGTATATTTCACACGTCGAGTGGGCTTTAACATGGACCACTCTTAAAGTATACTTCATACGTCGAGTGGGCTTTAACATGGACCACTCTTAAAGTATACTTCATACGTCGAGTGAGCTTTAACATGGACCACTCTTAAAGTATACTTCATACGTCGAGTGGGCTTTAACATGGACCACTCTTAAAGTATACTTCATACGTCGAGTGGGCTTTAACATGGACCACTCTTAAAGTATACTTCATACGTCGAGTGGGCTTTAACATGGACCACTCTTAAAGTATACTTCATACGTCGAGTGAGCTTTAACATGGACCACTCTTAAAGTATACTTCATACGTCGAGTGGGCGTTAACATGGACCACTCTTAAAGTATACTTCATACGTCGAGTGGGCTTTAACATGGACCACTCTTAAAGTATATTTCATACGTCGAGTGGGCTTTAACATGGACCACTCTTAAAGTATACTTCATACGTCGAGTGGGCTTTAACATGGACCACTCTTAAAGTATACTTCATACGTCGAGTGGGCTTTAACATGGACCACTCTTAAAGTATACTGCATACTTCGAGTGAGCTTTAACATGGACCACTCTTAAAGTATACTTCATACGTCGAGTGGGCTTTAACATGGACCACTCTTAAAGTATACTTCATACGTCGAGTGGGCTTTAACATGGACCACTCTTAAAATATACTTCATACGTCGAGTGGGCTTTAACATGGACCAATCATAAAGTATACTTCATACGTCGAGTGGGCTTTAACATGGACCACTCTTAAAGTATACTTCATACGTCGAGTGGGCTTTAACATGGACCACTCTTAAAGTATACTTCATACGTCGAGTGGGCTTTAACATGGACCACTCTTAAAGTATACTTCATACGTCGAGTGGGCTTTAACATGGACCACTCTTAAAGTATACTTCATACGTCGAGTGGGCTTTAACATGGACCACTCTTAAAGTATACTTCATACGTCGAGTGGGCTTTAACATGGACCACTCTTAAAGTATACTTCATACGTCGAGTGGGCTTTAACATGGACCACTCTTAAAGTATACTTCATACGTCGAGTGGGCTTTAACATGGACCAATCATAAAGTATACTTCATACGTCGAGTGGGCTTTAACATGGACCACTCTTAATGTATACTTCATACGTCGAGTGGGCTTTAACATGGACCACTCTTAAAGTATACTTCATACGTCGAGTGGGCTTTAACATGGACCACTCTTAAAGTATACTTCATACGTCGAGTGGGCTTTAACATGGACAACTCTTAAAGTATACTTCATACGTCGAGTGGGTTTAACATGGACCACTCTTAAAGTATACTTCATACGTCGAGTGGGCTTTAATATGGACCACTCTTAAAATATACTGCATACGTCGAGTGGGCTTTAACATGGACCACTCTTAAAGTATACTTCATACGTCGAGTGGGCTTTAACATGGACCACTCTTAAAGTATACTTCATACATCGAGTGGGCTTTAATATGGACCACTCTTAAAGTATATTTCATACGTCGAGTGGGCTTTAACATGGACCACTCTTAAAGTATGCTTCATAGGTCGAGTGGGCTTTAACATGGACCACTCTTAAAGTATACTTCATACGTCGAGTGGGCTTTAACATGGACCACTCTTAAAGTATACTTCATAGGTCGAGTGGGCTTTAACATGGACCACTCTTAAAGTATACTTCATACGTCGAGTGGGCTTTAACGTGGACCAATCATAAAGTATACTTCATACGTCGAGTGGGCTTTAACATGGACCACTTTTAAAGTATACTTCATACGTCGAGTGGGCTTTAACATGGACCACTCTTAAAGTATACTTTATACGTCGAGTGGGTTTTAACATGGACCACTCTTAAAGTATACTTCATACGTCGAGTGGACTTTAACATGGACCACTCTTAAAGTATGCTTCATACGTCGAGTGGGCTTTAACATGGACCACTCATAAAGTATACTTCATACGTCGATTGGGCTTTAACATGGACCAATCATAAAGTATACTTCATACGTCGAGTGGGCTTTAACATGGACCACTCTTAAAGTATACTTCATACGTCGAGTGGGCTTTAACACGGACCACTCTTAAAGTATACTTCATACGTCGAGTGGGCTTTAACATGGACCACTCTTAAAGTATACTGCATACGTCGAGTGGGCTTTAACATGGACCACTCTTAAAGTATACTTCATACGTCGAGTGGGCTTTAACATGGACCACTCTTAAAGTATACTTCATACGTCGAGTGGGCTTTAACATGGACCACTCATAAAGTATACTTCATACGTCGAGTGGGCTTTAACATGGACCAATCATAAAGTATACTTCATACGTAGAGTGGGCTTTAACATGGACCACTCTTAAAGTATACTTCATACGTCGAGTGGGCTTTAACATGGACCACTCTTAAAGTATACTTCATACGTCGAGTGGGCTTTAACATGGACCACTCTTAAAGTATACTTCATACGTCGAGTGGGCTTTAACATGGACCACTCATAAAGTATACTTCATACGTCGAGTGGGCTTTAACATGGACCAATCATAAAGTATACTTCATACGTCGAGTGGGCTTTAACATGGACCACTCTTAAAGTATACTTCATACGTCGAGTGGGCTTTAACATGGACCACTCTTAAAATATACTTCATACGTCGAGTGGGCTTTCGTCGTTTACTAAAAGGTGTTTTGGACTTGGACATTCAGTTATCAAAAAAGGGGGGGGGGGGTTGGAATCTAATTAACTAATTTAACGCCGCCACATTTTTGTGTCTATTGCAAACCATTCTCTGGATATCCATCAGTATATGGAGCGGTTTTTTTGTGTTCATTAATTTAGCATATCTGATGAAGGCGTGGTGAGCACTGAAATGGATATTTATGTATGTATTACTACCATTAGGTTGATATCTCTGTAATTAAATCGACAAAGCTGAAAGACCATTTCGACGACAACAAACTCGGCGATAGGTAATGAATGAAGAAAGGATCAAATTGTGGTTACGACAAACGGAACACATCCGTGATCATTTGTAACACAGACATTCCGTAACAGTTAACCAAATCGTGTATACACTGTATTGATATTCAACCTGAGCTATCCTTTTACAATTTTGGAATATTGAACTTTAGTGTAAATCATAATTAATACAGTCACACGTTATAAAAGGGAAATACACATCGAACAATTATTGAATATTTATAACAACCTAGCTCTGACGTCATTTGTGACACAGATTTTCCGTAACGGTCATTGATATTGGTATTCAACATGAAGTATCCTTTTAGCATTTTGAAATATTGAACCTTACTATAAATCTTAATTAATAAAGTCACACGTTATAATATAGCAATACACATTGAACATTTATTGAATATTTATAACAACCCAGCTCGGTCTAAAAGTAATTCAACACCCAATTTTCTATTTACTTTTTAATTATCCTTTACTGATTTAAATAGTCCGACTGATAATGCATTCAACAAAAGCTTATAGAAAATCATTCATACGGACATAACAGTCTACCAAATATAAGTGACATCTGAGAGCAATTCGTCAATGGGAATTTAAGACCTTTCATTCATTGTGTGATTTCACTTTTGTCCCCTTTATTGCAGTTCCTTTTAAAATTCACAATAAAACATATAATTCACTAGTAACAAATTGGGTACATTTTCTGTGACTAAAAATTAGTGAGAAATTATTGTTATGGGGATATGATAGCGCAACGGTATATATATTGCGTGTAAGGTAAGTTAATTTGTTTACTTCGGTGTCCCCCCCTTTTCTATTAATAGACTTGTTTTATTGTATAGTGTATATATTTCTGTGTTGGTATTATCATTATTATTTAACACTTTTTTGTTTGTCAGTGACTTGCGCAGGTCGGTAGTTTTCTCCGGGTACTCGGGTTTCCTCCACCAATAAAAGTGACCGCCACGATATATCTGAAATATTGTTGAGAGTGGCGTTAAACATATTACCCTAACCCTTAACACTACTGTGAAATTCGCTTAGATTATTTGGCTTTCCAATCTGTGGCTATGAACGTACATGATAAAGGTTATTCCGAAAGTCAGAAACGAGTCGTGGGCACTATCTTATTTTAAGTCATTACAGTAGTGTGTCGTGGGCACTGTCTTATTTTAAGTCATTACAGTAGTGTGTCGTGGGCACTGTCTTATTTTAAGTCATTACAGTAGTGTGTCGTGGGCACTGTCTTATTAAGTCATTACAGTAGTGTGTCGTGGGCACTGTCTTATTTTAAGTCATTACAGTAGTGTGTCGTGGGCACTGTCTTATTTTAAGTCATTACAGTAGTGTGTCGTGGGCACTGTCTTATTTTAAGTCATTACAGTAGTGTGTTGTGGGCACTGTCTTATTTTAAGTCATTACAGTAGTGTGTCGTGGGCACTGTCTTATTTTAAGTCATTACAGTAGTGTGTCGTGGGCACTGTCTTATTAAGTCATTACAGTAGTGTGTCGTGGGCACTGTCTTATTTTAAGTCATTACAGTAGTGTGTCGTGGGCACTGTCTTATTTTAAGTCATTACAGTAGTGTGTCGTGGGCACTGTCTTATTAAGTCATTACAGTAGTGTGTCGTGGGCACTGTCTTATTTTAAGTCATTACAGTAGTGTGTCGTGGGCACTGTCTTATTTTAAGTCATTACAGTAGTGTGTCGTGAGCACTGTCTTATTAAGTCATTACAGTAGTGTGTCGTGGGCACTGTCTTATTTTAAGTCATTACAGTAGTGTGTCGTGTGCACTAAATTAGATATCTACGTTTTTATTGAATAATATTCTACTTGTATCGTGACGTGAAGGGTTATTGGTGGATGATACAAGAACAATCTGAATATACCACTGATCACCAACCTGCCACCGACCTGCCGCAGGTCGATGACAAGCGAAATCCCTGAATACGTACATGTATATTTAAATAAGTATATATAATTTTATAATCTGGTGGTATTGTGACAACTTACTACGGTAACTGTATTCAGAACATGATAGAGAAAAATTATCTGTCGAAAACTTCAAGGACAAAATTAACGATCGCAGTTTTAAGACGAACACACCTCGAAATAGTATTATTTTGAAGGAGGGTTACCATTTTGAAGAAGGTTACCATTGTGAAAGAGGGTTACCATTTTTGAAGGAGGGTTACCATTTTGAAGGAGGGTTACCATTTTTGTTGTTGTAGTTGAAATCTTTTAAAGTGGTTGAGGCGAGCTGACCTAATTTGTATGACCCTCGCTATGTGGTTATTGCAATGTAATGTTACAACTGAGTGGAATTCAATAAATTTGAGACAACATGTTAATATACTTTGAACCAATTAACAATTTTTAAAATCCACCTGTGATGTAAATCTATTGTCAAAACTCTCCATTATTTTTAAGGAATGGAGAGTTATTGTTCTCTTTGTACTTTTAAGGTCCCACAAGGGGCAAACAATTTAATACTTTGTACTTTAGATACTATACACAGACTATTTTTTTTATACAAGATTAATAATTAATAAAATTGATAAAGTACAATGGGTGGATTTTAAGTTCGAGAATGTCCTCCTATCTCTCTATTCCCTTAAAAACAATGGGCCTCGGCACCTTCGGGACCTCGCTCCATTATTTTTAAGGAATGGAGAGTAACTTGGACATTCTTCTATACTTCGACATCTGCTTGTCTCTGAGGGTTGATATTTTGACACTCTACTGGTAGATGAGGGTATAATTCTCCTGGTAGTCAGTGTTTCAGCAGGGTATCATTCTCCCGGTAGTCAGTGTTTCAGCAATGACATGATTTATTATTATAGGGTTAATATTTTGACACTCTGCAGGTAGATGAGGGTATCATTCTCCCGGTAGTCAGTGTTTCAGCAATTACATGATTTATTATACTGGTAGATGAGGGTATCATTCTCCCGGTAGTCAGTGTTTCAGCAATTACATGATTTATTATACTGGTAGATGAGGGTATCATTCTCCCGGTAGTCAGTGTTTCAGCAATTACATGATTTATTATACTGGTAGATGAGGGTATCATTCTCCCGGTAGTCAGTGTTTCAGCAATGACATGATTTAATTATTATAGGGTTAATATTTTGACACTCTACTGGTAGATGAGGGTATCATTCTCCCGGTAGTCAGTGTTTCAGCAATGACATGATTTAATTATTATAGGGTTAATATTTTGACACTCTACTGGTAGATGAGGGTATCATTCTCCCGGTAGTCAGTGTTTCAGCAATGACATGATTTATTATTATAGGGTTAATATTTTGACACTCTATTGGTAGATGAGGGTATCATTCTCCGGGTAGTCAGTGTTTCAGCAATGACATGATTTAATTATTATAGGGTTAATATTTTGACACTCTACTGGTAGATGAGGGTATCATTCTCCCGGTAGTCAGTGTTTCAGCAATGACATGATTTATTATTATAGGGTTAATATTTTGACACTCTGCTGGTAGACGAGGGTATCATTCTCCCGGTAGTCAGTGTTTCAGCAATTACATGATTTATCATACTGGTAGATGAGGGAATCATTCTCCCGGTAGTCAGTGTTTCAGCAATGACATGATTTAATTATTATAGGGTTAATATTTTGACACTCTACTGGTAGATGAGGGTATCATTCTCCCGGTAGTCAGTGTTTCAGCAATGACATGATTTATTATACTGGTAGATGAGGGTATCATTCTCCCAGTAGTCAGTGTTTCAGCAAATACATAATTTATTATACTGGTAGATGAGGGTATCATTCTCCCGGTAGTCAGTGTTTCAGCAGGGTATCATTCTCCCGGTAGTCAGTGTTTCAGCAGGGCATCATTCTCCATTGTTAGCCCTTTTGGCTGTTGTATTGTCTGTGGGTGGTTTTTTTTTTTTTTTTTTTTTTTTTTTTTTTTTAATTTACGGATTCTGATTTCCCTGTTTTGTATCTTCAAGGTTTAGTTTATATATTCTTTGAAACCCGACCTACTCGGACTGGTGCTGCCCGCTGGAATATGATTCCGTTGTAACAAAAGCGTAGATAACAAAGTTAATGCTCACGACGCGCTTCTGGAATAACTTTCATCAGGTACTTTCAAAATCAAAAGATAAGATTTGGGAGCAATAACACCAAGGGCCTAAACAAGATAGCCAAAATCATGTCACCTAGGCCTGGGAGCAATAACACCAAGGGCCTAAGCAAGATAGCCAAAATCATGTCACCTAGGCCTGGGAGCAATAACACCAAGGGCCTAAGCAAGATAGCCAAAATCATGTCACCTAGGCCTGGGAGCAATAACACCAAGGGCCTAAACAAGATAGCCAAAATCATGTCACCTAGGCCTGGGAGCAATAACACCAAGGGCCTAAGCAAGATAGCCAAAATCATGTCACCTAGGCCTGGGAGCAATAACACCAAGGGCCTAAGCAAGATAGCCAAAATCATGTCACCTAGGCCTGGGAGCAATAACACCAAGGGCCTAAGCAAGATAGCCAAAATCATGTCACCTAGGCCTGGGAGCAATAACACCAAGGGCCTAAGCAAGATAGCCAAAATCATGTCACCTAGGCCTGGGAGCAATAACACCAAGGGCCTAAGCAAGATAGCCAAAATCATGTCACCTAGGCCTGAGGCAGGAGAACCTTAATTTCATTAATTATTACATTATCTATGAACTGTAAATTTCAGTAATCAATGTAAATTGCATATCTTCGGTCAATCGGTTAATGCCTTGCCATCATGTAGATATATATGTACAGCCAATTAGGCCAAAAAGGATGAATGGCCAAATATTTAAATTTTATCTATGCGATGATGAGTTCTAATTTGTCCTTGAAATTAAGAAAGAGGATTATGAAATGCATTGTGTTAACTATGTTAAATGCAAAAAATCCCCACAAAATACTTGGTCGAGTTGATATAACTTTGGTTGGAATTTTCCTTGTGTGGTCCTTTCTACAACAGTCCTACATGTAGATTATTCAAATTGTTTAATATTAACAAAAAGGCAATGTATTCAATAACTAACGTTTTTAAATTTTAAGCTCGTAAAGACGAGCCAAATAACAATGATCTTATTTGGGTAAAATGATAAATTATTTAGTCAGAATTTGATCAAATTTTAGAAATAGTGTATCCATTGGCAGTTATTAAGTCCTGCTACTCCAGGCTAGTATAATTATTGAACAAAGGAGAAAAGTTTTATTCGGGGAGGGGGATGTATATTTCGTGGCAGTCTCCAATACTTCATATTTATTGCTTCTTTATCTCTTGCTTAAAACATTTGAGTAATTTGAATCTTCCGTCTTGGGTCTTAAGGTGCCGTCGTGGTCGTGCTCGTATTGTAGTTGGATTTACAACTACCTATGTAATCAGTGCCTATCACCACTGAAGTTGTGAGTTCGAATTCCGGTTATGCAAGGTGTACTCGATACAACATTTTGTGATAAAGTTTGTCAGTGGCTTACGGCAGCTCGGTGGTTTTCTCCATGTACTCTGGTTTCCTCTACCAATAAAACTGACCGCCACGATATTACTGAAATATTGTTGAAAGTGGCGTTAAACACCATAGCTCTAAGCCCTACCTCCTACTTCATATTTCTCTTTTTTTCTTTTTCTCCGCGAACATTATCTTAAGCTCTGTTTTAAACTATCTGAGTTATTTGAGCCTTGCGTTTTGAGTCTTAATAGATTGAAACATTAAAACAGGGCTATCACGTTCTTATCTACATGTACTTCAACATTAATGACAGCTAACACATCTAATAAAGCACTAACAACCTACATTAATCTTCTCTCATTTAATTCTCCCAAACATGGTGACAGAAATATTTCAATATTATCTCCATAATACAATATATGTTTGGACAGAATATACACATTACTATTTACTTAATAGATTTGTTTAAACACCGTTATCATCCGGGTATTTAATGTAAGATAAAAAGCTCTTGAGTATACTTTTACATACTTGTAATATATTTAAAAGCTGCCGTATAAATTAAATGTTTGTCTTATGCATAAACTGTATTTGGCAACCTTTATTAGATTCAAAATGTAAATATTTAACAAGTGAATTAAATATATATTTCCCATATTTTAAAAACTTAAATCTAAAATTTTTGACTGTAGTTTAAACATATCATTAGATTAAATGCCAATTCGTGGTTCTTTGTTAAATATTATTAATGCTTTTTTAAAGTGGAATTTTTATAAATATGGTGCCATGTTGTACATAGAAAACATATCATTTTGTGTGTCGTCTCAATATTCGTATTATCAAGAGAATATATATATAGCTGACTACCAGTCATCTTACATTTTATTATAAGTAAGTATTATAAATATTATATCGTTATACCTATATATGAATCGCTCTACAATCGTAGCTTTGTATTTGTTGAGAAGACCACTTAAATCGTGTAATGGTTAATGTGGACGTCTCCAGTGTGGGAGATCGTGGATTCGACCCCGCAGATCCGGTCAAACCAAAAATTATTACATTTGCTTTTGCACGGCTGGTAATCGGCACAAGCAGAACAGTTGGTTCTGCAAAGAAATTCGTGAGGATAACTTCCGATTTTGGTGGAGGAGAGTTCACGAAGACGCTTCGCAAGGTATGTACATGTCAACAATTGAAATTTTCTTTTTTACTGCTTGAATATTGCAAAATCAGAGAATGCTATGCTGTGGCGAATGCTTTCACGATTAGAAACATGTATAGTTTATTCTTGTATATGAAGTGTAACTCTCGCAAAATCAATCGTCCCTCGAAAAACATGACGAAAATTGTGACACTCTTACATTTATAAGTTGTTATTGACAAAGATGCAAGTTAAATTTTCAATATTTTTTCATCATGGGAGTCAGAAGTAAATTGAAGTCTAAATAAATCTACAAACTGTCAATTTTCTCGTTTTCCTGCTTGAGGAGATCGGTTCTGATAGAGCACATTGCGAATGCATGAGGAGATTTGCTAGTTTTGTTAATTGTTTTCTGCAAAATTGATAAATGGACACTTTTAATCACAAAACTGGTAAATACTCTAATCCACTTTCAGGAGATGCCAGGATTCAAGGGAAAGAGGAAAAGGGGACTGACATTGACTCTTTACAAAAAAACATTTCGATATAGATTGCCTGTATCACCGCCAAGGAAACGAACAAAAACAAGTAGCAGTACACCAAATTTAAAATTCCCATCAATCAGGACACCAAGTTTATTAAAAAAAATCTCTTTCAATTTCAAAATATTTATATTCTTTCAAACGGGTTTCCACACCTATTCGGCGCAACCTTTTTACTAAAGATGATGGAAACTTCACCGCAGATCTACACAAGTTATAATATTACATGATTTCAGCACATACATAGGTCTAACGTAAATAAACATTCACTTAGTGCTAGTAGTCATGAATAAATTAAACACAAGATGTCAATTAAACTGTGGACATATCCTTAAAATCGGTAAAGCGCTTTACATCTTGTAACCACTACTAATTACAGAGATCTTTTTTATTTACAAGTGTGTACACATAACACACTACATAATAGAAAAACAAACCACAAATTAATATTATTCTCAACTGTATGATATTTAATTTAGAGAGTATCATTTGTATTAGAAATTATAAAGATATGATTCACATTAAGTTTAATTATTCTTGATTATAAAATTATCTTACAGTGCATTTTCAATTTTTTCCAATGTAAGGGAAGTTAATCTTGTGTATCCAATACACAATGGAAGTTGTCACAAACAACAAATGATCAATAATGACAAGTTAAGTCATGGGAAACCGCAGTTACAATTATGAATTGATTCCTTAAATGAAATGTTTCTTTCTAGGTGGACAGCCCATGAACAATGAAATATTACTTTTATACTTTTAAAAACCCGACGGGAAGAAGGACATCAGTACGTGAACTTATTACCAGACAGACATGCAAAATTTGTGATTATACAGTGGATCACATGTGTCGTACCAAAACTGGCAAATCTCCTCATGCATTCGCAATGTGCTCTATCAGAACCGATCTCCTCAAGCAGGAAAACGAGAAAATTGACAGTTTGCAGATTTATCTAGACTTCAATTTACTTCTGACGAATCGGAATTTATCCCAGATTATATTTAGACTCCCATGATGAAAAAATATTGAAAATTTAACTTGCATCTTTGTCAATAACAACTTATAAATGTAAGAGTGTCACAATTTTCGTCATGTTTTTCGTGGGACGATTGATTTTGCGAGAGTTACACTTCATATACAAGAATAAACTATACATGTTTCTAATCGTGAAAGCATTCGCCACAGCATAGCATTCTCTGATTTTGCAATATTCGAGCAGTAAAAAAGAAAATTTCAATTTTTGACATGTATATACCTTGCGAAGCGTCTTCGTGAACTCTCCTCCACCAAAACCGGAAGTTATCCTCACGAATTTCTTTGCAGAACCAACTGTTCTGCTTGTGCCGATTACCAGCCGTGTTTGTAGCTTTCACAATCATAAGGAGTTAGGGCAAAGGCAGGCTAGCTCAGAGTTAAGATAAAGTGTCCGAGGGAAGCCAAATGTCTCTCTA
The DNA here is from genome assembly GCA_963680875.1 of Bathymodiolus brooksi. NCBI lineage: Eukaryota > Metazoa > Mollusca > Bivalvia > Mytilida > Modiolidae > Bathymodiolus > Bathymodiolus brooksi. The sequence goes on along the minus strand of OY804588.1, from coordinate 30,054,227 downwards.
TCTGTTGTATGTTGTGCCAATAAGCTAGCACTTTGGGAAATCTGATAGGAGTAGAATAAAATCCAAAAATAGACATGTAATAAGGAAGTTTTGAGTACGGTACTTTAGTGTAATCAGCAAACCGTAACCAATATCGATAATGAACAAGCGGTGGACGTTCCGTAAAAAAGATTTCGTTTCGTAATTTACCATAATTACATGAGCAGTTGTTCATGAAGCGACTGGTAAGTCATGTTATAAAATATTAAGTGATAATCACGGAACCGTTTCCGATGAAGCACCGAACATGACACATATGCATTCCCTATTGGATATATCTAAAAAAAAAAAAAAAAAAATGCTGGTATGATTCCGGAAATTAAAGTGCACAAGAAGGTACTTTCGGACATTGTTGGCATGAAACAATATTTAGTAAAGAGAAGAGATGTACTTTTAGATTATTATATGAAATTTTCTATTATCGACACTATTATCACCCCAGACTTCAATATCGGACTGCGAGCTTCCCCAAATGTCCGATATCGATCAAGAGGTGATACCGAGAACGATCTGGAAAATAACATGCAATGACCCATTTAAAAACTATTTTCCCTTTTATTATGGCATTTAGTTATTATTAAAGACGAATTAACTGCTAAATCTGGTCTTGCCTGACTAGAATATAGGGAGGTTAGGGCTATGCCACTTTCAACAATATTTCAGTTACTGAATATATCGTGGCGGTCCGTTTTATTGGTGGAGGAAACCGGAAGACCCGGGTAAGTCCACCGACCTGCCGGAAGTCACTAACAAACTTTATCACATAATATTGTATCGAGTACACCTCGCAATGAGCGGTATTCGAATTCACAACTTTAGGGGTGATAGGTAATGCTTGCACAGGAAGTTATAAATTCAATCCGGACAACGACGGTCCTACTCAGTGGATGCCGCCATGGCCTGTGACTGTGTTCATAAAAAAATGTCATTTTTAATCATGCTTCTTTATTAATTTTGTCCCTTTTTCAGATAGAAACATCAAAATACAAAGGCACCATCCATCATCTGTAAAACAATGCTAAAAGATAAGAATGAACGGATTTATCACTAAAAAACCCATAGTTCAACAGCGTCTATACGTCATTAACAGAAGCGGAAGTGGGGAAGCCAGTTATATACTATTGACCCCTGACCGGGGAGAAATAGCAACCTATCAAATTAAAACTGATCACTGGAGCGCAACCAAAGGAATATCAAACTTTTCAGTAGCAGTCTATAAGAATTTTCTATATGTCATTGGAGGATTTGATGTCTCAAAATGTGTTTGTGTAAACAAGGTTTCGAGGTAAGTAAGTAGATATATTATTATTAGTCTGATATACCATCAATTAATCACTCGGAAAAGTTTTAATTAAGGTGGTACCATACACTTCAGGTAAAATTTGATCTGCTCGTTTAATTTTCTTATTTTTTTGGCAGTGTGTTTGAATATATCCACTATAATAAATATCAAAATTTTAACAAATTCCAACCAACAGACTCAGAGCTATAAATTCACTAGCCACATATCAGCTTTTCTCTCTGTGGTTTTGATCACTGAGATGCTTGAAATCTGCATACAAACATCATATGATCAAAACGTTCAACTGATTTTAAAGAGTTATCTCCCTGTAGTGTATGGTACCACCTTAAGACACGTTGGAAGATACCAAGTGAGTAACCAGACACCGCAACTCGTGGAAACACAAAGATAAAAAGACGAAAAGATAAACAATGATCCACACAACGTTACTCAGAAAATAAATACAAAAAGGAGGGTTAACGTAAGTGCTCCGGAAGGATAAGAAGACCTAGTTGTATCTCTAATCTTCGTATAACTAAGTTCAATGTGATAGATAAAATCAGTCAACATAGTTACCAAACTCTGAATGTATCTGTGTAAAGCCACCACCTACATAGAGGAACGTAATATTAATGATCCGGTCTAGCTTCTTTTCGTTTTTCCTGAAAATACTTCTCATGAAGTCTGCTTCATACTTATAAAAGAAATAAGTCAGCGAAATTATGAGCACAGTTGTCTTAATCATAGCTATCATGTGTCTCTCATGTGTTGTAATAACATCATATTTAGGGAAATGTGTCCACCCTTGTACATTTGTTAACACATCGGTATATCGACTCATCGTTTTTTTCTTATTAACGTTATTTGTCTTTGTTTGCGTATAGCGGTGTCAAATACATATTGAGTAGTGTTTTTGTTTTGTTTGTCTTCGTCTTGTGTACCCAATGTTGTCAGTTTCTCTAGATTGTTCATTTTGATTGCCCCTTCGGTATTCTTTAACGTTTATTTATGTAAACAGGTCAATATGGGCTTATTCAAATTGTGAAAAGAAAGTTTAAGCAGTCAACAATTCCACTAATATCAACTAAAACGAAAACAACCACTTCTTATCTTACTTATCCCATTGAATATATTCTATAAACCAATGCTACACAATGATGCTTTGATATTTCGCATTAAAACGGGTTTTTTTTTAAAACATCGACTGCATATTTTCTAACAATATAAATCGGTTCTTCGTCACAATTTTAGCATATTTTCTAGTGTTGTATTATAATTACAATAGAATTATATGCTACGTAACAATGTCACCAAATAATGCTTTGATATTTCGCTTTGTAACATTTATTTTCGCACAATCCGCTCTACGTCAAAATGTTTCACATTTTGTTTTTAGACATTTGGATACAATGTATGTTTCCCTCTATAAGCATAAACTTCCACTGTTGTATTATTCTACGACAGAAATATACTCTACATAACAATGTCACACAATAATATTTTAATATTTGGCTCTGCAACATTTATTTTCGTACAAACTTGGAATGTTTATTGTCTGACGGAAGAAATCCGTTCGAAGTCATAATTTGCCGCAATAAAACTTTGACATTTGACTGCAACGCACTTTATCTTTATTGTAGCATATCTTCCAGGGCTTTATATTCTACGTAACAATTTCCCGCAATAATGCTTTTGATATTTCGCTTTATGTTGTTTTTGTGATACAAACTCCGAATGCGTATTGTCTAACAACAGAAATCCATTCTGCTTCGCAATGAAACTTTACTATGTGGTTTTATCACGTTTATTTTTAACTTTACAACTTAGACTGTTTATGACTTGTAGGCTCTTTTGTAAGAGTCAGTTTTATACATTCATTTGTTCTCCTACCTTTGTGTTTATATTGATATTTTTTTGTGTATCTATATTGGGTTTTATTGGTTGATCGAAGTTTTAGGTATATTATTGGAAGAAAATAATAAAGCATAGATGTCTAATCTAGTGCGTACCACGTGTTCCTGGAATAACCTTCACCAGGTACACTCAAGGTCAAAATATTAGAAGGCTTAATAGCTTGAAAGTCTTTGGGGGCATGCAAACCCACGTTATCAAACAATTGGAGCAATAGGATGGACAGAACATTCTGACTGTTACTGGAAGAAAGGGGGATGGGTATAGATATTGTCGGATTTTTTCCCCCTTTAAACTGCCACCCATGAACCACTTCCTTTTAATCTGCCACCCATGAACCACTCTTATTGGGCCATTATAAGGTGTGTGTTACGTTCAGAGAACGTGACGTTTCTCTCTCATTGTAACACGGATTTATTACGGGTACCACGTGTGGAGCAGTAACGTCTTACTCTTTCGGAATACCTGAGTTCACTCTCGGATTTTAGTGAGATTCGTGTTTCTCGATCTTTTGCTTTCTTGTTTTTGTCCTTTTAACTTGGCCCATTGTATTTTCTGTCCTGCTCCGGAAGGGTAAGCATTTCATGTGCCACTAGTGATACCCGTCGTGCTATTCTAGCTACAAGTTACAAACCTGGTGGTAAGGCGTGAATGAGGAAAGGACCGGGTAATGCTTACAAGAAGTAGAACATATCCGTCATCATTTGTGACACAGATGTTCCGTAACGGTTAACCAAGTCATGGTGGCGACCGTAAAACTCTCGAAATGATGACTTCAGTTAACCAATAGAAACCCTTGGTTCAGTAGCTTCCTTGATAGCAGCAACCCTCTCTCAAGGAAATCTTGATCAGAACCTCAAGCTCTGAAATATCGGAACCACAAATACAAAAACCAATAATGATAATGTTTTATCGGACGCACGGTTCATTTACGTCTAACGAATTTGCTAAGTTTAAAATTCTAGTTACCAATCAGCAACGAACCTTCAAAATCTTGACGTATTACACAATATAGTGTTTATTAATTAAATGTTACCCGACCTGACCCAATATCGAACGTCTTCAGACGAATGTGAATAGCCAGATTAACCAAAATAAATGAAGAAAATCACACCAACATCTAATTTAAATTAATTTGATTTTTTTAATACATAATGAGTTTGAGAAAGTGTACCTAAGTAAGAATATATTTTAAATTACCATACAGACCTTGTTACGACCGTCGGTTGGTTCCCTGTTGGGATTAACGTCAGGTTCTTTGCACGTTAATGATCTCTTGTGCCATTCATTATGAGTGGTATTTAGGTGGCCGGTTACAAGAGTAAAATTTCCTACCATGTTCAGTTTGCCTCCCCCTTTTTTCCCAGTGACAGTAATAATGCTCTGTCCATTCTATTACCCCACTTATTCATAGTTTGTCAACTTGGCTTCCCAAAGCTTTTGACCTTGAATGTACCTAAGGAATTTCATTCCAGAAACGTGTGGTACAGAATAGATCGGATGTTTACATTTTATTACAGAGACTGAAGCTATGTAAAAATAAAAGCGATTCTAAGAGTCAACTGTCAAAGTGTTTTGTACTACATTATGACATAGAACGGACGCCTTGTCGTTAGATCCTTCACCTAATTACGTCAAAAATAAGAAACAATTATTTACAATATAATTCTGAACCAATACATTCTTCTATTTCAAAAGTGTTCATACCTTTAAATAACGATATATAATCTAAAACCGTATTCTAAAAATACTTTCTTTAAAGTTAATTTTAAAATTCATAACGGATTGGCTATCTTATTGATTGTTTTCATCTTTACTTAACTTCTCAGCGATAGAAAAGTGAACGAAAATAATGTTGATTCTTTATTTGCTAAATCCTGTGTTTGGGCTGTTTGCATTTTATCGCAAACAAACAATATGCAAACAGTGGTCTAGCCATGGGACGCCAATATACGAACAGTTGCATAGCCGTTGAACGTTGTACTTTAGTAGTTGGGTATAGATTAATCTATACAATTAGATTATATTTCCACTTAAGTTCCGACGTCGATTTCCACACCTGGTGTGATGTACACGATATAACTATTTGTGATAAACATTGTTAGTGACTTGTGGTAGGTCAGTGATTCACTGTGGAAACTCTGACTTCATCCACCAATAAAACTGACGACCACTATATAAGTGAAAAAATAATAACGTAGATATCAAATCTAAAAATCTGTGGGAGCAAGAAAGCCAAATGACCTAAAGGGGATAGTTAATATCGGCTAAGGTCATCTATGCCCGAGGGAAGACAACCTTAGCGATCAGAGTTTACTTTCACATAAGTTCCGGTGTCGATTCCGTACCTGGTGATATGTACACGATACAAATGTATGTGATTAAATTGTAATGACTTGCGACAAGGTAGGGATTTTGTCTGTTATTCAGATTTCCTCCATCCACCAATAAAATTGATCAATGCAATGTTACTGAAATATTGTTTAATGTTGGGCTTAAAACCAACACACCACAGTTGTCGAAAAAAAAGTCCAAAATGATAGCAGCATCCGCCAATGTGTCCGTAATGACATTGTTTGTATGATATGGTAATTATTGAAATTCACAGTTCCTTAATACTGTAATTATTTTAAAATTAAGGGTTCACCTTCCTAAGGAATAAACATCATTAAAAGAATGTGTGTATCCTTTTAAGTTCCTTTGATTGCTTGCTTACAAAGACCTTTAAATTATTTAGCTTTCCAATCTTTCAAGTCTTTATTTCTGAGACGCGTCATACGGACTATATTAGATATCTACGTTGTTTAATTGAGTCTCTTTGCTGCCGAACGAAAGACAAGAATTATGGTCGAGTGGTCTAGGGCGCTGGACGTAAGGCTAAGCGAATGGTGCTGCAGTGTATCAATGGTGTGGGTTCAAATCCCGTCGAGGGAAGAACAAAAATTTTACAGCTCTAAAATCTAATTCTAACACTGTTTGGTTTAATTTTCAGACGTATATAACATTTAGTATTAACCTAGTATCCTTAGTAACTTTGAGATCCAGTGGGACAGATATAGTGTATGGTTGTCACTTGCTTCTAGACGTTTGTATAATATACTTTATTTCCTGTGACTGTATAATGAATTCTTCATTATCCTATACAATATATTAAAAATTGCTGAGTTAGATTGCTGTCAAATTATAATATTAAGTATATATGTACCATCTACACACGCTTATACACATGTCTTACGTCTATCCCTAGATTTACCTTACGAGAAAAGGTAACACTAGGATTATTGAAGCTCCTTTTTTTAAGGGAGTGGATGTGGTCGAGTGGTCTAGGGCGCTGGACGTAAGGCTAAGCGAATGGTGCTGCAGTGTATCAATGGTGTGGGTTCGAATCTCGTCGAGGGAAGAACAAAAATTTGACAGCTCTAAAATCTAATTCTAACACTGTTTGGTTTAATTTTCAGACGTATATATATATATATAAGAGAACAAGACCATGAACATTAAATCAGTACATGGGATGGGCCAATGAATAATCCTGGAGTACCCGAGTTCACTCCCGTCGTAATGCTTGATCTTTAGTTTTCTTTGTAGTGTTTGTCAGATCATTGTCTCTCTTTTTTCTTTTCCTTTGGTCGTTGTGTTGTTTGACCTTTTGTAGATTTACGGCTTCTGATTACCCTCCTTTGGTTTCTTTAAACCTTTCTTAAGCTAGACTGATCATTATATACATGATTATAAGTGAAAAATAGTAAGATGCGTTATAATAAAAAAAATTACATTTAAAAATCTATTGAATATTGATGGAAATAATACATAATGCATAAAGATGCAATCTCAAGGTGCATTAATTATGCCAGAACGAAAGATTAGTTCTGTGTTTTTTGAATATGTGTTGATATGCCTTATCGAATCATTGCTTGTTTAAAATGTTTAATATTAAGCACAATAGTTAATGCATTTTTAGTGTCGTATTTGTACATGTATACAAGGTTTTGCAATTTATTTACATAAACTTTGTCACTTTCAACGTTATTTTTATTTTATTTCTTAATTGAAATAACAACCATTACCGGTATCCGGAAATTACCGTATATATATCCAAGTTCATCGCTTTTAATCTTTGTCACTGGGATGCTTAGATCTCCATAACAACAAATGTTGTATATATGTTTCAACAGTTAAAATGTTTGTTTCAGCACAGAGCGATGTTACCACGAATCAGTCACGTACGAGTGAACGTGGTAATGCGATTTTTATCTACAAATACCTATGTTGTACAAAATCTATGCTTTGTCAATTATAGAGATTAATTGTTTCATTAAATTTTATAACCAAGTTAATAGTATTCCATCTGTATCCATGACGAGAACAGTATGTACGTAAACGATAACACGGATAAGGGACATCGAACGGATGTGTTGACGTTGACCTTACCGGTGCATCTGCACTTACCAGAGGACATTTAGATAGTTTGGGTTGTCCTAACTATTGTTCTGTCAGTTTGTTTTATCATTTTTGTTTGCTTTGTAGTTTTTTTTATATTTTGTATTTGGACCCTCTTTACCCTCTGCCTTCTACGTTCGTCTTGATTTTCATAAGTAAACAAGCGAAAAGGTCATATCGGATTTACCTTAACGTCCACTCTTGTTCAACCGAAACCGATAAAAATCGTGCTTTACATGCAAGGCGTGTCGTATTTCATGTTTTGTTTGTTGCTCACATCCTATTGCTGAAACATAAGTTCTTCCGGAGCATCTGTGTTCGTTCTGGGTTTTAGTGGGTTTTGTCTAATAATGAATAGTTTGCTTTGATTTCACTTAGTGATATTGTCAGTATCAACTTTGTGACTCTGATACTGGAAAATATCGGTCAGTGTGACGTCACATTATTACGCTTAGTACTGATAAAAGTGATAATGTCAGTCTTGAAAGTCTCGACATACATTACCACTAATATTATAGCTCGTCCTATCGGTCTCACAGTGATATTTGTGATAATGTCTGTCTCGACCTTCAAAACTGTCGTTATTCTACATGCATTAATAATTTAAACTGAAAGACGATTTACGAAATGTGACGCTGGCATGAAAACGTTTATGAAATACCACAAACGGATACAGCCACTTCCAGTTTGCGCTGGATTTTTCATATGCATTCGGAATTCTCTAGACCGGCCATGTGTAACAATGCCATCATGATCATCTCCTCTCAAATGTAAAGTAAAATTACAGATAATTGTTCCAATGCAGATTATAAAAATATGTTCAACTCCAAATTACTGACATTTGATTTTTAAAGCACTTTTTTTACATTTTCTGAATCAATTTAAACCGGACCGGAAGTGGCTGTATCCGTTTCAATGATTTAAAAATAAAACAAGCTACGTTCGCTGAATATTCTTGTCCAATTCGTCTGAGGGGAGCACGGTAGGTATATTTAAATGTGGCAGTCGAAAAGAGAAATATCTCGGGAGTGTAACGATATAATTGGGTCAGCGAAAGGATCACAAATAAGCGAGAAATATTGAGGCGAAGTGGGGAAGGGGAAAAGGGCAGATGTTTACCTTGAAGTAAGGAAGAGGAGGGGGCATATATTTTTTGAATGAAACAAGTGCTTCTGTGAAATACGCATTATCTAAGGGCTATTTTATGCAAAAAGTTTTTTTTTATTTCAGATATGATCCACTATCAGGAATTTGGATAGAGCAATCTCCTATTCTAACAGCTAGACAAAAGTTTGCGGCAACAGTATTTGAAGACAAAATTTTTATCTTCGGTAAGATGATACAACGATAAGGCAGATTAATCACTGGGGGGGGGGGGGGGGGTGTTGTTTCAGGGAGGTCCAAATTAATACCCTTTTCTTAACGGCTCCACTATTCTAATTCGTACAATATTCCACTTTCCATCAGTTGATACAGGGATGGGAAAATCTGTTTTTGCTTTCGGTAATATTTCATTTATATCATGGTGGTCACTTTTTATGTTCGAGGATACCAGAGTATCCGGATGAAAACACCGACCTGTTGCAGAACACTTAACACACCTTTTCACATCTAACATGTATAAATACTATTAAATTCCTTTTAGATTCTCTACTAAATTTGTGGGGTTATTTTTAGTTTTAGCCTACCTGACAATTTTCCCCAGGTTTAACCTTTCCAACACCATATATATATTCTGAAACGTCCATGATTCCTATATGTTCTACTAGAATATCATATCATGGTGAAAATGTGACAGTGAAATACCATGTTTCGGGATAACCTCCGCTATAAATTATCACCGTTATAATGAAAAAAAAAATACAGCATGTATAGGCAATACATCAAACCCTCCATAAAAGGTATTGAAATACAATCAAATCTAGACTCAAAATAATACTTATTTATTGACATTGAATCTATTGTTACTTTGTCTTCGAATTTTATATTGTATACTGCACGGGCAGAAGGGGTTGCTGCTAGTTAAGTCCTTATGCCGCTGATCGTATCCATTCCAATCTGGGGGGGGGGGGGGGGGGGGGATTAATAGATTAATTTTCATACTACTTCCGGTTGTAAAGAACTTCCTGATACATATTATCCCCAATAATCCAGTTATATTCCGACTCCTTTTGATCGCTACTTTAATGTCCGGTTACATACACTGTCAAACGCGTAAGCCAAAAAGAAAACAAACAAACAAACAAAAAACAAACAAACAATAAAACAAAAAACAATGCAATGAATCATGGAATTTTCACATTGATTAGGCACAAAAAGTAAATTGATTTGAGTTTCGGAAGCCTTCGCTTTATATTTTATTAACCTTGGCCGTCGAAAATTGATGACGTAGTGCACATGATATACATAAAAATAAAAGCACATGTTGTTTTCCATGCTGCCTTTATAAAACGGAAAGAAGAACATATTCGGTGTTTCATGTTATATATGGAAGCTTCCACTCTGATTGCTTCACTGAAATATTACTACTTGTGTGTTAGACCATCACAAACCGACGGTACCGGGATAACAGGTCGTTAATAAAACGTAGATATCTAATTTAGTACGCACGACACGTTTCTGGAATAACCTACATCAGGTACACTCAATATCGAAATATTGGAAAGCCAAGTAATTTAAAGTTTTGGGAGTTTAAACATAGTTTATTGTCTTATAAATGTACAATTAGATTGGAAACAAGTTATATCAACTTAGTATATCCGCTCTATACAATAATGTTATATACATAAATAAGAAAATGACAGCAAGTTACATAATATAATAAATGTATACATGAATATATTTGATAAACAGAAGTAATGGGGGAAAAAGGGGGGGATAAGGGGATTGAGTGCAAATAAATGATAACATCCTGAGTACAGGGTATAATTTCGTATCATTCAAATCTATTAGAATGATGTATATATTTTTGGACATTTCTAAACACTATTAAATTGTTTTCGTCAGTTAAATTATCAGAGCCAAATAAAATAAGTTTTCAATTGAGATAACTGTATACGGTGTAATACTCATAATTAATTGCATTCTTGCATTCGTATAAAGGGGACATTCTAATAAATAATGAATAGCATCTTCTAAAGGACATCCGCAGGCGCAGCTGGGGTCACTAACTATATTTGCTCTAAATAAATCTGCTCCCAGTGAACTACACTGATGTCTTAATCTAGTATGTATTATATCACATTTCCTACTTCCTAACAAATAGTAATTAGAAACCTTAAATAAATTCGCCCTTAAAGTTTGCTTAAACTTTGAAGTAGTTTGTATAGATTTAAAATTCGGATCCAATGAATTCCATGAACGTATAGTAGACGGAAAAAACGATTTGGAAAATGTTTCTAAACGACATCTTGGTACCCTATATTGTAAAGAATTTCTCAGATTATAATTGTTAACTACTAAATATTCATTTAGACAGTCCTGTAAATATTCAGGAGCTATATTATTATGTATTTTATGAAATAAAGTAAGTTTTCGACGCCTCCGTCTACAACTTAAAGTCTCCCGACCGGTTTCGAAGTATAAAGATTCCTTGCTTGCAAATTTTGGCAACCCAGTAATTATCCTAGCGGCTTCAAATTGAAGCTGTTCCAACTTATCTGCATCCCTTGAACAACACCCATCCCATAACGCACATGCATACTCTAGTAATGGCAAAATATAAGTTACATATATTTTTTTTTAATTATTCCTGTTTAATATGAACTTTAATTTTCTAAGGACAAATATTTGCTTAGTCGCTTTTTGGCATATATTATTTATATGTTCTGCCCACTTGCCATTACTAGATATGGTGACTCCTAAATGTTTATGATTGTCTACCTGATTTAAGCTTTCAGAATTAAATTTTAGATTTACTGGATTTATGTTTTGCCGAAATGAAATAACCATATATTCAGTTTTTTGGGGATTAAAGTCTACTAGCCATTGCTTTGCCCAATTATCTAAAACTTGAAGATCCAAGTTTAACCTGTCTTCAACTTCTAATGGATTAGTAGATGAGAATATTAAAGAGCTGTCATCAGCAAATAATCTAACAAGACTTTGAATATCATCTGCAATATCATTTATAAAAAGCAAAAATAGTAATGGACCCAGAACTGACCCCTGCGGAACGCCTGCTTTCAATGTTCCAAGCGAGGAAATTGAATTGTTTAACAAAATTTGTTATTTCCTTTCTGAAATATAATCTTTGAGCCATTTTAATAATTTTCCGTTTATGCCATATGATTTTAATTTTTCTATTAAACCTTTATGCCAAAGACGGTCGAATGCTTTGGAAATATCACAAAAGACCGCAACCGTAATTTGACCATTTTCTAAAGCTATGCAAATTTTATGATACAATTCAATTAACTGATGGGATGTAGAATGACCAGACACAAATCCAGATTGAAACTTATATAATAATTTATGTTCAAGCATATAATTGTAAATATATTTAAACACAATTCGCTCAAATACTTTCCCTACACAGCTTAAAAGAGCTATTGGTCTATAATTTGATGCAATAGATTTGTCTCCCTTTTTGAAAAGTGATAAAACATTCGCAATTTTCCAACATGATGGATACTTTGAAATTCTAAGTGAATGATTAAAAATATATTTCAAGGGTAAGTACACAGTGTCTGCAGTATTTTTTAACATTTGATGACTAATGAAATCTCCGCCTGATGCTTTACCAATTTGAAGTGATTTTAGTATATCTTTCACATCGTCATCATTTATGTCATCAACATCTAAAGAAAACGGTGTTCGTCGAGGTAAGTTTGGTGGATCTATATTATTTGCTGTTGAAGATATAGAGCAAAAATAATTATTTAATACGTTCGCTTTATCTGATTCATTAACAACTATATCGTTGGTAACAGGGTTTATTAAAGGAGGTATTACCGTGGAACGACAATTACCCATTACTTTTTTTACAAGTGACCAAAACGCTTTTGGGTTATTAGAATTTTCATCTAACAAGCCATTGGCATTTAAATAAAACTGTTCTTTAGCATGAATTATCATATTATTTACTTTATTCCTTCGTATTTTGTATATATTTCGATTATGTACAGTGGGAGAAGATTTTAATTTTCTATGTAAACGATCGCGAATTCTAATATGATGCCTAATTTCAGAATTAAACCATGGTTTATCTGTTCTACGAATATTGACTACTTTGGTTGGAATGCATTCTTTTGCCATTTCTAAGTATTTATTTGTAAAGAAATCCGCCATTTCATCTATATCATTAACTAATGTAAAAAAGGATTCTTCCCAATTAAACTGCCTAATTAATTTATTAAATTTTTCAAAGTCTGCATTCTTATACATCCATATTGTTCGCTGGTACGTTTTTTGTAGGTAATTTGGAATATGAAGAGAAATTTTCGTTGCATTGTGGTCACTTTTTTCTCTACATACATCAATTACTTCAGAAAAAGTTACATTGCAATCAGCTGATATCAAAACAGGATCTAACAACGTTCTATTACCTGTATTTTGATTAATACGTGTAGGTTCATGTATTACATTTTGAAGATAAAAAACATTTATTATATTACTCAAGAAATTATTATTTTCTACCAATAAATCAATATTCAGATCTCCCGTAATAATGACGTTTGTTGTATAATTAAATGCTTCCTCGATAGAATATTCGAAATTTTGCCAAAACGATTGGGTAGCCCCAGGGGAACGATATACCACGCATAATAAAACTTTATAATTTGGAAATTCGATTTCTACCCAAATCATTTCACTATTTTCAAATTCTAAATCATCTCTTCTTTTTACTTTTAATGTTTCAGAGATAGTTTTTGGGAGCAATAAAGCCAAAGGGCCTAAACAGGATAGCCACAGTCGGCAAAGATCGCCTATGCCCGAGGGAGGAGAACCTTAGTTTTGATGATAATTACATCTCTTAGGAACTGTAATTTTCAATAATAAATGTATCGAATAAATCATGCAAATGCCGAAACACTGACTACGGGGTGGATGATACCCTCGGGGATTAATATTCCACCAGCAGTGGTATCGACCCAGTGATAGTAATAAAACCTACATCAAATATAATGCGCACGATACGCTAAATAACTTTTTCTGATGTTCTTGTGGCAAGTAGAATTTTGATTGGCTAAAAATTTACTTCTAACACTTCATGGAAGCCGTGCTGTGTATTTCATAGGCGCAGAAAATCAATAATCGCTCTCACCTATTGCCTGTGCTGTGTATTCCATTTACATTGTAGCAGACGACACACATACGGCACAGAAAATCAATAATTGCTCTCTGTGACCTTTTTCCAAAGATACACGTATTTATGTTTTTACTATAATAAGGACATACTTATTAATGTTAGAACATTCAGATAAAAATGTTATCAGTCTCGAGATGATATATATCCCGTTTTAAAGGGCAGTGGTTTCCCTAAACGGTGAGACTGATAACGTATAATAACTACTAGGCACGTGAGAATCGAAGATTGTCAATAATAATATGAGACAGGCACAATCTGTTTGAAGGACGAAGTCCTATAATTTTAAGAGGGAGGCGTGAGAAGGGAATGTATTAATTTTTTTCAAGTACTTTAAAAAAAGAATTAATTATTCGGCTGGAGTTATCTCTGTTTGACTTATGGCTGTTCCGTTCATGTTACCTACGCCGCTCTTCCGCCGAGAATCTCGTAGAATTTTATTTCAAGTTTATTTCGATTTTGCATAGAGTAAATAATGAAAGAAATTGGAATTGTTCATTGAAATATATATTTTTTGCGTTTCTAAATATCAATTGATCTATTTTTAAAACTTCCGGTGAAAAGATATTTGGCTATGAATAGATACATAGGATGAAAAATTGTACAGCCTACAGTTAAAAGGACTTCGTCCTTTATAATTTTATAAATATATAGAGATTGCAAAAAGTGCATAACTGTTATGTACAGCTACTGTCATAAATTGATAATTGTTGTGTATCAGACATTGTCACATGACCATATCATGTCACATGATATCGTAAACCGTCACGGAATCAGAGTTCGGTTTTTATTCACATCTACAAACTAGCCATACATGAACTTTCAATGAGTTGTTATAAATTAATCCATGATTACACAAAAGGTTTTTTTCTGGGCAAAAAATATTTTGTGCAACAAAATCAATGACAGAAATATGTGCATGCTGGGTTGCTTTATTGAGAATAATAAAGCTATTTTATTATTTATGCGAAAATTTAAACTTGGTGCCGTCAAGCGCAAATGTAAACCGATGCATTTTATGAACAAATACATGAAATTTCAATCTAATATAGAATTCTATCTAGTAATTCCTGACAGTGTGTCATACCAGTTATCGTTTTACACAAATTGATATTGTTTCACAATCTGGTTCTTTCCTTAATCATGACTTATGACGAGGTTTGTAACAAGAGTAACTCTACAAATGTAACCAGTGGAGCAGGACCTGGTCCCCCTTCCGGGGCAAATGGGTGTAAATCCGTATACAATATGATCGCGTCCACGATTGCACTTGATATTGATCTCTCCTCTTTGAGAATATTAATTATTAATTTAATTCCTCTACATGGCTGTTCATGTCAACTGCATTTTTAAATTTAAAAGGTGTACAAAATACATAGGTCATGTATCACATAATTCTTATAAAATTATAGCATTTCAAAATGATACAAATGAAGTACATTTCTATCAAAATGTTATAAAATTAGGGACAAAGCAGTAACCAAAATAAATACAAAACCTCGTATTAGTCAACAAAATAATTGACTCGCAAGAATCGCCTGTTGTCGGTTATTTTCTATATAAATATTAGATCTAATGCATTTTGCCATTGACTGTCGGAATGTGGGCAGTCAGTTTCTCGAGGTTACTAATCAAATCAAATATATTTTACAGATAAAAGTAAATATATTACTTACAGTAGAGACCGATGTGGTTTCCGTCTTGTCAAAACTCATTTTAAAGCCTTATTTTACTTTAATTTGACGTTATTGATTGCCATTGTTGATTAATTCCAATAAATCAATCAATATTGTGACTAAATATTTCTAAATGGCAAGAATTGTTGATTAATTCCAATAAATCAATCAATATTGTGACTAAATATTTCTAAATGGCAAGCACTGCTTGACCTTTTTGACGATGTATATATAAGATACATTTTGATGAAAAATGTTGAATTGAAAAAGTACTTCAATTTGTATTAATCGTGCACAAAACTGCATTACTTAACAAAATCATGTTGAAATAAGGGTAAGAACTCGATTTTATTAGATTTTTTAACAATACCACCTGTCATGATTCCGGAATGTATAACTCGAGGGCTGTCGGACAAGTTTAAAGAGACCGGTACTATTTACTGCTATTACCGGTAATCGTTTTCCGATAATGTAGTGGTCAAACAATTGGTAAACTAGTCCTGGTGTAGTAATTATTGAGATAATCACACTTGACTCTTCCTGACCATTGACATAAATAATTATAGTACAATTATGAATATTGACTAAAATATAAAACATTCGTATGGCGTCCGTATCACATATACATCAGTGTGAAGCTGGACTTCGATTCTCTATCCTGCAATTTTGAAAGGTGCGTTCTGACATTCGTCTTGAGTACTCTTCACCAAAATTACATTCATTTACAAATGGTATAATGTTAGGATATGAATGAATCGGTATCTGCAAATAAGATGTCCTTTTTATTCATATGTAATGGTGTCTTCGACGAGATCCGCGTTCGCTCATTTTGTATGACATATCCTGGAGGGTGCAAGCTTCACACTAGTTATACTAACAATAAAACTATCACAAAAATATAACCCTAACACTGTTGGCTAAACTTTCAGACGTTTATATGTATTTATATTTGGACTTCCTGTATATTATTTTCCCTCTGAGACGACGCCTAATTATTTTCTTTCAAAATGGAAAAGACATATAGCCAAAAAGGGGAGATGCTGAAGCAGTAGACACTCTTGTTCCATGCATGGCCACACAATTGACAAAATATTGAAAGAAAATTCCAGGACAGATCAATTTTCATCTTTTTTCGGAAATGTTTTTGTCCAATCAAAACGAAAAGATTAATGTCCATCCATCGTTGGAAATGTTTTCTGTCAATCGAAATGGACGAGACAATTTTCTTCCAGATTCGGAAATTAATTATTTCTGTCAATTCGAAGGTATGAGGAGATTTTTATCTATACATGGAAGTGTCTTCTTTTCTATCCTCACGATTCAATTTTCATCTATACTCGCATCAACTAAGTAAAAACTAAGCATAATGTGATTTTTAAGAAGAAAACTATAGTAAATGGTTTGCTGTATATAGCTACACAGTCAGCTTAAATCAATGTTTCCTTCTTTCCCCATATAACTCTAAACGCTTACCCGCCATGATATAGCTGAAATATTGTTGAATGTGGCGTTAAACACCATAACCCTACCCTCCCCTTAAACGTTTAGTGCATTGTTATCTCAGTACCTATCCCTAGATTGAACTTAGCATAGAGACAATATTAGTGCAGTCTCTTAAAATATAAAGTTTATGTGCACGAGACTTAAAAACTGGGAAAAAGGCGTGTACCGAACCTTTCTCCAGTTTTGCGCCTTTACACTTTATATCTTAAGACACTGCATTAATATTGTGTTTACCCCTCAGAAGAATCACATTAATGCATCGACGATTATATTTTAAATTAATTACTAAAATTATATAATTATCCATTGATTGCCCATTTTGATATTTCCTGTCAACAGGAAGTGAACTGGTTTTACAACTAGGCTACCAAAGCTCAAAAGGTAACACGTGACACGGGTACCAGAAAAAATATACAGCTCCAGTATATAGCAAAAATTTCTATTCAATGCAATTTGGCTGCTCAAATAGAACAAGTGCAGAAATGTATTTTCAGAATATCGCAGGAAATACATAATGATTGAATAGTTTAAAGATCACGTGATGTATCGAGTCTTTAACTGTTAAATATTGAACCACTAGGGAAAACAGAAAAAAAGCTGTTATTAAAATAATTGTCATTTATATTAAAAAAAAATATTTATATATATATATATATATATGTATGTATGAAAATTAAAACAAACAGTGTTAGAATTAGATTTTAGAGCTGTCAAATTGTTGTTCTTCCCTCGAAGGGATTTTGAACCCACACCATTGATACACTGCAGCACCATTCGCTTAGCCTTACGTCCAGCGCCCTAGACCACTCGACCACATCCACTCCCTTATAAAGTATCCCTAGTAATGTAATAACCATTATTGTATCAATAACGTTTGCGTCACTTTTCATCTGTCTACACTTAATATTATTTAGTACAATACAAAAGGGGTCGATCAATTCCATCTATGTATGCGATTATTTTTTTCGTTCAATCGGAAATTTTGTCTGTCCAATCCCCACGTGTGGATCAATATTTATCTATATTCGGAAATATTTTCTTCTGTCCAATCAGAAAAGTCAGTTACTCGAAAATGCATTATGTCCAATGCGAATGTACTATTATGAAAAGAACTTTTAAGCAATGGCTGTCAACCGTTCCACCAATATCAACAAAACGAACAACCAACAAACAAATGAAAACAAAAAAACCACGACATATGGTGTTAGAAAGGCAGATCCTGACTGGGAACAGGCACCATATTATTGGGGTGTGTGGGTAGAGGAGTTAATTTGCTTTCTGTTTTTGTTCTGTTGCA
This sequence comes from Bathymodiolus brooksi, assembly GCA_963680875.1. Lineage (NCBI taxonomy): Eukaryota > Metazoa > Mollusca > Bivalvia > Mytilida > Modiolidae > Bathymodiolus > Bathymodiolus brooksi. Next base: position 30,035,772 of record OY804588.1, on the reverse strand, counting down.
GTTTTGTACCCTAATCATCATCTTACTAGACAATAGCATGTGTACTTAGCAATCACCGTTTGTCTAATGCCGACTGACGGATCAGTGATCATCTATATCCGGAAACGGTTTCTGTCCAATCCGAATGGAAGATTCTTGGATTTTATCCATAGTATACACTGAGGGAATCATACCCAGATAGGAGACAAATAACTCATTCAAATTTCTTTTTTTTTCTCTCTCAAAGGAGGTGACGGAGAAGATGGAAAAGTGTTATCCTCTTGTGAGATTTACAAACCGGAAGAAGATGTATGGAGTGAAGGACCACCTCTAATTGCTCCACGTTCAAATCTGTCAAGTGTTATTTTTCAAAATGAAATTTACTGCGCTGGTGGCTGTTATGGAGGAAAATGTCATAAAAGTTTGTGGTAAGTATACTGTATTTATTGATTAACGAAATATGGTGGTGGCCTAGTGACATTCTTCTATATCAAATACATTGATTGATTGATTGATTGATTGATTGATTGATTGATTGATTGATTGATTGATTGATTGATTGATTGATTGATTGATTGATTGATTGATTGATTGATTGATTGATTGTTTGATTGATTGATTGATTGATTGATTGTCTAAGCTCAAGGAAGCAATATGCAAACTATATATTATGTACGTTAACAGATGGGCCAGTGGGCAGATGCTTAGATTACATCAAGAAAAATAAAGTCGGATCGCCAAATATTGCTTTGCCACGACTATCCAACGACCACTCAAAACAACTTGTTCATCAGAAGCTGTTGTACTCTCTCCACACACGAGACGCTCATTGTGGTTCCTTCCTATGTTTGTGTATTTGATTCGTCCGGTTTTACTAACGATAACTCTTCCCGGATGGATTGAACTAGACCTTATTTCTATACCCGACAGTGGTTCCCAGTAATATACCTCCGAAGAAACCAAGTTGGTTCCACCTCTAAGAACGAAGTTCTTATATGTTCTTTCCTCCTACAGTCGAACATTGGTAATGGTAAAAGTCGAATAAGAATAAAAACTAAACATTAAAGAAACTATAAGGGGCAATAACGACTGAACGAATCACAGACACAACCAACATTGGGCACAAGACACAGAACAAAAACAAACAAAAAGCAAAAATCACAACACAGGAATCTCAAAAGATGAGCACGACGGACGCCACAAAACATGAGGATGAACAGAGGAAGGTTTCTTATAAGACATCCGCCATGTTACAAATTATACCATCACTATATGTCATATCATGTAAATGTTATAAATTATGCCGACATCACTGCATTTCATAGCATATAAAGTTGACAATTGTATCTTACAATCTAGTGTTCTTACCTTTCATCTTTGAAGCTTTGTCCCTTGTTGGTTATTTCTAGATCTTGAGCAACATTCTAGTGATATCTTGTATCAAAAGAATCAATATTGGCAGATCAAACGATTTTTCATTTTATTTTTTATTTTCAATTCGATGGAATTCAATATTCACCAACATTCCTCAGATTACAAGGTTTTATTTTGTTTTAATCTATCACATTAAATCTTTCATGTATAACACAGTAATAACGATCTTTATTCCAATCTTTTGATGAATCATATTCTACTTCGTCCTATTAAAACACTCGTGTCGTGTTTATTAATTTAGAAACGTTTTAAAACAAACGTTTACCACTGTATCCTATATATTTTCAGTAACTATCCGGCATTGTGTGAAATTATATATTTCCTTCACTGATCGTTTTCGTTGAGATATACATTAATAGCCATGTTTTTCCTCAATCTCAATTCATATATAAATTCCAGTATCAGTTACCACTAAATGTTTACTTAGCGTGTTTTTCCGTAATGATTTATAAAATTCGGTTTTTTTTTCTGTATTTTTGTTTTATCTCAATCCATGTTTTTTTTTTCTATCACTTTTATCTATAGATCAGAATTGACAAGGACAAAGACAAAAACATGATGACAATCAATATTAACCTTTTTTTCAACAATTTGAATAATATTCGTTTTTTCCATTGTTTTCAATCCTAGTCCAATTTACCATGAACTTAATCCTAGAAAAAACGTTCGATTTAATCATTAACTCCTCAGTCTTTTTTGTATTGAGGAAAATGGGCATCTATCTGATCGACGTTCGGAAGTATATAATCAATTCCAGGAATAATATCTCTTATATATGTTAACCGTTCTCAGGAAAATAACTTCACATGTTTTCACTATTAACGATCGCTCACCTATGAAGACTTCAATTTCTGATAGGTCTTGTAATGCAACAATTTTCTCTCTGATCGCGATGACAACTGTGTTTAAATTGGACCGTTTCCGCTTGATTTTCGCAAATTTATTAATGTAAAAAATCTTTCCTTAATGAGGTTTCATTGCACTGAGAGTAATTATTTAAAGATTTTATTTTTTAGATTCGATTGTGTTCTGTTCTGTCCTGTTTGTTTCATATTCTGAATGCACTTAAGTTTTTGTTTTTTTTAGATTTCTATGACTGAATGTAGCGTTTTATATTCATGTCTTGACTTGTGTTAAATTGTGAATTTTAAAAAATAGAAAATAACAGAAAAACAAACACAAAACAAAATAAAATAAACAAAACAAACAAAACAAAACAAAACAAACAAACAAAAACAAAATAAGACAAATATACATACAAAGTAAAACATCAATAGAAGATCGATTGACATCGAATCATTTTATTTTCTCCAGTTCTTATAAGTTGAAAAAGGGGGTAGTGAAAAAAGGGGGGGAGAAGATTAAATTAGCATAAAAATCTGTCAATAGATCAGAGGATCGATGTTTGACTATAGTAAAAATGTTCTGGTTCTACATAAAAAAAAATCAAATTTCATTAAGTGAATAAAGAGGGAATATGGTAATACCTTAATTCCTCATTAGTTAGAAATAAACGTTAGAGAATACAGAACACTGAATAACGTAAAGAGGTCATGAACCTTCCTACTAACAACTTGTGAGGAAAGATGGCTGCACGACAGCAGATATCATCCATTCCGGAGCACATTGTATCCGCTTAAAGTTGTTCTAAGAATGATTCAGTCTTTTTCTTTAGTTTTTGAATCCAGATTCCTATCTTACTGTTAACCTCTTCCCACTTTTGTAATCTGTATTTGATATGTGTCACTTTTGATTTTGGTAATCTGTGTTCATCATGCTTTACTTTCCACTTGTGTAATCTGTGTTCGTAACCTGTCACATCCGACTTTGCTGATCTGTGTACGTTATGTGTCACTTTCGACTTTGCTGATCTGTGTTCGTCAAGTGTCACATTCGACTTTGTTGATATGTGTACATTATGTGTCACTTTCGACTTTGGTGATATGTGTACGTAACGTGTCACATCCGACTTTGCTGTCCTGTGTACGTTATGTGTCCCTTTCGACTTTGGTGATCTGTGTTCGTAAAGTGTCACTTTCGACTTTGGTGATATGTGTACGCAACGTGTCACATCCGACTTTGCTGATCTGTGTACGTTATGTGTCACTTTCGACTTTGGTGATCTGTGTTCGTCAAGTGTCACTTTCGACTTTGGTGATATGTGTACGTAACGTGTCACATCCGACTTTGCTGATCTGTGTACGTTATGTGTCACATCCGACTTTGATGATCTGTGTTCGTCAAGTGTCACATCCGACTTTGGTAATTTGTGTTCGTCGTAAGTCACTTCGGACTTTTGTCAATTTGTGTACGTCATGTGTCACCATTGGTTTTGATGATCTGCATTCGTCCTGTGACGCTTCCGATGATTGGAATATGTTTTCATCACTTTTCACTTCTTGCTTTTGGTTATTTGTGTACGTCATACGTCACTTTCGACTTTATGAAGAGTTTGAAGATACCAAAGAGGTAATCAGAATCCGTATATCGAAGAAGAACAGGCAACATAATGGCCAAAAGAAAAAACACAAAAGGACAAACAACGACCTACAAAACATACTCATAAAACTAAAGATCGAGTAACACGAACCGCATACGCCACTTTCGACTTTATAATATGTGCCCGTCATGTGTCACTTTCGATTTTCATGATCTGTGACTGTGTTTGTCAGTGTCATTCCTGACTATGACAATCTGTTTTCATTACGTGTCGGTGCCAACAATCGTAATTGTTCTTTGTCACGTGACAGAAACATATACATTGTTTATATATTTTTAAATGGGTTGATGATATACTATTTAGTTTTATGGGATATTGATTGATAAGTAAATAGTTTATGACTAAAAGAAACCTTGATTGATTTCGCAATGTATAATATTTATTAAAAATGACGATATTGTGTTCTGTCATTGAAGTAAAATTATTTAATTGAAGCTTAACGTCGGTTAATGGTTATATATTTTTCACTGTATCAATATTTCTGTGATCGATACATACTATTGCTTTACTTAGATAATATTTTTTCATGAAAACAGATTACAATTTCATTTTTATCTTATTTCGTAGCCTATTATTTTTGTCTACTTTATCCTTACAATAAAGGTAGAAAATACCAATTAAGTGGATCCAGTTCAAACATTTACATTCCGAATAAACAAACATAGATCAGTGAAATGTAAAATTTAAAAAAAATATCAAACAGCAAAAGAGCTTAAGAAGTTCTTCAAATAAATAACAAGGGAGATAAGCACCAAAGGAGATTACGAATTTTCTTCAAAGGGAGATAACCTTGAATGAAGAACAATTACTACTGAGTTATGTTTCCTGAGGCGTTTGGCGCTATGGATGCTCAGATTGAGTAGGGCTAAAGCGATAAATAGGATGTAAAACCTTGTCTAAATAACTAAATCTCCATAAGATCTTAATTTCTTTTCATAATACAATCAAACATAGGATTCAGAAACAATCGTAATATAAGCGTTACGCTTGTTTCTGAATCCTATGTTTTATTGTATTATGAAAAGAAAGTGTATATGTTATATATCAATAAAATATGCATAAATCAAGATCTGAGTTTGAGGTTATGCACAAAACGTCACCACTTATTTCTCTTAAAGTTTAAAACAGACATCTCTTAATATGTCACATTGTTAAACCACATATGAAAACTGTTGATGTGTCAATGTGTTGTCCAAGCCAACCAGAATAACTAATAATGTGTCACACTGTTGTAAAGGCAAAACATGGCAACTGTAATTAAATGTTAGAGAAAATCGAAGGGGAAGTCCAGAATAGACAATTCAGAGACACTTGTAACATTGGATACAAGACAAAGAACAAAGACAAACAACACAAAGCTAAAACATAACACAGAAAGCTAAATATATGAGTGACACGAATACCACGAATAAACCGAGGGTCCCACATTGTTATTAAAGCAAACATTAAATCAACTGTAAATATTCCATTTGATTATTCACTGTACATGTGCCACATTGTTGTCCAAGCAAATCATGGCAACAGTAAATATACAACATTGTTGTCCAACCCAAGCATGGCAATAGTAAATATACAACATTGTTGTCCAACCCAAGCATGGCAACAGTAAATATACAACATTGTTGTCCAAGCAAAGCATGGCAACAGTAAATATACCACATTGTTGTCTAAGCAAAGCATGGCAACAGTAAATATACAACATTGTTGTCCAAGCAAAGCATGACAACAGTAAATATACCACATTGTTGTCCAAGCCAAGCATGGCAACAGTAAATATACCAGATTGTTGTCCAAGCCAAGCATGACAACAGTCAATATACCACATTGTTGTCCAAACCAAGTATGACAACAGTAAATATATCACATTGTTGTCCAAACCAGGCATGGCAACAGTAAATATACAATACTGAGGTCCAAACCAAGCATGGCTACAGTAAATATACAACAGTGTTGTCCAAGCCAAGCATGGCAACAATAAATATCCCACATTGTTGTCCAAACTAAGCATGGCAACAGTAAATATATCACATTGTTGTCCAACCAAAGCATGGCAACAGTAAATATACCACATTGTTGTCCAAGCAAAGCATGGCAACAGTAAATATACCACATTGTTGTTCAAACATAGCATGGCAACAGTAAATATACCACATTGTTGTCCAAACAAAGCATAGCAACAGTAAATATATCACATTGTTGTCCAACCAAAGCATGGCAACAGTAAATATACCACATTGTTGTCCAAGCAAAGCATGGCAACAGTAAATATACCACATTGTTGTTCAAACATAGCATGGCAACAGTAAATATACCACATTGTTGTCCAAACAAAGCATAGCAACAGTAAATATACCCGGTACCACATTGTTGTCCAAACAAAGCATAGCAACAGTAAATATACCCGGTACCACATTGTTGTCCAAACCAAGCATGGCAACAGTCAATATACCACATTGTTGTCCAAACCAAGCATGGCAACAGTAAATATACCACATTGTTGTCCAAACCAGGCATGGCAACAGTAAATATACAACAATGATGTCCAAACAAGCATGGCAACAGTAAATATACAACATTGTTGTCCAAGCCAAGCATAGCAACAATAAATATACCAGATTGTTGTCCAAACAAAGCATGTCAAAAGTAAATATACCACATTGTTGTCCAAGGAAAGCATGGCAACAGTAAATATGCCACATTGTTGTCCAAACCAAGCATGGCAACTCTAAATGTGAAATTGTTGTCCAAACAATGCATGACATCTATAAATGTTGCGCTTTGTTGTCCCAGTAAAACATTACCATTGAAACTATATCACATTGTTGTCCAAACCATGCATGGCAACAGTAAATCTAACCACATTGTTGTCCAAGCAAAGCATGGCAACAGTAAATATACCACATTGTTGTCCAAACAAAGCATAGCAACAGTAAATATACCACATTGTTGTCCAAACAAAGCATGGCAACAGTAAATATATCACATGTTGTTCAAACCAAGCATGGCAACAGTAAATATACCACATTGTTGTCCAAACCAGGCATGGCAACAGTAAATATACTACAATGATGTCCAAACCAAGCATGGCAACAATAATTATACAACATTGTTGTCCAGGCCAAGAATGGCAACAATAAATATACCACATTATTGTCCAAACAAAGCATGGCAACAGTAAATATACCACATTGTTGTCCAAACAAAGCATGGTAACAGTAAATATGCCACATTGTTGTCCAAATCAAGCATGGCAACAGTAAATATACCACATTGTTGTCCAAACCAAGCATGGCAACAGTAAATATACCACATTGTTGTCCAAACCAGGCATGGCAACAGTAAATATACAACAATGATGTCCAAACCAAGCATGGCAACAATAAATATACAACATTGTTGTCCAAGCCAAGCATAGCAACAATAAATATACCAGATTGTTGTCCAAGCAAAGCATGTCAAAAGTAAATATACCACATTGTTGTCCAAGGAAAGCATGGCAACAGTAAATATGCCACATTGTTGTCTAAACCAAGCATGACAACAGTAAATATGCCACATTGTTGTCCAAACCAAACATGGCAACTCTAATTGTGAAATTGTTGTCCAAACAATGCATGACATCTATAAATGTTGCGCTTTGTTGTCCCAGGAAAACATTACCATTGAAAATATATCACATTGTTGTCCAAACCAAGCATGGCAACAGTAAATATACCCGGTACCACATTGTTGTCCAAACAAAGCATGGCAACAGTAAATAAACCACATTGTTGTCCAAACCAAGCATGGCAACAATAATTATACAACATTGTTGTCCAGGCCAAGAATGGCAACAATAAATATACCACATTATTGTCCAAACAAAGCATGGCAACAGTAAATATACCACATTGTTGTCCAAACAAAGCATGGTAACAGTAAATATGCCACATTGTTGTCCAAATCAAGCATGGCAACAGTAAATATACCACATTGTTGTCCAAACCAAGCATGGCAACAGTAAATATACCACATTGTTGTCCAAACCAGGCATGGCAACAGTAAATATACAACAATGATGTCCAAACCAAGCATGGCAACAATAAATATACAACATTGTTGTCCAAGCCAAGCATAGCAACAATAAATATACCAGATTGTTGTCCAAGCAAAGCATGTCAAAAGTAAATATACCACATTGTTGTCCAAGGAAAGCATGGCAACAGTAAATATGCCACATTGTTGTCTAAACCAAGCATGACAACAGTAAATATGCCACATTGTTGTCCAAACCAAACATGGCAACTCTAATTGTGAAATTGTTGTCCAAACAATGCATGACATCTATAAATGTTGCGCTTTGTTGTCCCAGGAAAACATTACCATTGAAAATATATCACATTGTTGTCCAAACCAAGCATGGCAACAGTAAATATACCCGGTACCACATTGTTGTCCAAACAAAGCATGGCAACAGTAAATAAACCACATTGTTGTCCAAACCAAGCATGGCAACAGTAAATATACCACATTGTTGTCCGAACCAGGCATGGCAATAGTAAATATATTACATTGTTGTTCAAACCAAGCATGGCAACAGTAAATATACCACATTGTTGTCCAAACCAGGCATGGCAACAGTAAATATACAACATTGTTGTCCAAGCCAAGCATGACAACAGTAAATATACAACATTGTTGTCCAAGCCAAGCATGGCAACAATAAATATACCAGATTGTTGTCCAAACAAAGCATGTGAAAAGTAAATATACCACATGGTTGTTCAAACAAAGCATGGTAACAGTAAATATGCCACATTGTTGTCCAAACCAAGCATGACAACAGTAAATATGCCACATTGTTGTCCAAACCAAGCATGGCAAATCTAAATGTGAAATTGTTGTCCAAACAATGCATAACATCTATTAATGTTGCGCTTTGTTGTCCCAGGAAAACATTACCACTGAAAATATATCACATTGTTGTTCAAAGCATGACAATTATTGTTGTCAAGGCAGTATATGAAAACTAAAAAATATTTTTGATATTGTACGAATGGCTAAGAAAAGTAAACACTAGGTCACCTTACAGTGTTGATTCAAGAATTCTCATGTTTTCGTGACAACCCGGTGGAATCGTTGTAACCAATACATAATTAGAACAAAATCGCGATGGAATTTAATACCTAATATTCTACGCTTAACACTAAAGTGTTGCGTCCTAGAGTCAGGCTATTGTTAAACCTTCTTGTATAAACTTCATTACCTTCGAAATTACGGATTATTTCTCACTTAAAAATACATAAAGTGCTAAATATCGGAAGTTAATCATTCACGTTTGTATAATAAGTATTGATTACAAGTTTTATTGTATTATCAAACAGAACACCTATTGATTAGACATTGACAAGAAGTAAAATCTATAGAACTGGAAAATTAAAATTCCGACTGTGCTTTTAATCTTGAATGAAATCTGTTAAATATAGAATTTACTGCTTTGCTATGAAATAACGAGTGTATTTATTTGTATTTGATTGTTTGGTTTTTCTTGGGAAAATCAAATGCGTCAGAATTTTGTTTTAGTAATTTGTCGTTCGTTACGAACAATGAATTTAAAGCATCTAATATATCTAATAATATCACATGTGTATGGTACGTGTGTACGCACAGTACACAGGATATTGTGAAGTAAAGTGATGATGTGGTTAGAAATATACAACTTAAACCAAAAAAACAATACCAAAAATAATTTAACCCCGCCACATGTTTGTGCTTGTTCTGTGAAAGAACATATAAATTAATTTTAGAATCACATGTCATTAAATACGTGTTTTGATTGGCTTAATAAGTTGAGGTTATATTCGTATGTACTGAATCTGAAAATAGACGTCGTTCCCAAGGCGTCGCGCGCCGTTGTCATCAGGTGATTTTCTTTAAATGAGGCACCTTTGTGGTTATTTTAATATATTTCCGATTATTTGCCTTATTTTGAAAAAATAAATATATTTTTCAATATCATAACAAAAAAAGTTTGAATTAATTTATAAGGATTGATCGAAATTATTTGTTCGGTTCATTCGAAATAACATCAATCAGGTTGTACACACCTTTGCGTAACCCGCTACGTGGATTACACGGTGTGTACAACCTGATTGAGGTTATTTCGAATGAACCGAACAAAAACTGCGATCAATCCTTAAATATTTCCAAAGCCATATGTCATGCTCTGTTAGAGTTGATTGATATGTCACGTGGTTGTTTGTTTTATTGTTTGATGTCATGTGGTTGTTCGTTTTATTGTTTGATATGTCACGTGGTTGTTTGTTTTATTGTTTGATATGTCACGAGGTTGTTCGTTTTATTGATGTTGGTGGAATTGTTGATAATCGCTTTCTTAATACTATAATGAAACATCATATGCTAGGAGAAGGTCAACTGCTGCTACACATCATGAATGGTCAATATCAGCATTGTTTTCGTGGTAAATACACACAAAAAGTAAAGACATGAACAGTTGAATTTGTATTTGAGTTTCCAGTTGCTTTGTTTTTTCCATTATTATAAAATATATAATAGATGATAAAAAGCAGCGTGTATGAATTAATAATATCTATACACGTATATAATTAAAGTCTTTACTGCTATTTATATAATTACAAAGTATAACACTGCTTGTATCCCACTGTTGGGGTCATGTTAAACATCCACCCAGCTTTGCAATGCCTGTTTTAGTCTAAACATATTTTATTTGCTCAAATGTGCAAAAAGGATAAGACACAAGTTAAGCAAACTTATGAAGTCTTCTCCTATATACAATAAGTTACAACATTATTTGATAGAGCATGCATGTATATAAATATTTCTTACATTAATATGTGTAGATTGAGCAAAAACAGAGAATGAAGAAAGGAATGAGAGAGAGGGTTAGTGGTGATGATGTGTGCGATTGTTGTTTTAGTGAACAACTAGACAACAAGAAACTTTTCAGACCTCTTTATATATTCAAACACATGCTTAAAAATAATTTCGTTCTGTTCATACGGGAGTGTAGGATTACCACAGGTCAAAAGTGTAAGATCTAAAGCACAATAATTAGGTAGCCAGTTGAGACTTTGAAACAATGTATGTCTTATATTTGAATAATGGGAACAATCGAAGAAGAAATGATAGGAGTCTTTGCGATTGGCACCACAACGACAAGACGGATCTGAGACTATATTTACTTGGAACAAATCGTAATTCAAAAAAGAAGCAAAACATCGAAGCTGATTTAAAATAATATTAAGTTTTCGAGATCCAATTTCGTAATGTTTAGGAACTTGGCTAATATCTATCCGCTTTCTTAATTCAGCTTTAAATTTTGCAATAGAATCCACATTTCGAAGAGATGGATCTAAGCTATTCCATTGACATATAGTTGAAGGAATAAATGAATCATAAGTATTCGATAGTCTACAAAATGGCATTATAATATCACTTCCATTACGCAATGGATAAACGGTTGTACTTTGAATTGATGGTGGAATTAAGTCACAAAGATACATGGGTGCATTATTATTTTGTATATTATAAAACATTTGTAATTTTCTCCTTTTTCTTCTTTCTGCCAATGCCTGTCCAAAACCAGGTTCGAAAGTTTCTATCATTTCTGTATTTGGTAGATTCTGGGTTTGCCAAGACAGTGATCTTTAAGTTTGTTATATTGCAGACCGTAATGGTATACAATAACATTTGATTGTATTTATTTACTTTATTGATCGCGACTTTCATCTTTATCTTCACAACAATAAATATTAGATAGATAAACATATATATGTTTGTGAAAAAATGAACACAACCCAAAGGGCAACATCATCCTATTAAAAATTAAAATGTATATATATAATGTAGTGCGTTCGGTGTGTTTCTGTAATAACCTTCATCGGGTACCATCATAGTCAAGATATGGAAGCCAAATAATAATTATTATTATTATTATTTACAGTATTTATATAGCGCATTATCTAATTAAAAATTACTCTAAGCGCTTTACAATCTCAAACATAAAACAATTTAACATGTTAACCATATAAATATATCTAATAAAATTATACTGTGTGAAAAGTACCATAAAACACTGAAACATTCAATAAAACCTCAATGAAATAAAATAAAAAAATAAAAAATTCATAGCAATTAGAACCAAAATCAATAAGAAAATAAAATTAAAATCTACGCAGTCGAAATTAAAATGTGAAAATGCGCTTTTCAAATTATATTACAAAAAGACGGTATCTGAAAAAACATACTGTATGCTAAAATATCACTGAAACATCTATAAAACCAAAATGATATGAAAAGTTCATAAAAAGTCATGATGAGCTAGCCCAAATAAATGAGTTTTCAGTTTAGATTTAAAAATATCAACAGAGTCTAGAACCCTTAAGTCACCGGGAAGATTGTTCAACAGAGTCTAGAACCCTTAAGTCACCGGGAAGATTGTTCAACAGAGTCTAGAACCCTTAAGTCACCGGGAAGATTGTTCAACAGAGTCTAGAACCCTTAAGTCACCGGGAAGATTGTTCAACAGAGTCTAGAACCCTTAAGTCACCGGGAAGATTGTTCAACAGAGTCTAGAGCCCTTAAGTCACCGGGAAGATTGTTCAACAGAGTCTAGAACCCTTAAGTCACCGGGAAGATTGTTCAACAGAGTCTAGAACCCTTAAGTCACCGGGAAGATTGTTCCACAGAGTCTAGAACCCTTAAGTCACCGGGAAGATTGTTCCACAGAGTCTAGAACCCTTAAGTCACCGGGAAGATTGTTCCACAGAGTCTAGAACCCTTAAGTCACCGGGAAGATTGTTCCACAGAGTCTAGATCCCTTAAGTCACCGGAAAGATTGTTCAACAGAGTCTAGAACCCTTAAGTCACCGGGAAGATTGTTCAACAGAGTCTAGAACCCTTAAGTCACCGGGAAGATTGTTCCACAGAGTCTAGAACCCTTAAGTCACCGGGAAGATTGTTCAACAGAGTCTAGAACCCTTAAGTCATCGGGAAGATTGTTCCACAGAGTCTAGAACCCTTAAGTCACCGGGAAGATTGTTCAACAGAGTCTAGAACCCTTAAGTCACCGGGAAGATTGTTCCACAGAGTCTAGAACCCTTAAGTCACCGGGAAGATTGTTCCACAGAGTCTAGAACCCTTAAGTCACCGGGAAGATTGTTCAACAGAGTCTAGAACCCTTAAGTCACCGGGAAGATTGTTCCAAAGAGTAGAAGCTGCCATAATCATAAGATAAATTTCATATTTACCTAACGTGTATAAACGAAGTGCTGTTAATATCTTCATGGAGCTCTAGTATCGTAGCTTTGTTTGACATAATAATTTAATTTTATTATCTTTTGCGAATTAATATCTAAGTCTTATTTGTTGAAAGATTTGCTCTTCAAGTGTTTTCTAAATAATCACTAATAATTAATGAAAAGTAATAACATTGCTCTAACGGTGTTTGCAAGTTCTGATTTATATGAAAAGTCAAGTTAGTGAGTGAATAATTGCTGTTTAAATGCCAATTGAACATATGTTGCAGATATATCACGGTAATGACAAGCTACATGTTTCTGAGATGATAATGCAATCATGCTCGGTCATAACTTATCACAGAATATGACTTATCGACCGATTTTAACACGACAGGTGGGTGCGTGCGTGCGTGCGTGCGTGCGTGCGATGCTTTGTGGACCTTTTCGTTTGGCTATTGTACTTGTTTAACTTCTTTGACATACGGCGTCTGATTACCCTTTTCAGTTTTCAAACTTTCCATATAATAGACTGGCACAATACGCAGACTTATTATAGTGCTAGCTCATTGACTGGCACAATACGTAGACTTATTATAGTGCTAGCTCATTGACTGGCACAATACGTAGACTTATTATAGTGCTAGCTCATTGACTGGCACAATACGTAGACTTATTATAGTGCTAGCTCATTGACTGGCACAATACGTAGACTTATTATAGTGCTAGCTCATAGACTGGCACAATACGTAGACTGATTATAGTGCTAGCTCATTGACTGGCACAATACGCAGACTTATTATAGTGCTAGCTCATTGACTGGCACAATACGTAGACTTATTATAGTGCTAGCTCATAGACTGGCACAATACGCAGACTTATTATAGTGCTAGCTCATTGACTGGCACAATACGTAGACTTATTATAGTGCTAGCTCATAGACTGGCACAATACGCAGACTTATTATAGTGCTAGCTCATTGACTGGCACAATACGTAGACTTATTATAGTGCTAGCTCATAGACTGGCACAATACGCAGACTTATTATAGTGCTAGCTCATTGACTGGCACAATACGTAGACTTATTATAGTGCTAGCTCATTGACTGGCACAATACGTAGACTTATTATAGTGCTAGCTCATTGACTGGCACAATACGCAGACTTATTATAGTGCTAGCTCATTGACTGGCACAATACGCAGACTTATTATAGTGCTAGCTCATAGACTGGCACAATACGTAGACTTATTATAGTGCTAGCTCATTGACTGGCACAATACGTAGACTTATTATAGTGCTAGCTCATTGACTGGCACAATACGTAGACTTATTATAGTGCTAGCTCATTGACTGGCACAATACGCAGACTTATTATAGTGCTAGCTCATTGACTGGCACAATACGTAGACTTATTATAGTGCTAGCTCATTGACTGGCACAATACGCAGACTTATTATAGTGCTAGCTCATTGACTGGCACAATACGCAGACTTATTATAGTGCTAGCTCATTGACTGGCACAATACGCAGACTTATTATAGTGCTAGCTCATTGACTGGCACAATACGTAGACTTATTATAGTGCTAGCTCATAGACTGGCACAATACGCAGACTTATTATAGTGCTAGCTCATTGACTAGCACAATACGCAGACTTATTATAGTGCTAGCTCATTGACTGGCACAATACGTAGACTTATTATAGTGCTAGCTCATTGACTGGCACAATACGTAGACTTATTATAGTGCTAGCTCATTGACTGGCACAATACGCAGACTTATTATAGTGCTAGCTCATTGACTGGCACAATACGCAGACTTATTATATTGCTAGCTCATTGACTGGCACAATACGCAGACTTATTATAGTGCTAGCTCATTGACTGGCACAATACGTAGACTTATTATAGTGCTAGCTCATTGACTGGCACAATACGCAGACTTATTATAGTGCTAGCTCATTGACTGGCACAATACGCAGACTTATTATATTGCTAGCTCATTGACTGGCACAATACGCAGACTTATTATAGTGCTAGCTCATTGACAAAAACAAACAACCGTTACTTCTACCAAATACTGACCACCTTCAACCAATAAAGTGAGTCTGTTATGTTACTAAGGAACATTATCATAATTAAGTGTAATGATTACAGGATAAAAGTTAAAAGTTAATTATCTATCTTTGTTTTACTTGTAGGGTGTACGAGAAAAATAAATGGAAAGAATTAGACAAAGACTATCCACAAAGACTTCCACACGCATTGGATAGATTTGGTTTGGTGTCCGTCGGTAAAAATCTATATTTTATAGGAGGTAAGTAGTATAATGTCGTCCCCTCAATGAATGATGCAATATGGTGTAATATTTAGAAAAACGTAGATCTCTTATTTATTGCACAGGACGCGTTTCACACACAAAATTCCTCTAAATAAAATCATGTGATCCTGTAAAGTATATAATTTAATTACAACTGCTTTATTTGCATGCACACGTAGCGATACCCAACAATTTACTTTCTTTAGCACTCAATCTCTGTTTAGTAAGTAGTTTTTAATAGTTCTTTGTTACGATATGTCTGCGATATTCATCAAGTTCCGTTGAACGCAAATCACCAATTACTGATTGCTTAATGAATGCGCTTTCGGTTTGATTTGATTGATTTGATTTATTGTGTTTAAAGTCACTTTCAGCAATATTTCAGCTATATCATGGCGACCAGTTTTAGTGGTGGAAGATGCCGGAGTACCCGGAGAGAACCACCGACCATGGGCAAGCAACTGGTAAACTTTATCGCTTGCGGCTGCGAGTCGAGCGCACCTTTTTGTAATTTACAAAGTCGGGCGTGAACCCACGCCAGTTTCAATAATGAATATATCTAATAAATCATGTCAGTGCCAAAACACTGACTCCTTGCCGTATGATACACAGAAGTGTCTGCCCGGTAATGAAAATATCAATAAAAACGTATATATCTAATTTACTGAACACGAATATCACATTGCAATATCTATTATCGACTATTCTAATTGTGACATTAAATCTGTCCTTTCACATGCCAATCTCAGTGTCACTTTTTTACTTGTATGATTTATTGTTCTCCTCGTGAATACTGCTCATTTGATGTTAGACATCAAGCCTAATATATTACTTAAGAGGTTAGCTTTCGAAGCATGTGACCCCACGAACCCCACGAACCCCACCCTCGGCGTTTTGTGGGATTTCGTGTTGTGCCTTACTTAGTCTCTTTATTTAGTTTTTGTATCAATTATATTAGTGAAGAGTTGGCGAGGACACATTTCACGTTGACCTTTACCCCGTGGCATAGTTACAACCTCCGCCATTTATAAATTAAATAAACGTTAGAGAACACCACAGGGGCAATCAAGAATTGCCAATCCAGCGATACTGGCAACATTGGGCACACAAGATACAGGACGAAGACAAACAAAATATAAAAACAAAACACAGAAAACCAAAAAGGTGAGCAACACAAACCCATTCTAAATCAATGTTGGTTAATTACAGGCGTCAGCTCAAGAATAAACAAACCAGGCAAAAAATATAGCTTTATGACAGAACGACGAATGTATTCCTATACCACTAGTGTTTCAGCAATGAGTCGTACGGAACATGGTACGAATATAGTCGGTGAAATGATTAGTCCATGGGGTAATCAACTACCCACCATGACTTATGGTAGACACAGCGCAGGCGCAGTCGTATTAGGTTTGTTTTGATATTTTTGTATTTTGTGTTTTGTTTTTTTAAGTTTTAAGGTAGAATTTATTGATCATTTTTCAAATATCTATGTTTATTAAAAGTTCATAATTAATAAAAAGAAATAAATAAACGTGTAGGACACCACTCTACGGAAACAAACACACATAACGTAAATAAAACATGACTCCTCCTACAAACTGGAGGTAAAGTTGAGACTAGGTTTATTAGGCTTGTGAGAAATATGGCTGCTCATTAACAAAAGAACAAAGGGGTGGAATCAGACGTTATCGGATCGGAGAGAGATCTCGCGAGAACGATACCTAGAGTACATCAAGAATAAAGAAAACTTAACCCATTTAATATCTATAAGCTTACTATTTTTAATTTGTTTCCTTTGTTTGATGTTTGATATAACCTTTCCGATCTCTCTCTCTTTTAGGTAATAGGATATATGTTTTTGGAGGGTCGCTAATGGAAACGGGACAAGCCGTTCGGATTGTAGAATATTTTAGCATTTCACGTGGTCAGTGGGAGGAAGATTTTAGATTTAGAAAAGGTAAATTAAATATTAAATTTATGTAAATATTAATAAAATACAAATATTACATTACATATTTAAACTACGAAGAAATTATTACTTTCTTGTTACAATGAAACACAACATGAGGGTTAGGGGTTATGGTGTTTAACACAACTCGTGTCAATAAAATTTCAGTTATATCGTGGCGGTACGATCAAACAGGGAGCATCTATATATTTACCAATTTATGAAGATAATGAATGATTTGAGAACAAGCCAATATTGTCGTTGAGAAGAGACGAGACAATTCCGAAAGGACAACATCATCCTAATATGCTACACGCCGATGGACATGTTTATATCCAGATCACCGTGAGGTGTACTCGAATTGTACTTTATTGAAGAAATATTACAATGTACTTACCGAAGATTGGTGGTTCTCTTGTGTGTGTGAATTCGGGCTTCTTATAACACAAAATTGAGTTGTCACAACAGAGTTGAACAAATTCAATTTCAATCAATTATCATAATTAAAATGTAAGCACACAATAACCGCAAAAGAAAAATTACAAACAGACAAAAACCAACGAAACTGGAATTTAAAGACCAGCAAAGAAACAAGAAACAAAAACAAACACAAACACTAAGGAAGCCACCACTTTACTTTTAGGGGGATGGGGTGGGTTTTTTTAATTTCTTTCTACAAATTTTATAGAACACATATTTTAACCCGAAAGAAAGAAAAAAAATAAACTGACATTTACAACAATATATTTATTATTGAACGCAAGGTACGCAGTATACATGTACCATATTTTTTAAAATAAAATGATTTAAATGGTGATAATGTACTTTAAGAAAACAATTGGAAATTTAATATTGATTGATAAACTATTTTTAACTTTGACAGAGCAAGGTACGTATTGGTGTGGACGACCTTATTTTGCATTTTATATTTTTTTTCTTTTTAAATGGTACTTGGATGTTTCGCAGAAAATCAATATTATTATTGTGTGTCAACATAAAACAATTTTATCTAAAAAAAAATACTTAAAATATTGATATATAATAATGCACTTAAAAAGTGAAATATAAATAGTTATGGAATAATGCTTAATATATTTGTGTAGGAGACAATGCTTTTAACAAAAATTGCTTCCGATTTATCATGTGTCGAGTTTAATAGTCTATTTTTTATATATTATGCTGTACGTTTTTATTTTCCCTGTTTGTCTTTGTTAGCGCAGCCGGTCAATATAACGTTATATGGACCGGGACTGGACTGCTTGTTTTCGATTCGGTTCCGGAACGGTACCTGCATTATTATTTTGGATAAAAAGTATAATATAGCAAATAGTTCATGTCACTTCGGGTCATATGGCAGTATATGGACCGGTCCATATACTGCCATATTACCCTCAGTGCCATGAACTATTTGCTATATAATGCCATTTTCAACACTATAATTGTTATTCAGTTGCTGGTGATAACCGGAAAACGGGATACATGTACAGTCAAACCTGTATTAAGAGGTCACATTTGCGGCAAAGAAAAGGTGATCTTATAAGACAGGTGATCTCTTAAAAGAGGTTCAATTCATATGACATTTTCTGTGACCGGACAAGAAAAGGGTGACATTTTAATACAGGTGACTGCTAAATAAAGGTGACCACATGAGCAGGTTTGACTGTACTTAGATTGAAAGTACCAGGACAATTCAATTAAGCTTCCCTAAATAACTGACTAAAACATTTTATAAGAATGGTATATTGTTCACATAGATTGGGAACGAGCGGATAAATTTTGTTGAATGCTAAAATTAGCGCTTTTTTAACTATTTCATTGCAAGAACAAGTCAGGTGATGGTGGTGTCTGTTTTTGCACTAAACGAACACTCCGAGTCGATATTGTAAGTGTTGGTTCACTAAAATAGCAGTATACAGACAGACCTTTTGATCCATTCGGCCACAAGCAAAATATTTGTACACTTACTCTGTAATACTTCGTGTTTAATGGAAAGGCAGCAAATATGTTATAGTTTTTGGTTCGTCACAAACAGAGACCAAACTCACGTTCTCCCGTAACCGAAGCGAAGGCGTTAACTACTGCACAAATTGACGTAAAGTATCAATATATAGTTTTGTATACTACTTATTGAGCGATGTCATTAACCATAACACAGGGATCTTCACATAATTCAGTCGTGCGTGAAATTCATTCTTTTTTCCTACCCACATATGACAATCGAGGATATTTCACACACATGATCATGAAAGATATTTCCTACATTATAACACTACTAACGAAAGAACATATTATTCTCTAGTAGCAGATAACACACGCCTAACTTGTTTTCTTTAATGCTTTTTTACTATCGGCAGAATCTGTAATCAGTATGTCGAACATACAAATGACATCATTTAAAAGCAGAAGGGGTTTTCCCAGTAAAGCGCCTAAAATTCTGTTTATACTGTCGATAAAATATGTGTCGAGCAAGCCAATGATATCCTGTAAAAGCAGACGTTTTCTCAGTAAGGCAACCAAAACCGGACATTTCCCTATTGACAAAATCATGTACAGAGGTTATTATGCATGTACTTATGAAAATACATATACAATATTGGTGTATTGACGGTAAATATAGAATTTATGTGGCGAGGCTTAGAAACGGGGGAAAGACGAGCTTTTAGCGAGTCTTTCCATCCGTTTCGTGTCGAGCCACATAAATTATATATTTACCGTCAATGCACCAATATTGTATTTATCCTGCAATAAAATTTGCAAAAAAAAATGTTAATCAAATCAATAATAAAAAAAAGATAACAGAAACACCATTGATACCTCAATAGTATTTCCGGTAAGAGGCGTGGCTTAATAGCCTTATTAGGCTAATATAGAAAGTGTTATTAAGATAAGATAAGATAATTTTATTGAAATAAAGACCAGACAATGATCTATCTTCAATGTCAATACAACAATGTACAATGTAAAATAACAAAACAAAAGGCACAATAAACATATACATACTTAATTGAAGTTGTGTATCTCAGCTGAGGAAGGTTGAAAAGAGCTATCTCTCTTTTCACATTAAACTAGATTAGTTATTATGACAGGGTGTGGCTTAATAGCTTTATTAGGCTAATGTGAAAAGTGTTATTATGACACTGGCATATTAAAGCAACAGTTTATTTCAACCCATTTATTATGACAAAAAATAACCCAATTGCAGGATAAAACTTGATATAAATTCTCTTACTTAACACCACTGATACGTATACAAATGTATTATATTGTATTATATATAATTAATCTACACTGACGTTTTAACCCTGTATTTATCTCATGGAGTGACCAAAAAAAAAATAGTTCACACTTTTAAGATAATGAAATAATGCCATCGTGTAGTTAGACTGTATTTAAAAGAATGAATTATACGTATGACCGTTATACGTAAGGTATTCAGCGGATTTTTTTTACCGGTTACATGATCATTTTTTGAAATTGTATTCATTGTTTTATGGTGTATGTCGTATTAAACCACTCGGAACTCTTCGGGTGTTTCCCCAGTCAACACTAGCATCAGACGTGATGCATAATCAACCATGGACTTCTTTTTAAATACATGACCCCAATAATACAGTCAATGCGTCACGTCCATCATATAACGATTCCAAAATCTTCAACAGTTTTGGTTTCAGTTCAAAGGATATTCGCAAATAGTAAATCCATGAGAAATCTGAACTCTGCCATTTTTGCTTAAATGCGAATTAATTATCCGGCCAATTGAAATTTTTCAGATTGAAACATGTTCATACACCACTCACATTCGAGGTGTTTGTGAGAGCGTAGCGGTATCATTCGAGGATGTCCTAGTGGTACTAAGCGTATGCACATATAGCACGGCATCCGAGTCAAAATTAAATATTTATGCCTGGCCGTAATTATTTAAATAAAGACTAGTCCTAGCGTGATGTTAGCATCAAGAAGAAATATTTATAACTGACCTTAATTCGAATTATGGCTAGCGATAACTATTTAAAAAAGACTATCCATAATTCAACTTAAGGCTAGTAATATTTATTTTTTACACTAATACCGCGCAATATGCACCCGTCTTTGGTCACTTCTGCATGTGCAATGTTTCTTGGTTAAATGTTATGCAATATCAGGCCGAGTTGGTGGGAAGCACATAGATCAAACACTCTTTCTTCAAGGCTATCACACATCCTGTTATTATTGTAATGCTGATACTATTGTACACTTATTGTGGATGAAAGCTAGATACATATTACATATTATAAGCATATTGTGTTTGTACAAATATTTATATCATGGTGAGTTTGTTGTTGATGTATATTTCCACCAATCGCCTTAGTGACGAGTAATGATACGGATTAATATCAACACGGATGGGTTAGTGATAAGCTTATGGTGTTTAACGCCACTTTCAACAATATTTCAGATATATCGAGGCGGTCAGTTTTATTGGTAGAGGAAACCGGAGAAAACCACCGACCTGCCACAAGTCACTGACAAACTTTATCACATAATGTTGTATCGAGTACACCCCGCTTGAGCGGGTTCGAACTTACAACTTTAGTGGTGATCGGCACTGATTGTATAGGTAGTTGTAAATCCAACTACCATACGATCAAGATCACGATGGCCCTTTCAACGCGGACGAGACTGGTATAAATAGTTTTATGCATACACAATGTGAATATGAACTTTTATCTAACAATATTGCTAAAAAGAGAAGAAGAAAAAAAATTAGAAAAACCCCCAAAAATTAATGTTATTAAAGAAATAAATCATGGAAGCCAGAATGTGTTGGGAGTTTTAACATGGATTGGCGGATATTAGTATTTTATCCCGAGCCAGAAGCGAGGCATACAATTTACTTATATCCGCCAATCCATGTTAAAACTCAAAACACATTCTGGCTTCCATCATTTAATTCGATTCTGATATGTCTAAGAGTACAAATACGGTAGTATACTTTGATTGGAAGACGGTAATTTATATTTACGTTTGCGGAAAATGTCGCACACAATTTATGCTGCCAATAGAAAAGTCAGTCATATTCACCGGCGCATGTGCTAATGAGATTATACCGAATCGTAGTCTTGCATTCTGTTTGAAGCAACAGAATAATTGTAAACATTGTATTTGATTGGGGTTTTTTTTCGTCCTGAAATTTAACGGCCCGAAAACTTGAAGCAACACATAATGAATTAAACATAAAAGCATTGTTCCTCTGAAATTGGCATAGGCATAACAGAGGCAGACCATTTTATTGATTTAATATTATTTTTTTACATCCTTTTTATATTACGTAATTTTTAATATTATCTACAGCGATTTCTGTCAATTAAATTCTACATGTCGAAAAAGATTGTTTGCGAAATAAAATTGCTTGCGCAAAATTCCATACTGGTGACGTCATGAAAGTAGTTCCGGAAATAGTAATTCGTACGAGACTTGAGATAGAAACATAATTTTGTATCGCACTCTTTTACACACTATTTGTATTGAAAATTAATGTATTGTTAGATAAAAAGACATTATGTTCCTCCTTATTCTTTTTAATGTACTTATATTTTTACCTTAGCATGAGGTGCAATTTTCCATGTATGCATGTACAATGTTGTTCTTTCTTATTCTAAAGAGGTATGTGTATTACACGTGGTATGTGTATTGTGGTATGTGTATTACACAAACGTAATGTTTCCAGCTGTTTCTTAATTCCAAAAACAAAACTAAAATTGAATCAATCATACAGTTTTACTACTATTAGACCGAATGAGAAGTTCCGAAGGCAAAGCAGATGTTCGAATCAAGTTACTATTCGGATACATAACCCACTTAAATACTTGGACAACACTGATTTCAGAACAAAACAAAAACAAACCTATAAACGTTCATAGCACTCGTTGTGCATATGAGAATCAATATTAGAATTGTGGGTGTTTGACAGCACTTTCAACAATATATGAGATTTATCGTGGCTGTAAGTTTATTGGTTGAAGAAACCAAATGGGTAATCAGAAGGCGTAAATCGAAGAAGGACAGAAAATACAATGACCAAAAGATAGATGACAAAAGGACAGACAATACAATGACAAAAAGATAGAGGACAAAAGGTCAAACAATGATGTACAAACACTACACACAAAACTAAATATTGAGCAACACGAACTCATTTAAAACTATCATGACATAGGTAGCTATAAATCCAACCATCATCGAAGATCTTAAGAAAAGAAGGTCAAGGTAGTTAATAAAATAATGCTTAAAGATAATAGGTTTCGTGAAATATCATTTGAAATGTTCGCCCAAAAAATGTTCTGGAACATGCGTAAGGAAAATTGATCTTACATATATATGGAAACAAAATTGCATTTCGGAAAGTAATAAAAATGTAATAAATCAGGAAAACAACGTTGACAGTGAACATTGATTGCAAGGTTTTGCACACAGTACTAGGATAGGGTATGGAAATTTTGCCTGGCAATGGGCTAAAAACGATCGCTCCTAGCAAACTGTTGACCTATATTAATAACATACAAATGTACAACAACTCGATTTTATTGTAAAACTTGTGTTATGTTTTTCCTTTCAGGAGACGTATCCAATGTTACATGTGCAATATTAGAAGTTCCTAACAAATTAGAAGACGAAAATCTTAATGAACGTTTACGATGGGTCTTGTGGTGACGGTAATGGAGCTAAAGTGTTCATCTTTCTTGATATCCGGATTTAAATTTCTTTTTATCCGGATTTAAATTTCTTGATACCCGGATTTAAATTTACTTGTAACCCGGATTTAAATTTCTTGTTATCCGGAATTAAATTTCTTGCTACCCGGATTTAAATTATTTTTATCCGGCTTCAAATTTTTTTGTCACTCGGATTTTAATTTGATTTCTCATGTATAATCAGAACCCATTTTGTTTTCCATGTTTGCAAAAACGTTTATGGCAATCATTATATCCTTACCAAGTTTGAAGATACCAAACGGGGTAATCAGAAGTCGTCATTCCGAAGGACAGACAATACAATGGCCAAAAGAACAAAAGGACAAAAAAGCGAAGCAATGGTCGACATAACACTATACAGAAAAATAAAGTTGAGGGCAACACGAACCTCTAATAAAAAAACGGTTGTGAACTCGGGTGCTCTGGAAGGGTAGACAGTTCCTGTTCCACTTGTGATACCCGTCGTGTGTATTGCCCAATCTAACTTAGTGACATTTTGTTAATTAGTTTAAATCATTTTCATTTTTTTTTTCGTGAATAGAGAATCCTAATTCATAATTAAACAAATATGTAGACGAAATTTAAAATATGAGCAATAAATATATTGTAGTAGTGCAATAACAGATAGACGTTGTAGATGCTTACAATTGTGTTGAACAAAACAAAACAAAATTATAATCAAGAAAGAAACAATTTGTTTTGCATTATTATACAAGAGTTAGAGGTAATTAATGTAACCTAACCTTTTCTCATGTTATGTCATTTCTTAAATGGGGTTAATGTGGGTAAATCTGTGCGGTGTGTTCGTATAGGTAATAATGGATAGTTAAGAAAAGAATGGTGGATTTTCTCAGTAAGCAAAAAGACCACCCCCATCACTTTTCAAAGTTACAAAGAATCATATATTGAATAAAAAAAATTTGCTTATATAGAAAAGAAATACTTGGTGATGCCGTGATATTCCGGTTAAAACATTCTGATATTATATTTCGGCAGGGGACATCGCGATCATATGGTAGCTGGATTTGCAAATGTATGGGGCATAGAAACTGAGAGAAGGTCGAGGTTTATGGAACTTTTTCCCCAGATTTGCGCCAAGTACACATAAACTTTACATTCTAAGATATTGGATTAACAATGTCCTTATCCTGTAGATAAGTGGCATTAATCTACAGACGGCTATCTTTTATTATTATTAATTATGTAATTTGCACAAGTATCATCGGTCTACTGCTCCTTTTGATATTTTCTGTCAATAGGAAGTTAACTGGTTTCCAACTAATTCAAACTAGTTTACCGAAAGATCATCAAGTAAAACAATTGAAATGGGTACCAGAAAAGCTATACCGTATATTACAAACAAATCCTGTCAAAGCAATTTCGCAGCTCAAATAGAACAAATGCAGGATAACGATAAGTAATTTATAATGTGAGATTAGTCATTATTTCAAAATATCAATGTTAATGTTAATGTTTATATATATATAGAATCTCTTCTAAATTAATCGGATTAAACGCTGCCACTCAAATGAACCTGAAACAATTGCGTATCTTTACTTTTAATGAATCCTTATAGTGAAGCTTTAGTCCATTTTATTTAGTATTATTTCAAATTATTTGATTCGGTTTGACATTTTTCAAATATGCTTTCCTCTTAGAATTAGTAAAACGGGTTATTTGGTATAATAATCGAGATATGAATAGATTCTAGATTAAATTTCATTCGAAATTTTTATTGAACTTTATTGTTAAAAATTGGAATGGTGATTTATTATAGAACAATTCAATACCGTCAACAGAGATTTTTTTATATTTTATATTTATTTGTGAATAAAAGAAGTTTTACATTGATATTCAGTTTGTATTTTCAATCAAATGCACTGGCACTTTTAGAGTGTCATGCTGTTAATATTAGAATGTCAACACAGTCTTGAAGTGTCATCTTTGCAAGCAATCTGTAGTACCAAAGCTCAAAATATACCAAACCAGGACCTGGATTTCCAGTGTCATATGTCATGGTTCCTTTTTGTATTCAGTGATTTAAGGCGAGAGGTGATTGTTCATTTTGTCGATAGTGGTGTAATTATTGACCAACACTTTTAAAACATTCTCTTCATAATATCAAAGTGGAATCTTTGTGTTACCATTCCCACACATGTTCAAAAGTACAAGAATAAAACGTCTACGTCCGTTGACTGACTGTATTACTCATTAAGGATCTTACCAAAGAAGAAGTGCTGAATGGTCGATTTTTTTATATATACACAAAGAAAAAAGTTAAGCACACACATTTTTTTTTTGAAATGACAAATGATACAACAAGCATCACGAGATTACTGACCAGATAATCTCAAGAATGCAATGGTGACCTGTTAGGACATTACATTGGCTGTAAGAAACCACAAAAAAAATCAAGAAAAATGTTAATTTAATGAATATTTAATCACAATATCACAAGGCCAGTTTTTGCAGTAAAACATGTCCATTTTAAGCATTGACCTTCACAGTTCAAAAAGCACGATAAGATTGTCATTTCACTTTCAAAACCTCACTTATGAATCACTTGACGACATCTATTGTTCAAAGTTCAGTACCGGGTGCAATCCCCACGTGCTTGGATGACGGCCTCAACCCTGCGTCTCATCCCTCCAGTTAGACGTCGGATGTCCTGTTGTGATAGCTGCTGCCATTCCCGATGCAATGTTGCTTCCAACTGACGAATGTTTTGCACAGGAGGTTCCTAAGCCTGTATACGACGGCCTAACATGTCCCAAATATGCTCTATGGGATCCGGGCTCATAGCTGACCAAGGAACAGAAGTCACGGCTTCGCTTTGGAGGTAAGCGGTTACTGCTCTTGAACGGTGAGGTCTGGCGTTGTCATCCATATACACAGGCCTTGTAGCTATGGTGACTAAATCCAGCTTGCAGTCATGAGAGATACACCCCCAAACCATTACTGATCCTCCATCGTAAGGGACAGTTGGATTGATGTTCCTTGGGGGTATAGGCTGTATGTTTGTGTCTCCAAACCCTCATCCGGCCGTCGGTTACATGAAGCAGAAACCGGCTCTCGTCTGACCAATGGATATTGCGCCATGTCCTAAAATTCCAACCACGTCGTGCTAAGCACCATGCCAAACGTGATCGTCGATGTCGGTCTGACAACAATGGACGTTTAATGACTCCCCTTGACTTAAGTCCCGCTGATTTCAGACGGTTTCTAATTGTTCTTGTTGACAGACGTCTATTGGGCAGTCAGTGTTGTTTGAGTACGGGACTGGTTGCGAATGACATCCGTCTAACCAAACGCTGCAATGCCCTGTCGTCGCGATCAGATTTTACCCGTGGTCTGCCGGATCTTGGCAAGTCTTTCACATTGTTGGTTTGTGTGTGTTTCCTCACCAGTCGGCTGAATACAGTATAGTGGTATAGCCCATCTGACGTCCAATAGCTTTGAAGGACATCCCTGTTGTATGCATGCCGATTATTTGCCATCTTTGTGCTTCTGATATTCGCCTTCGTACCATGCTTACTGAGAATGAATAGAATTTCTAAAACACCGGACTTAAATACCCAAATTCGAAGCGTGAACACACTGAATTTTGAGTAATGCGTGAGAGGCATGGTTCACGTGCATGACTAGTCGATATTAGACATAATGGTCAAACCTGTGTGATCACATCTTTTTAATGGAACATTGTTCTTGCTATAATCAATATAAATATTAGAATCTAAACTTAGTGTAATTTATTATGTTTTAATATATCAGGGGGTGCTTAACTTTTTTCTTTGTGTATATATTACTTTCACAGGCGCTCGTGTCACGGAATTCCCCCTTTTTAACTTTCTGTTTACATATTAAAATTGCTTTATTGTTTCATCTCTTTATCCTTTATTTATCGTTTTCGTGTCCATCTAATCTTATGGTAACAACAACTTGCATATGTGGATAATAAGGGCATAAGCTGTTGGTAATCCATAATTCCGTACTACGAGAGCTTCTGATTAAGTTCGATTCGTTTCATTTTATCATGGCATGAACCAATGATATTCTGGGGAGTATGTGCGATAATGCATTTCGGGTCAATATTGCTATATTCATGGCACACAGTAGTAAGAAAAGTTTGATGATACCAAAGGGGCAATCAGAAGTAGTAAATCAAAGATACCAAAGGGGCAATCAGAAGCAGTAAATCTAAGATACCAAAGGGGCAATCAGAAGCAGTAAATCAAAGATACCAAAGAGGTAATCAGAAGCAGTAAATCTAAGATACCAAAGGGGTAATCAGAAGCAGTAAATCAAAGATACCAAAGGGGTAATCAGAAGCAGTAAATCTAAGATACCAAAGGGGCGATCAGAAGCAGTAAATCAAAGATACAAAAGGGGTAATCAGAAGCAGTAAATCTAAGATACCAAAGGGGCGATCAGAAGCAGTAAATCTAAGATACAAAAGGGGTAATCAGAAGCAGTAAATCTAAGATACCAAAGGGGCGATCAGAAGCAGTAAATCAAAGATACCAAAGGGGTAATCAGAAGCAGTAAATCTAAGATACCAAAGGGGTAATCAGAAGCTGTAAATCTAAGATACCAAAGGGGTAATCAGAAGCAGTAAATCAAAGATACCAAAGGGGCAATCAGAAGCAGTAAATCTAAGATACCAAAGGGGCAATCAGAAGCAGTAAATCAAAGATACCAAAGGGGTAATCAGAAGCAGTAAATCAAAGATACCAAAGGGGTAATCAGAAGCAGTAAATCTAAGATACCAAAGGGGCGATCAGAAGCAGTAAATCAAAGATACAAAAGGGGTAATCAGAAGCAGTAAATCTAAGATACCAAAGGGGCGATCAGAAGCAGTAAATCTAAGATACAAAAGGGGTAATCAGAAGCCGTAAATCTAAGATACCAAAGGGGTAATCAGAAGCTGTAAATCTAAGATACCAAAGGGGTAATCAGAAGCAGTAAATCAAAGATACCAAAGGGGCAATCAGAAGCAGTAAATCTAAGATATCAAAGGGGTAATCAGAAGCAGTAAATCTAAGATACCAAAGGGGCGATCAGAAGCAGTAAATCAAAGATACCAAAGGGGCAATCAGAAGCAGTAAATCTAAGATACCAAAGGGGTAATCAGAAGCCGTAAATCTAAGATACCAAAGCGGTAATCAGAAGCTGTAAATCTAAGATAACAAAGGGGTAATCAGAAGCGTAAATCTAAGATACCAAAGAAGTAATCAGAAGCCGTAATTGTAAGATACCAAAGGGGAGATCAGAAGCCGTAAATCGAAGATACCAAAGGAGTAATCAGAAGCCGTAAATCTAAGATACCAAAGGAGTAATCAGAAGCAGTAAATCTAAGATACCAAAGGGGTAATCAGAAGCAGAAATCTAAGATAACAAAGGAGTAATCAGGAGCAGTAAATCAAAGATACCAAAGGGGCAATCAGAAGCCGTAAATCAAAGATACCAAAGGGGCAATCAGAAGAGTAAATCAAAGATACCAAAGGGGTAATCAGAAGCAGTAAATCAAAGATACCAAAGGGGTAACCAGAAGCAGTAAATCTAAGATACCAAAGGGGTAATCAGAAGCAGTAAATCTAAGAAACCAAAGGATTAATCAGAAGCCGTAAATCTAAGATACCATAGGGGTAATCAGAAGCAGTAAATCTAAGATGCCAAAGGAGTAATCAGAAGCCGTAAATCTAAGATACCAAAGGAGTAATCAGAAGCAGTAAATCTAAGATACCAAAGGGGTAATCAGAAGCCGTAAATCTAAGATACCAAAGGAGTAATCAGAAGCAGTAAATCTAAGATACCAAAGGAGTAATCAGAAGCAGTAAATCTAAGATACCAAAGGGGTAATCAGAAGTCGTAAATCTAAGATAACAAAGGAGTAATCAGAAGCCGTAAATCTAAGATACCAAAGGAGTAATCAGAAGCCGTAAATCTAAGATACCAAAGGGGTAATCAGAAGCAGTAAATCTAAGATACCAAAGGGGTAATCAGAAGCCGTAAATCTAAGATACCAAAGTGATAATCAGAAGCAGGAAATCAAAGATACCAAAGAGGCGATCAGAAGCCGTAAATCTAAGATAACCAAAGGGGTAATCAGAAGCCGTAAATCTAAGATACCAAAGGGGCAATCAGAAGCAGTAAATCAAAGATACCAAAGGGGCAATCAGAAGCAGTAAATCAAAGATGGACGGACAAAGCAATGACCAAACAAAAAGTC
Source organism: Bathymodiolus brooksi (assembly GCA_963680875.1). Lineage (NCBI taxonomy): Eukaryota > Metazoa > Mollusca > Bivalvia > Mytilida > Modiolidae > Bathymodiolus > Bathymodiolus brooksi. Next base: position 30,005,370 of record OY804588.1, on the reverse strand, counting down.
CAAAGGACAAACAATGATCAACAAATCGCTACACAGAAAAGTAAGGATTGAGCAACATGAACCATACGAAAAGCCGAGAGTGAACTAAGGTGCTCTCTAAATTCTAGGCAGTTCCTGCTCTACTAGTTGTAAAACTCAAACAAAAACACATTTATCACAAACCAAGTTAATCAGGGAGGTATCTATTATAGATTTGCAGACATACAACCGTATATTCAGGTGGAAAGGCGAATTTGAGATTCAATTGAAAGGAAAAGGAAAATTACTTAAATAAGAGGAACATCATCGTCCGTAACTCACATGTGATTTTTCGAATTCCGATTTCTGGTGAGTAATCAGATCATGATCAGCAGTGGGTTACCGACGATAGAGGAACATCAGCTTCATATGTAATTATATATAATCTCAAATTCACCTTTCCATAATTTAAATACGAGTTGATAACCCAGGGAAACCTCATCTTCACAAGTAATTATATACTCAAATTCGCCATATGTAGACGTGCTAAACACGAGTTTGGGACTATAACCTCATAGGAACCCCACCTTCATACAAATACAAATGTATATATAATCTGAAATTCGCCTTGTGTACATAGAAATACGAAATTCAAGCCTGCACTAGCCAGATATATCCAGTTTTACAAACATAATGATTGTTTATCAGAGTTTTGAGTTACTTCCGCTTTCCATATAAATTGTACCAGCAAATTTTATAATTGCAAAATATTACTTACCATAAATTGCTTTAAAGGTCAGTAATGATTGTAAGATATCTTTATTATTGAATTTTACAGTAAACAATACCCTAATAGTGTAATTAACTAATTAAAATCAAGGTTAACCTCTCACGTGTATAGGTGACCTTAGATGACATTGACTGTCCTGATTATGTTCATCTTGCTCTCACGTACTTTTAATTTTTACTTTTGAATAGATTCACTATGAACGTTCCTGATGAAGGTTATTTCAGAAATGTGCCCTAAATTAAATACAGGGTGACCCACAAAAGTGCCATCCATATACTCAATCTGTGCATATCACCACTAAAGTTATGAGTTCGAACCCCGTACATGGCGAGGTGTACTCGATGCAACATTATGTGATCAAGTTTGTCAGTGACTTGTGGTAGGTCGGTGGTTTTCTACGGGTACTCCGGTTTCCTCCACAAATAAAACTTATCGCCACGATATAGTTGAAATAATAGTTTTTGAAAAATTCTAGAATATAATAATAGAGAAGCGACACAAAATTACCATAATTGTGTATAGATATGAACAAGAACACGTTAATAAAAACGTAAATATTTTAAAAAAACGCACACAAAAAAACACAAAAAAACCGTAGATATCAAATATTTACTGATTAGATATGTATTTGTTACTAATAAGGAATAACATAGTGTCAAATGGTCAGAAAAAGTGGGAGGAAATTTTAGCTTTAGGTTTAGATGAAACGAAATGGAGAGAAATATTCAAACTACCTTTTATAGTCACACAAAATACCAAACTACAATGGTTACAGTACAGAATTAACCAACGTATCCTAGGAACAAATAAATTGCTGTATAAAATTAAAGTAAAAGACAATGCCTTTTGTACTTTTTGTCAGGAAGATGAGGAAACTATAGAACATTTATTTTGGAACTGTGAGATTGTACAAGCTTTTATTGATGAAATTGATTCTTGGTTATTGTCAAATGGTGTTAGTATTCCATTTACTATTTTTTTTTTTTCTTTTTGGTGATACTTCAAAATCGTCTCGAGGAGATGCTATCAACCTCATTTTATTACAAATAAAGCAGTATATTTTTAACTGTAAATATTTTCAGAAAAAATTATCATTGGTCACATTGCAGAGGAAAATACAGTCACTATATAACATTGAGAAATCTATTGCTATTAAAAATAAAAAAATTGATTTTTTCAACCAGATATGGAATGCTTTCACTTTACTGTTTAATTAGATATAAAGATTTATACAAATATTCATTCTGTATATAACATGATAGAAAAGAAATAGCCTTTTGTTTTTATGAATGCTAAAATTACCTATTCATCAAAGCAAATTAAAAAACTTTTTCTTTCTCTTTAAAAATTATTTTTATGCCTTAAAAAACTCAATAAATTAAACTTTTTCCATTTTTTTCTTTTACTTCTATAACTACTTAAAACCCTATTTTTTGATTATCTGTATATTTGTTAATTTGGTTTATTATGATTGAAAAACTCATCTTTATGTGGAATCACATTATTTGGTATTTTCTGTCATGTTATTTTAATAGAAATAGTATGCCATTCTGTATGTAAATTAATAACAAATACTAACATCTTTATATGTTATGTGCTTTACTAATGTTAACGAGGCCGGGATAAGGTACCGGTACTTTATGTATTCAACTAACAAATGTAAAGATTTCAATAAAAAATATCACACTTTAAAAAAAAAAAAAAAAAAATATTTACTGCGCACGACGCTTCTCTTGAATAACCTTCATCAGGTTAAATAAAGGGAATATAGATGAAATAATAAATAAATTGTATTGAAAATAAATATATGTACACAACAAATGTTAAGACAGGGAGAGCAATAATTCCAAACCGCTATTCATGTGCTGTATATCTGAAAAAAATATTGAAAGTGGCGCTAATCACCAATAGCTTAATATCCATAGATTAAATGGTCACTTTGTTGTAAATTAACTTGTCTGCATTTCAACATCGTTAAGGAATTTTCGATGTACTTTTACAACTTTCTCCAATTAACAAACATTTAATGTATTAAGTCCGAAGTTTATATATAAGATGACCATGTCAGCCGGGCAACTAAAGCTTGTGTTTCGTCTATTATCATTGGTTTTGTCCGGTCATCACTTATAGGGGTATAAATACGTATCTTCCTGACAAAACTTTAAAGTATCTTTCTTACAAAACTTTAAAAGAAACAAGTAACATGTACTTGGTATTAATTTTGTGCGGATGTCTTGTGTCAGTTTTTGGTTTTCCTAACGGATTCATTTCTCTGGTACCAATTCCTTCGGAAGACTTTACATTTTACGATGTTTTGGATACTAACAAGCATTTTCATCTGTTTTGGAAATTCAATGAGACCCATATTATTTTTGAAATGCACGTGAGAGCCAGAGGATATGTTGGTTTTGGTTTGTCTCCTAATGGAAGGATGTTTCCTTCGGATGTTGCTATGGGATGGGTGAAAGATGGAAAAGTTCAATTTGCCGTAAGTATCGCTAATTGAGCCACGATATAACTGAAATATTGTTGAAAGTGGCGTTAAACACCACAACCATAACCTCATAACCCTGCTAATTGACATTTTAAGATTTATATGAAATATGTTTTGTTGTCATAGATCATTTAGATTAAGTAATATTTATACCGCGGTTTTCCGATTTAAACTCTTGATCAATCTCACGCGCTTTGCGTTCGATTGTTTGACTTGGAAAACCGTGGTATAAATGATTTGTAACATGAAGACATACAATATCACATCTATGTCGTTGATTATTGCACGGCTCTCTAAAATTAATAATACTACAGCTCAGATTTAAAGTATGCAATATTTATTATCAGTCCTCATCCACTCAACCTGCTTCTCGTACATTAGAGCTATTTTTATCCAATACAATATTTTTTCAGGACTATCACACAGTTGAACACTCAGCACCTGTCTTAGACAAATCTCAAGATTGGACTTTGCTTCATGGAGAAGAAAATGATTTTGGAACCATCTTGAAAATAGCCAGAAAACTGGACACATGTGACGAGAACGACTACAAAATATCGGTACATTTTTTCTCCGTTTACACTGCTATATCACAGTTTTTGAACTTAACTTAACATTTCAAATACTTTGAAAAATAAAAATTAGTACTGATCGATCTCTCTTAAGTTCGAGAAATAATAATCACTACTGATCGATCCCTCTTAAACTCGGGAAATAAAAATTAGTACTGATTGATCCCTCTTATATTCGAAAAATAATAATCACTACTGATCGATCCCTTTTTAGTTCGAGAAATAATAATCACTACTGAATGATCCCTCTTAAGTCCCAGAAATAATAATCACTACTGATCGATCCCTCTTAAGTTCGAGAAATAATAATCACTACCGATTGATCCCTCTTAAGTTCGAGAAATAAAAATCACTACTGATCGATCCCTCTTAAGTTCGAGAAATACAAATTAGTATTGATCGCTCCCTCTTAAGTTCGAGAAATAAAAGTTAGTACTAATTGATCCCTCTTAAGTTCGAGAAATAATAATCACTACTGATCGATATCTCTTCAGCTCGAGAAATAATAATCACTACTGATCGATCCTCTTTAGTGCTAGAAATAATAATCACTAATGATCGATCCCTCTTCAGTTCGAGAGATAATTATCACTACTGATCGATCCCTCTTATGTTCGAGAAATAATAATCACTACTCATCGATCCCTCTTAAGTTCGAGAAATAATAATCACTACTGATCGATCCCTCTTAAGTTTGAGAAATAAGAATCACTACTCATCGATCCCTCTTCAGTTCGAGAAATAATAATCACTACTGATCGATCCCTCTTAAGTGCGAGAAATAATAATCACTACTGATCGATACCTCTTCAGTTCGAGAAATAATAATCACTACTGATCGATCCCTCTTATGTTCGAGAAATATCAATCACTATTGATCGATCCCTCTTAAGTTCGAGAAATAATAATCACTAATGATCGATCCCTCTTCAGTTCGAGAGATAATTATCACTACTGATCGATCCCTCTTATGTTCGAGAAATAATAATCACTACTCATCGATCCCTCTTAAGTTCGAGAAATAATAATCACTACTGATCGATCCCTCTTAAGTTTGAGAAATAAGAATCACTACTCATCGATCCCTCTTCAGTTCGAGAAATAATAATCACTACTGATCGATCCCTCTTAAGTGCGAGAAATAATAATCACTACTGATCGATACCTCTTCAGTTCGAGAAATAATAATCACTACTGATCGATCCCTCTTATGTTCGAGAAATATCAATCACTATTGATCGATCCCTCTTAAGTTCGAGAAATAATAATCACTAATGATCGATCCCTCTTAAGTGCGAGAAATAATAATCACTACTGATCGATCCCTCTTAAGTTCGAGAAATAATAATCACTGCTGATCGATCCCTCTTAAGTTCGAGAAATAATTATCACTACTGATCGATCCCTCTTATGTTCGAGAAATATCAATCACTATTGATCGATCCCTCTTAAGTTCAATAAACAATAATCACTACTGATCGATCCCTCTTAAGTTCGAGAAATATTTATCATTACTGATCGATCCCTCTTAAGTTCAATAAACAATAATCACAACTGATCGATCCCTCTTAAGTTCAAGAAACAATAATCACTACTGATCGATCCCTCTTAAGTTTGAGAAGCAGTAATCACTACTGATCGATCCCTCTTAAGTTCGAGAAATAATTATCACTACTGATCGATCCCTCTTAAGTTCGAGAAATAATTATCACTACTGATCGATCCCTCTTAAGTTCGAGAAATAATAATCACTGCTGATCGATCCCTCTTAAGTTCGAGAAATAATTATCACTACTGATATCTCCCTCTTAAGTTCGAGAAATAATTATCCCTACTGATTGATCCCTCTTAAGTTCAATAAACAATAATCACTGCTGATCGATCCCTCTTAAGTTCGAAAAATAATTATCACTACTGCTTGATCCCTCTTAAGTTCAATAAACAATAATCACTACTGATCTTAAGTTCGAGAAATATTGATCATTACTGATCGTTCCCTCTTATGTTGAAGAAACAATAATCACAACTGATCGATCCCTCTTAAGTTCAAGAAACAATCATCACTACTGATCGATCCCTCTTAAGTTCGAGAAGCAGTAATCACTACTGATCGATCCCTCTTTAGTTCGAGAAATAAAAATTAGTACTGATGGATCTCTCTTAAGCTAAAAAAAATTAATGCAGACTTATAAATTACTGTAGAGAAAAAGAGTGAAATCGAGTTCGAAAAAGTAAATGTTTATCACTACAAGCTCTGTAATCTATGGAACCACATTTTTTATTCAAAATATACTACCACTGGGTCGATACCTCTGCTGGTGGACTATTAGTCCCCGAGGATATCATCCACCCAGTAGTCAGTGTTTCGGCACTGACATGGTTTATTAGATATATTTATTATTGAAATTAACTGTTCCTAAATAATGTAATTATTAATAAAACTAAGGTTCTCCTCCCTCAGACATAGGTGACCTTATCCTATTTTGGTTATTCTGTTTAGGTCCTTTGGTTAAATTACTCCCAAAAATTTTAATTATTTGACTTTCCAATCTTTCGATTTGAGCGTACCTGATGAAGGTTATTCCAGAACCGCGTCATGCGAACTAAATTTGATATCTACTTTTCTTTAATACACAAGTAAAATAATCGGTTGATTTGATTTGTGCAAAGTTAAGATTCTCAAAATAAACCCGTTGTATTGAAATTCCTTAAATATCATTATAACATATATCAAGGAATTCTATAATATTGTTTGCATCAGTGGAGTAATGGTTAGCGTGCCTCGCCTCGAATGGTTAGCGTGCTCGCCTCGAATGCGGTAGATCGTGGGTTCGAGCCACGGTCAGGTCAAGCCAAAGACTATAACATTTGTGTTTCCTGCTTCTCTGCTAAGCACCCATCATTCAGGAGCAAGCGCAAAGACCGGTTGACTTGGAATCAGGATAATGTGCCGAGTCGAGCGACATATATACCCACCCAAGGACTGTTGCTTCCGTGAGTTAGCACTATAAAAATCCGACAAAGCATGCTGGTCTAGTACAAAACGGACATCCATCATCATTCCATCAAATGAAGCGTGTTCTCACCATGGCATAGCTGAAATATTTGTATTTTGTCGTTAAACAACAATCAATCACTCACGATACCAGGGGCGGATCCAGGATTTGGGATTAGGGGGGGGCGTGAATAGGAGAGGGGTCTGGGGACCGCTTAAGGTCCCCCGGCGGTTCCAGGACAGAGCCCTGGTAGGGGGCCCAGGGGGTTAAACCCCTCCTCAGCTCTGGGGGTTTGAGGAATTACATACATTTATTTGAACGACAATTTTGAACCAACCACACCATTTTTATCAGACCAAAAAAACTTTACTTTTAGTTTTAATTTTGTCGGATAATTGTTAACAGTATGTTTTTGTCAGATTATAAGAACCTGAAGTAAAACTTTTTTTTGAAGAACCGTGATGAGAATTGTTCAACTCATGACTGATCGATCACGATATCTTAACCCTTCAAAGAACTATTGGTTTAGTTTTAACGCATTCCTGGGGCTCGGATGGCTCAATGAGTTAGGTCGTTGGATCTAACAGCTCATTCAAGCCTATCACCAATACGGCGTAGGTTCGCTCCCAGCTTTGTAAATTACAAAAAAGGGTGCACTGGACTCGCAGCCGCAAGTGATAAAGTTTACCAGTTGCTTGCCCAGGGTCAGTATCAGGATTTAAGTCTACTAAATGCTTTGATCTGTAAAGATTTGTTTTTCTTATAGTTGTAAAATTGACTGAAGAAATAATGTTTAATTAGCGTGAGAAAATAGTTGATGTCTGGTACCTTGGAACTAACCAGAATGGAATAATCTTTGAACTACTGACGGCGAATACATATATGAATCAGCGAACACACACAACGTGTATTTACAATGTGTAGGAATATTTTACTACAGGTCACGAGTTAACCATTCATGAAAAAGTTATTTATTGAACTGCTTAATTAACGTTGTATAACATATGCTTTGCGAATTTTAGGGGGGGACACACGCCCCGCACGCCCCCTTCTAAATCCGCCACTGGATACTATTGTACAATTCCAGGATGATACAGCTAGAATCATATATGCATACAGAGACGAAGATCCTGAAGATGAAAATGATTTCAGATGGCACGGGACTGAGGGTCGGGGAGTAAAATTTTTGTACCTACTGAATGCTGTAACAAAGCCAGATTTATCCGGTAGTATTATGACCAGGGATATGCTACAGACAAATGTAAGTACGAACATTGATTAAAAAAAAAAATAAAAACAATAATAAAAAATATCAACAGGCTTACTTTATTTATTCGGAAATTATTCATGCATTTGTTAGAAATTAAAATATGTTTAGTGATGTTTGGCACATACGCGATAGTACATTATTCGCAAATATTAAATAATGATGTTATAAAGGATTATAAATTTGATATTTAAAGTGAGCATAAATTTAGATGCCACATGCAGGATAAACGGGTTTGGGAATGCTAGGATCGAAAATTGTTGCCTTGCCAAGGACCCCCAACGACCACTCCTAAGAGTTCTCTAACTTCAGTTTTGCTTCACCAAACGTTTTGAAAATCTCCGCACAATGGTGTTTGATCTTAATACACAGCTATTGTTCTATATTGGCTAAACTTTTGTGCTCTGATGTTAACTTTCATTGGCCAGCTGAAAGCTATTTTTTTTTTTTATTGTAATAATATTTTATTACAATAAATTAAGTAATATGATTGACACAAATTATTGCAACTTATATTAAGTCCTCTCATGAAAGCCATTGTCTTTTGTACAAGTGGTTCCAAGTGGCAATGTTGAATTCCGTTCTCCGTTATGACTTGATTATCCGTTACGGATGTGTTCCCTTTGTTGTAGTCAAACACCGTCTTTCTTCCTTTTTAGCTCATCACCAATTTTGTTTTTTTAAAGTGACTAACATGGCAGGTACTACTAATAAAGGAAGAATTACTTATCATCCCGGGGCACTAAAGTTCACTCTGTTTTGTAGTAAAGCTCATGTTGCTCAATCTTTAGTGTGTTACGGATCATTATTAGTCTCCTTGTCTTTTTTCTTTTGGTCATTTTATTGTCTGTCCGATTTACGACAATGGAATCTTGGAATTTTTTAGTGGGGTTCATGTTATTCGATCTTTAGTTGTATGTTTAATGTTTTGTAGATCATTGTTTGTCTTTTGTCCTTTTTCTTTTAGCCATTGTCTTGTCTGTCCTTCATAGATTTACGGATTCTGATTACCCCTTTGGTATCTTCAAAGTCTTCTTGTTAGTTGGAAACGGGAGGACATGTGTCCTATGGACACAAAATTCTTTTATTTAATATGTATTTACTTTTTCATGATTTTGGGATGAAATAAGTTATTCTATTAAACTTTCCTTGTTAATATCTACAAATATAAGTAGGTCTGAGTTAATTCAAATGTTCACGTTCACAAAGTGTACTGTAGATTAAATAAGTGTTCAAAGCGGCATAACTCCTGCTAAGATTTTCATATTAATATGAACCGTTCCAATCACAGTACCAAGAATTAAATCTTGTAAAATCGATTACTACTTTAATTACACTGAATTAGGTGTCCACGTCGTTATTACTATCACTAGGGAGATATCTATATGTTGGTGGACTACAAGTCCCCGAAGGTATCATCCTCCCAGTAGTCAATGTATCAGCACCGACAAAAGCCAATCGAATATATTTATTGTTCAAATGCATAATTCTCAATTAAAGTAAATATTAATAAAACTAAGGTTCTCCTCCCTCATCCATAGGTGACTGTAGTCGATTTCGGCGATCCTGTTTATACATTGTTGTTTTATTCCTCCCGAAGAATTTTAAATTATTTGGCCTTTCAGTGTTTTGACGTTGAGCGTACCGGAAACGCGCACTAAATTGGATATCTACGTTTCTATTTTAATATTGGATATCTACGTTTCTATTTTAATATTGGATATCTACGTTTCTATTTTAATATTGGATATCTACGTTTCTATTTTAATATTGGATATCTACGTTTCTATTTTAATATTGGATATCTGCGTTTCTATTTTAATATTGGATATCTACGTTTCTATTTTAATATTGGATATCTACGTTTCTATTTTAATATTGGATATCTACGTTTCTATTTTAATATTGGATATCTACGTTTCTATTTTAATATTGGATATCTACGTTTCTATTTTAATATTGGATATCTGCGTTTCTATTTTAATATTGGATATCTACGTTTCTATTTTAATAACAATAATAATTTACTCAAACTCTTATAAGTAAAATTATTCTGTGTTAGGGATTTGTTTTTGTCGGGAGAATTGCTATAAAATTGTTAACACTCCTCATGCTCATGAGCATATCAAATGCTATATCGTGAATGTACTTTTATTCGTGGCTTCCAATTGTCGTTGTTTCTTCACGTGCATTGACCAGTGGATTCTTGAATTCGTGGTATCAAACATTGCAAGTAGCAATGCAATGAAATTGTTGTATTTTTCGTGGTTTTAAACAACCAAATATTCTACGAAAATTAGTACCCCACGTATAATAATACCTTTACTGTATATCAAAATTTATATATGTTCAATTTTTGACTTCTTTTGTTACAACACTAGACAGGAAAACGATCTAGATTATGGTCAGTGTTATGTCGTGCTATGGTTTCTAAAGAATTGTCCTTTATTGTTGTCCTGTCTTTAGTAAGCAATTTTAACTTTCCGATAAAGTTTTTCTTTTGACATCAGAGGATCATTCTAAATGTGATGTGTATACTACCTTTTAATTTGTTTTTCATTGTTTATGTAAACAATTGTAAGAAGATCGCATCAATATTATGGTATACTGATGGCGTTTCCCATGGTTCAACAGACACAGTTGCCCAGGTCTACCCTAGGTTACCGATAAGGCATGACCTCTAGACCGGGAATCGTCAGGTTAAAATAGAGATAAAGCCTGGCCATAGTGGGGAACGTGTTTGGAAAGTGGCACGCTCCTTGTACACTAATGACTTCCTTTGTACATTTGTACTTTGTAGCTAATAAAAAATTTTTTCTCAACTTTCCAGTCAAAAGTCGCTGCTTCAGTTGTCATCATTCCTTTATCATTTCTGTATATTCTTTACTAATAGTGTTTATCTTGTTCTCGTACTAAATATGCAGGAAATATTACCCACTGGACGCTAAAGCAGCCATTCAAAGAGCAATGTTCTTTAACCAGCGAGGGCCCGGGTGACTCAATGAGTTAAGTAGTTGGATTACTTAACAACTCATACAAGCCTATCGGCGTGGGTTCGCGCCCGGCTTTGTAAATTACAAAAAAGGGTGCACTCGACTCGCAAGCGAAAGTGATAAAGTTTACCAGTTGCTTGCCCATGATCGGTGGTTCTCTCCGGGTACTCCGGCTTCTTCCATCACTAAAACTGGTCGCCATGATATAGCTGAAATATTGCTGATAGTGGCGTTAAACACCAAAAATCAATCAATCAATCTTTAACCAGCAGGCTAGTAGTCAGTTAACTACAAGCATTCATTGACCTTGCTTTTGTACTGTCCATGTTTTGTTGTTATTCATTTTTGTGATGATATGTAATATTTTTTGAGTGGAAGCGGATTTGTGCAAGTTTTTTTTTTATCATTGGTTTATATGTGTTTGGAGATCTAATTATCACAATTGCGGTTTATTCAAGTTTCACTGTATACAGGAACACATGAGCATAATGATGAATGTGCTATGTTTTAATATTTTCAGTATCATGTTCCACCACAAGTAACAACATACAGATGTAAAGCATTCACCTTGTCTGACCTTGGGAAGAAACATCATATGATAAAGGTATTTTTTTATTATAAAATATAGGCAGTTGCTATTTGTCAAGCTACGTAAGCGGATAAATAGCCCTAAGACTATTTGTACTGTTATCGGGATGAATAGCCACGAGTCTACTATATAGGTGCTAAAATTCGCGGGAATTGAAATTCGCTTATATGATGGACAAATGTATTCGCTAATTTTTAATTTCGGGGTTGTGTTCACGTAAAAACAATCAACATTATAAATGATAGTATTTCCGTGGGTTTTTATTTTCAAGAATTTAATGTCCTCGGGAAGATAGCGAAAATAAAATCATCGCTAAAATAACTAGTTATACAGTATATATTTCAGTAATTGCGATCTTTTCATTGAAAAACTATCAGATTATTAAGAAAAATCAAATATCTACTAGTTAGCGAAGGACTCAACATGAAGGCTTAAATTGCAGGTAACATTTTATCATGCAAAGCAAAATAGAATGGCTATTCGTCCTTCCATTGCAATGTCTATATCGTTTGACATCACAACCATTCTTGGAAATAACCCAGGATGCCTGTCATCTCTAAAATATGGGTGGGTTTTTTTTAAACTTACAGTATATATGCATAGTTCAATTCTATTGCAGCGTGGGTTCTATGATAACGTTCATTCAACATATTTTCTACGCCATTTTTATACTTAACTCCCATGGTACCATAGGACCCAGATATATCTCTTAAAACCAGAATGGGTTTCACAAAATACAGCCTGAATAATTGGAATACGAGTGTACTTGTACAATATCCACATTGTATCCGTATTTTTCGTATTCCGAAATCGTACAATCAGAACACTGTATTTATTGGATACAGTTTCTGATTGGTCATTTTACGAGTACCAGTCAGTACAAAACTTTTCTTCGCAAGTTTTCTAGCCAGTCTGATCTTAACACAAATTTATGTCTAAGACATATTTTATTGTATTCTAAATTCAACAGTTTTTGTTACAGTGTTGATATATCAATATGTAATATATTTTAGTTTGAACCACATATTCAACATGGAATGGAACCATACGTTCATCATATCCTAGTGTACAAATGTCCACCGTTGAGTAAGGAATGGATTAATAAGGATTATTTCTGTTATGAAAATGGCAGAGAAGTAGCTCCTTGTGGAAGTGTGTTCTTTGGCTGGGAATACGGCGGACAGGTATGTCGAAAATGACCGTAAAAATATGCTAAATCTTATGTTGATGGTAAACTGTAGCCCCACCTTGATTTACGCCAGAATTATGTACATTGAAGTATGGATAGTTAAACTATAAACCCCTTATTTTCTCGTTTGCTTGTTATACAACGCCATGTTTCGCAAAATATTTTTGCCTTTTTTTCTCAGAAATATTTTTGAGAACACCGGTTTATATGTTATTTATCTGCGGCGACCGCAGTATCGATAAATCATGGCTTTCATGTCCAAATTAAAATGATTATTAAGAAGTTTTGAAAGACTTACAGCGAACGACACAGTTTTCGATCCCCACGTAAAGGTACGTAGCGCGTTTGGTGACATGCATTCTATTTTATTTCATTCTATCGAAATACTATTTCATTTCTTTTCGAAATATCTGACACAGGTCTGACTTTAAAAAAATTATATAAGACTAGATTACAACACAGAGAACACTTTCAGACAACAAATACATTTTTTTGTCACAGCCGGTTAATCGTTGATTCAGTGGACCAAACAATATGGCGATGGTATGCATATATAATAGATTATCATAGAATGAGAGGGGGTATATAAGATCCACATACTGGGAAACGACTACATATTAAAAGAACAAGTATTTCCGTTCTTGCAAGCTTCTTCTCATAATACATTTAAGACAAAAGTTAAAAGTCTCATTTTAAATGATGATGTACCTTAATTTACCATTAAATGTTTACTAAATCTTTTGTGTATACTTATTACAATGTATTGTGTAACTTTATATTGTGTACTTTACAATGTATGTCTAAATATGTCAATGAGGGCCTCAGGGAAGATTAGTTGTTAACTAACTGTGTAACCCTCTATAAATAAAGAATTTATTTTTATTATTATTAAAAGAACAAGTATTTCTATTGCTGTACTTAGTCTTTTCGTTGAGCTGTTCTTCCCAACTTTTTTCTTGTCCCTTCGCATGTGTTCATACTTGTCGCTTCAACAACTGTTCAAAGCATCCTATTTTTTACAGATCACGTACACGTGTACACCTTTCTCTACCTCGAGAGAAGATAGTTCACAAATAGCAAAAATGACGTAATTCCCCACGCAAATTGTTTTGAAATGCTTGTCAAAGAGAGACAACTCTTACAAAGATAAGGACGACAATATCTAACAGAATATTACTGCTATATTTGATATTTATTATCACCACTTGGCTGCTACAAGTGGGATGTTATTCCCCAATGATATCCCAAGCTCCGTGGAGTCGAACACCATTACCGAATTATACAGAAATGAATTGGTACCATGCATGTATACTGACATAACATACATGTATTCATTTTTGTTTATTTTGTAAAATTTTAGGACTTTTATTTCCCTGAGAAGGTCGGTATGCCTATCGGTGAACCAGACGACGATGCCACTTACATAATGGAGGTTCACTACAATAATCCCACACTTCGTTCAGGTGAGTAGAAATGCTAAAGTAGTTGTTTATGTTACGCATATTCTGATTGGACGGCGCACCAATCACACATTAGTTGCCGTCAAACAGTTTGCCCGTGTGAAATATGAAAACAATATATAAGGTTAATAATAATAATGCAATGTAATGCTTATTTATAAGAAATGGCATTAGAATGGAGATAAGGAATAATCAGAAATCTAAAAGGACTGACAATACAATAGCAAAAAGAGCGAAAAAACACCATGATCTACAAAAAAAAAACACAGAAAAGTAAGATTAAGCAATACGAACCCCACCAAACACCGGGGTTGAACTCGGGTACTCCGGAAGGGTAAGCAGTTCCTGACTTGCGCCTCTCTTTGGGTTTATTCTGGTACTCCAGTACTCCAGTTTCTTCCTCCAATAAAACGGACACCCACTATATAACTGACTGATCAATACAAAGATATTCGAAGAGCAACAAAAACTAAAAGTGAGACCGTGCGCCCCGGAAGAGTTATCTTTTACTAATAGCGTACAATATTCCATTTGTTTATTAACATCAAGTCACCGGAAGTCAGCTACCTGGGAAACATTGTGTTTTGTCAGTTTTATGTATTGTCCAATATAGGTTTGGTAGATAGTTCTGGAATGCGCATCACATACACATCTGAACTGAGAGAATATGATGCCGGATTATTAACAACCGGAGTACAAATCGGACCAAAACACATGATTCCGCCTCATGAGACCGATTTCGTTACAACTGGATTCTGTAAAGCCGACTGTATAGAGCAGGTCAGGATTTTTTTAATATAGATATTTATCCTTTCAATAAAACCTCTTTTGTGTACTCACTATTGAATCGTCCTTAAAATCTTATATTTTAAAGGCACATGATAACCCCCTTTTAAATCAATGTATTTACGTACAATGTAATCCAAGTTCTGTATGAGTTGTGTCCCTTTTGGGTAGCCATTGGTGTATAGTGTGTAGGGAAATCTTTGACAATTTAATGTTTTCAATCTTATTTCACCTCCCTATTCATCTGTTAAGATACTATATTAATATATTGTTAAGTAATTTGAAATTGCGTTTTTATCCTTTGCACAGCAATCCTCTCTTTCTACGTTAAGATATCGGCCAAAGAAAGACAACTCTCACAAACTATAAGACAATTTTACATTCCGTAACGTTAACATGTTTTTAAAAAATGCTTGATTTTATTCCAGGGATTAAAAGACATGGAAGATCAGAAAGTCAATGTATTTGCTGTCTGGCAACACGCTCATCTGATGGCATACTCCATGACAACAAAGCATCTCAGAAATGGCGAAGAAATAGAGCCTTTTTCAGACGATACAGCGTATGATTTCAATTACCAACAAATAAGATTACTCAGGAAAGAAGTTCCATTGAAAATGGTATTTAATTTGAATATTTAAACAACATTATTAAGAAAAAACTGGTGGAACGTGCTAATCTGGGTCACGGGTCACTGTAATCGGGCGGCTGTATCAATAGACAAAACCATGTGTGAAGTTTTATGACGAAATATCTCCGATTTCTATGTAAATTTACGAGTTGAAGTTGCGGCTGTATCGAGAAACAGATACGGTGTTGAAAAAACTGTTGATACTCATAAAATATTGATAAATGCAATAAAATTTTATGTTTGTCTTCGAGAAATATGATAGACAAAACCATGTGTGAAGTTTATGACGAAATATCTCCGATTTCTATGTAAATTTACGAGTTGAAGTGGGGAAACACCCACAGGTAATTTTAGCGATGTATTTTTTATCTTGGACAAGAATAATGAGCGTCCTGATTGGATGACCGATTTAAAACACACTGACATGGTAAAAAGATGTAAAAGAAATCTGTGTTATATTTATTCATTTGTTTGATTCTGGAATATTGTTGATCATTGATTTAAACAAGAAAAAAGGGAAAAAGGGGGGGGTGAATTTTATTTGTGAATTTTACAGTTAAATAAATGTTATGTTTCGACAGTTTAAAGAGAAAAATAAATATTTGTTGCGACTAAAGCTTAAATCAGCGTTAAAAATTGAACAAATATCAGTGGTTTTGTAAATGAGATTTATTTTAAATAGAAAATCTGAATTTATTATTTATTAATTTATTATTAATGATATAATTTTATATCCCTTGAGAGGGGGAGGGGGGCTATGATGAAAATTTGAAATAAAAACACAGGACCGGACTTTAAGCAAAAATAATAATCCAGGATTAGTTTTTTATTAAAAAAAAATACAGGACCCCTGTGTCCATGAATTTTTTTTTTTTTTAAAGTTAATAATATGAAATATTGACATCCACACTTGCCTTTTGGACAGCACATTTCTGTGTCCACACTTGTTGTATAAAAGTAATCATTTATATTTCAGTAGAAAAAATGTAATCAATCATCCAAGTTTAGCTGACAAATCACGTATTAAACAAATACTTTTTATTGGAGTACCAGTACCCAGCCAGGAAAGTGAGCGATCATGTATTTGTGTGTTAGAAATATCATTCATTCGATTATTACTTTGTTTCTACCATTTTTCTATTTAATTTTGAACGCCACTATCTAGCTGAAATACTGCTAAAGTTGACGCTAAACATCAATCAATCAATCAATTTAATTTTGGAACTGTTCTGACAAGGTGGTATTTTGTTTTTGTTTTTAATTATATGTCGTAATCTCTTTCAACCACCTTTTCTTCGTTTTTGACAAATAACAATTACTGGACACTGATCATTACTCTAAGTAACACGACAGGTGTCACATTTGTATCAGAAACTGTTTATCTTTTCGGAGCACTCGACTTCACCCCGGTTTTTGATGGGGAACGTGTTGCACTAGAAGACGTAATCTGTCGAATATTGCAATGTTAATGTGTGAATAGGTGAGTGAGTGTTGGTTTATGACAATTTATAAATTATTCAGCAATATGATATCCAGAACTTTTTGATGAGATCTTGATGGTATATGTTTTGTACTACACTGATACACTGGTTAGGATTATATATTGCTAACGCACTGGAACAATCCACATTTAGATAACAATGGGACTCATTATCCTGACTCTGAGACAACTAGTCTTTGGTTTTACTTTTTAATGTTGCGTGCCGTAAGAAGTAGCATCAAATTTCCTTGTCTTTGGGTTTGTCTGACTTACGATCGAACTCATGATCTACCACACTTGTGGTGAGCACACAAAACATTACACCAACGAAGTAGTCCCTCAAATATCTCAAATTACAATAAATACATATGCTTAATTGCATTTCCTTCATTTACAGGGAGACAGTTTAATTACGCAATGCACATATGATTCTACGTTACGAAGGAAACTTACTCATGTAAGTATATGTATAAATAAACAATAGAGAAAACCGAAGGGGCAATCAAGAATGGACAATCTGGAGAAAACCGAAGGGGCAATCAAGAATGGACAATCTGGAGAAAACCGAAGGGGCAATCAAGAATGGACAATCTGGAGAAAGAGGCAACATTGGGTACACAAGACGAAGACAAACAAAACTAAAACACTACTCAATATTCCTCATTTATTGTACAATCGAAGCGAGTGGTGTCGACATCGAAAAAAGAGATTATTTTACTTGGAAATAGCGGAATATAAGAATTATCCGGGATAAAGTAAACTAATAGCTAATACTAGCGGACCCAATATTTACCTCGATTTATCCACGAAAAAAACCTAATATCCAATAACGAAATCAAACTGCATTCGTAGACGATTATACATCATTCGGTGCATTTTGCTTAAGTCTGCGGGGTCGTTGTGTTTATGATCGTATGGTATTTGGATTTACAACTACATGTGCAATCAGTACCTTTCACCACTAACGTTGTGAGCTCGAACCCCGTATATGACGAGGTGTACTCGATACAACATTATGTGATAACGTTTGTCAGTGACTTGCAAATATTTCACACGAAGAGCGAAATTTCCATATTGTACTGGAATTTCCACATTTCTTGATACCGAATAAACAAAAGTATATAACATGACGTATTTTGAATCTTCTTAAACCGATGTTTTCAATGTTGGTGTAAAGTTTGTCGAAGCATAGCCGTGTTAATAGTACGTTCTATAACATAAACAGTTTTAACCGTTCTTTTTTCAAACAGGGTGGTGAAGCTACTACAGATGAAATGTGCATTTCTTTCCTGTTCTACTATCCCAGAATGCCATTAGACGGATGTTTAGCAGAACCCCTCTTTGATACATTCCCCGAGGTCCGTAATAAGACCGCACAAGAACAAGTCAAATTCTTTGACGAATATGACTGGGAAGATCGTCATGCAAGACTAATGTATAAGAAAAATATTGAAAAAACTAAGTACAGGTCTTCTTGTTATGCCAGAAACCCATCATTCGTAAGTTTCGTAATTTACATTTCATTAATAATGCACATGTATAATACATTCGAGTTTTGTTTTTGGGGTGGAAGAAGGAACTTGCCTTAATTGGCAGAGTCCGTGTATTATTAGAGTCACGTGACTAAATCAAACTAACGCGTCAAATCTTTACTAAGAGCTATCCAATGACACAACTTATCCGATTTCAATATGATGTCCAAAACTGTCGTCAAATTGTCTGAAAATAGCTGAAACAAACGTCGTTCTAATAGTTTTCAATGGTGTCCTATGTGAAGTCGTGCTTATACTGTTACCGTTTCGTTCTGTCGCTCTACATGAATCAGGCACCAGAAAAGCTTTATTAAGTCCATGACTAAATAACACTGACGTTTATTTGAACCCCTTTATTAGTACTTAAAAATCACATAATAGCAGAATAAAACAATTTCCCAACCTTCATGTCATATGTCAAACCGAATACAAGAATCTATCTACTGAATAATATTTCAGAACTGCATGGTTATTGGACCCAAAGATTTATTTTAATTAATGTGATGTGTCATGGATAAAGGTTGATTGGTAAATTTGTGTACCCGGTATGTATGCGATTTAAGATACACAAACATGTTTTGAATTTAAATGAAAAGGTGTTTGAATGCTCTTTAGAATATTTGTCAATTGCAAAAGTTTAGTATTAAAACTTATGTTTTCATATTTTACTCTATGTTGCAGCTCAACTTTAAAAATGTTGACAGACTACGTCCGACAAAAGTTTACCAGCCGCCCATGTCAGATTGTGATCGCAATTGAAATAGATTCATTTCTAAAAAAAAATGTTTTTGAATTTATATTAAATTCCTAAATACATGAATAAAAAATGTAATATTGATGCAATTTTTTTTTTTTTATTCATTCATTTATTTTTTTTAATTTTTGCAGTCAAAGTCCCTAATATTGGTATTTTGCATTGATTCATACTTTTGGATATCAAATAGCAATGCTAAAACAAGAGGCTCACCCGAGCTTGTATCGCTAGTCACAATATGGCTAGAAATATTTCTGAAAATGACGACGAACACCGATAACCCTAACGGACATATATTTTAATGTGTGATTATATTCTAGCACGACAGATGACGTTTATCGATGACCGTTATCGGGATATCTGGGGACATATGAAACTAGACATTTTCTAGTAGGGGAGACAACTCACTTATTTGGCAAAACGCGGTAAAATGGCTATGAGTATTTGTCTCGAGTGTGTAATTATTGTGGGCTCAATATCCCCATCAAGTCAAACGAACGACTATAACATTGATATTTTTTTTACACACTCAGTATTAAGAGTTAAGAGTAAAGATTGATTGGAACAATCAGGATAGTAGTTCGACAGGCCTAGTGAAGGCTGTTTTTCAGTGTGTTTGCACCATATGAATCCAGCTCAGTGTATAAGTTAGCCATTATGGCCATCTCATTAGAAAGGAACTTTTCACCTGAATATAGATAACGAATTGTTCTCTATGCGTTTGACAACATCACTTACTTCATCTTTTTGTGAATATTGTTTGTTCCGTACATTTCTTATTTTTGATTTTGGATATTGCTCCTTAGATCTAACCGTATAATAGTATTTTGCACCTGAGATTGTCTTGTTAATGCATTTATTGGTAATTTGGGTATTTTTCCTTAGATCTCACCGAGTGATATTGTCAGTATCAACCAACTGACTGTGATGCTGAAAATTATCGGCCAGTGTGATGTCAAGAACATTATAATGCTTCCTATCGGACTCGATGTGATATAAGCGATAATGTTTGTCTCGTCATTCAAATTTGCCGCTATTCTATATGTTTCATCGCGATAACTAATTGCATAACTAGGACAAAATTACCTTATGCAGTTGCACATAATTAGTTTTATTGAGGTTATGCCATTTAACCGAATGTCACCATTGCCAAACGTTAACAAGAATAACACGACGGGTGGCATTAGTGGAGAATAAACTGCTTACCTTTCAGGAACACATGAGTTCACTCCCTTTTTAGAGTGGTTCGTGTTGCTTGATCATTGGTTTTCTGAGTGGTATTTTGTCGAACATTGTTTGTTGGGTTTTTTCTGTTTGTTTTGGCCATTGTATTGTCTGTCCTTCTTCAAATGGCAGTTTCTGATTATTTATCATTTGTTACTCTGATGTCAATATTTTTTCTTATGGCAATAATGTTATTTTTCCTCAGCTATCACGGATATGTTCCACTTGTTGTAAGCACTTCCCAGTCCTTTCCTCATTCACGACTTGTTACCGGGTTTGTAACTAGATTAACACGACGAGTGCCACTAGTGGAGCAGGAGCTACCTGCCCTTCCGGAGCACCTCAGTTCACTCCCAGATTTAGTGGGGTTCGTGTTACTCGATCTTTAGTTTTATATGTATGTTTTGTAGATCGTTGTTTGTCCTTTTTCTTTTGGCCATTGTGTTGTCTGTTCTTCTTCGATAAACGGATTCTGATTGCCCCTTTGGTATCTTCAAACTCTTCTTCTATCACTCTAGTCATTAAGAAAATAAAATATGCATATTACTTTCGCGATCGAAGAACTTCTATTTTCTGCCCTTCACTTTACTACTTCGGTATCTTCAAACGTTACTTTGATAGCTCTCTTATGCTATCGTCGACTTACTTCAGTATTTTAATTAGTGTCTTTACATCTGTTTTCATTGAGAACGACATCGTTGGTGTAATGGTTAACGTGCTCGCCTCGAGTCCGGTAGATCGTAGGCTGCAGCCCCGATTGGGTCAAACCACTAAGCACGCAGCATTAAGGAGATAGAGCACAGACCGGTTGGCGCGGAATCATGATAATGTGTCGGAGTGGGGCGACATGTATATCAGCTGGATGCTGTTTCAGTGAGCTAGAACTATAAAAATCCAAATAAGCGTGTTGGTCTGGCAATACCTCAATAGGTGAGTCGGACGTTAAACCCTCATACTACTACTACTTGGTCTGGCACAAAGCGTACCTCATCATCATGTCATTTAAGATTAACTTATAGTCTCGCTATGATATAGCTGAAAAATTGCTGCGTTGGCGTTAAACAGCAATCACTCACTCGCTGTTATCATTGACAAATATGTTATTCTGACAACCACATTGTTTCTTAAGGCAATAATGTTACTATTCCTCAAAACAACTATCACCCTGGTGACATACAATATAAAATTCACATTAATATTGTAATCAATTTATAGAAGAACTGTGTATTTTCTGTTTTAACTCTGTAAGCAGGTTGGCGATGGTTCCGTGTATGGCACTCTGGGTTCTTTGCGCTTCATCGGTTTAACTCGATACTGAAAGAAACAAAACAATAATACATTGAGACCTGTCTAAAACGAACACTGGATAAACCGTATTTTAACCAACCCCTCAATTCACCCTTGGTATTAGGTTTTATTCATCTCTTCAGTTTTCTTGTTGTTTGTCATCGTTATTTGCATTGTACCGAAAGAAATATTACCTGAGCTTTGTTTTTATCTAACATTTATTTAAGCAAAATACCAATGCCGGATTTTTTTTTAATATTTAACCTGCATAAACCAAAAACTGTCTAGTCCGACCAAAAAAGTTGGTTCCTATAGAAGCCGTCTACCGCCATAATATTGTACATTATACAAACTATATTTAATCTTCGTGATCTTTTAAAGAGAACCAATGGCCTCAACCATCATAGGTAGTTGGATTACCTAACAACTCATACAAGCCTATCACCAATACGGCGTGGGTGCATTCGACTCGCAGCCGTAAGTGATAAAGTTTACCAGTTGCTTGCCCATGGTCGGTGGTTCTCTCCGGGGTATTCCGGCTTCTTCCACCACTAAAACTGGTCGCCATGATATAGCTGAAATATTGCTGAAAGTGGCGTTAAAACACAATAAATCAATCAAAATAAATCAACCTCAACCATCATATAAATATTAGATAGTATGGATATGTCGGCGAACCTCGTCTTTATTTCAGTTTTTAAGCTTTATATTCTAAGACACTGCACTAATATTGTCTATAAATAAGTATCATGTAATGTAAGGTTCTAATTATATTTAATGAAGTGAAAGTTATATTTACATAAAGATCTATTTTTAGCTAGTAAAGTGAAACCACACTTACGTAAGGAGGAACCTTCAGTATGCACTGCTCACTGATAGTAGTGTTGTGTGTGTCTTCTTGAAACTTGGCCTTGACTGCATCACTTGACCAGTCATATCCTTCCACGATTCTATCAAGTTCATCCGCTGTAGAATGTCCAGGAATTGTGTCATATAATAACGTTCCAGTGGACATAATGAGGGGAATTGTAGGATAGTAAAAGATGAAAGAGAAACACATCTCTTCTGCGGTTGAGTAACCACCCTGGATTGGAATAAAATAAATGATTTATATATATCAAATACTAAAGTAGATATATAAGTTGGTGCGCACGATGTGTTTCAGGAATAAGAAGAGTTTGAAGATAATCAGAATCCGTAAATCGAAGGACAGACAACACACTGGCCACAGGAAACAGGACAAAAGGACAAACAACGATCTACAAAACATACATATAAAACTAAAGATCGAGTAACACGAACCCCACTAAAACAGGGGGTGAACTCAGATGATCCGGAAGGGTACACAGTTCCTACTCCACTAGTGACACCCGTCGTGTTAATCTAGTTACAAACCCAGTGATAAGTCACGAACGAGGAAAGGACCGGGAAGTGTTTACGACAAGTGAAACATATCCGTGGTCATTTGTGACACAGATATTCCATAGTGGTCTGAGTTCATCCCCGGTTTTTAGTGGGGTTCGTGTTACTCAATCTTTAGTTTTCTCTGTGAAGTGTTTTGTAGATTATTATTTATCCTTTTGACGTTTTTCTTTTGGCCATAGTACTATTTGTCCTTCGATTTACGCTTGTGAATTCCCCCTTTGATATCTTCTAACCTTTCGTGAAAAGTATGGAAGGCCAGATAATTTTAATGTCCTTGAGATTGAACATCACACACGCCCCCCCTCCCCATTATATCACGAGTGGCACTCATCATGGAGCTATCTTAGACAACTAACACATGATTGTTTTGTTGGGTTTTATTTTGTGTTCTTTTGGAGGGATTTATAAAACATTCAGTGAATTGACTTTTTTTAAAAGTGTATATGTACATCTTTGCTTTATATGGCTGCTAGACGTATAACGTCTCCTGGTGTGATGCGTCCTACGAAGAGAAAAGCACACTCGTCGAACACGAACTGCGCTGTAAATGCCCAATAGCATATCCAACCAAAATGTCAAATGCATTCTGCATTTTACGTGTGTGGATTTAACAAGGGTTTGCATATAAGACGTCGCAGTGTATAGACAACATATGTACAGATGCTCGCTTTCCTTTCTGTTTTCTGAAGCTCGTACAAATAAATTTAATATTTATTGACAATGTACGTACAATAGTGCAAAATACCGAGTATATGATTAAAATATATATTAATAGGTCGGTGGTTTTCTCCGGTTTCCTCCACCAATAAAACTGACCGCCACGAGATAACTCAAATGGTGTAGAAAGTGGCGTTAAACACCATAAACCTTACCCTTATCACAGGCATTATTATTTATTACCAAAGTAATTGTATTAATTTGTTTAAATACAGTCGTATGTCGTTGTTTCCAAGTCGAAGGGACCGATAATTTCACAACATTTCCGAGTATTCGAGTTATCCGGTATAAACTTATCTGAAAGTTACCACGAACGAATCAAAGTTTGATTTCGAGGTATCCATGGAAACAATTTATACGCCTTCGAGTTAACGAGATTTGACTGTATATTCATTTGATACTTACATAAGTTATATTCTGTTTATTCGTTGAATCATATGTACATTCGACTTTAATGGTATCTCCCTGTAAAACATACAACCACATATACAAATATACATTGTTATAAAAGGACCCGGGTGGCTCAATGAGTTAGGTAGTTGGATTACCTAACAATTCATGCAAGCCTATCACCAATACGACGTGGGTTCGTGCCCTGCTTTGTAGATTACAAAAAGGGTGCACTCGACTTGCAGCCGCAAGTGATAAAGTTTACCAGTGGCTATCCCATGGTCGGTGGTTCTCTCCGGTTCCACTGGCTTCTTCCAGCACTAAAACTGGTCGTCATGATATAGCTGAAATATTGCTGAAAGTGGCGTTAAACACAATAAATCATTAAATCATTGTTATAAATCAAAGTCAAAGCAACATACGTATTTTTGTTCAGAAAATAGAAAATTAGTTGATTTTTGGTGTTTTAACGCCACTTTCAGTAATATTTCAGCTATATCATGGCGACCAGTTTTAGTGGTGGAAGAAGCCGGAGTGCCCGGAGAGAACCACCGACCATGGGCAAGCAACTGGTAAGCTTTATCACTTGCGGCTACGAGTCGACTGCACCCTTTTTGTAATATACAAAGCCGGGCACGAACCCACGCCGTATTGGTGATAGGCTTGTATGAGTTGACATGTAATCCAACTACCTAACTCATTGAGCCGGGCTCTTTTATTTCTTGAAAATTGAAGACAATCTATAGACTTTCAAAAGCCATGTCGCTTATTTGAATTTAATCTAAATACAGTCAAACCTGTATTAATAGGTCACCTTTGGGACAAATAAAAAGTGACCTTATAAGACAGGTGAACTCTTAAAAGAGGTTCAATTCATATGAAATTTTCTATGACAGGACAAGAAAAAGGTGACCTTTTAATACAGGTGACTGCTTATTAGAGGTGACCGGATGGGCAGGTTTGACTGTATGTTGATATTTGTTAAAGCCATGACAGAGTTCCTATCGACGTAAAAAAAAGACATCACATTTCTGCAGACCATAAATTATACAATTCAATGGTTTCAAAAACGAAAAGATACATAGTACTTATATACACTTCTAACTCCGTGGCAATATTCTGCAAAAAATAAACTGATTTTACTAAGGACTATTAAAAATGATCATTCGGGCACAGTTTTTAACTTGTCATTAGTGACGTCATTAAACATTGCTATAGACTGGATCCATGTGGTAAAATTAAGAAATACTTCATGGCTAGCGAGGGATAAAATACGAACATAAATGCCCAACCCATGGTTAAATGTACACAAATTTACGGCTGCCATGAATTATTTCTTTTCTAATATGACAAATAATGTAATTTGTATGATCCTAGGCGACCTTAGAATCCGCCACACAACGGCAGTTCCGTTTAGCCCCCTTCACATATGAATACAAATATTGGTTGTTTACGTCGTCAAAATTTCAGATGAGTGCGTTTTCATCGCATATTTGTGTACATACATATAAACAAAGTAATATAATGTGTAGTTGTTGTGTATGACCTCACGGAAACGGCCTTGTAGGCTTTTATTCATTACAGAAACTTTTTAAATTATGTTTTTTTTTTGTTTCCAATCGATAATTTGAGTGCGCAGGTGCTAAAGGTAGATATATACCGACATATACTGGTTGACGATATATAGGCCGTCATATTAGAACTGTTAATAACCATATAACTGGTGATTACCTATTACCAGTGTTTTCTCTGTAGTGTTCTGTCCACCATTGTTTGTCTTTATGTCCTCTTTCTTTTATCCAATTGTATTTTCTGTCTTTCCAAATACGTCATATGATTACCCATTTGGTATCTTTCAACATTTATCGTCTTTTTGTATTGTTTGACCCACCGGTTTGCCTTTCTTTATTTATTGACGATTTGCTTTAATAACGTCCTGGTGTAGGCTGCCTTTATTAAATTAAAATACTATGAATGTCTTTTGTGCCTGTCTCAATCAAGGACCTGTCTTCTTTTTGTATGTTTAGAGAGTGTTGGTCAGATACGATTTTTCGTTTTGTTGATATTGGTGGAATTGTTGACAATCACTGTTCAAATAAACGTTACAGAACACCGAAGAGGCCATCGAAAATGGAGAATGCAAATAAACTGACAACTGACAACATAAGACAACATAAGACGAAGAAAAACAAAACACAAGCATAACACAATATGTGTTGGACACAAGTAACCGCAAAAAAACACAAATAAACTTTCTACCATTGAGCATATATTCTGCTTTGTAAATTTAATTTCTTCAGGAAACGGATTAATATAAGTTTTATTACTTGTTTCCGAATCCTATTAATGATTCATCCGAATAGTTTGTACATATTCATGCTTGTATTTTCTGAACGAATTACTTAATAAAATATGTTTACACTAAACTTTGTTTTCATTAAACTTTAAAATAATATTTCCAGATATATTGTGGCATAGTCGCTGTAGATAAAAGTAAAATTTACACACCTGTCGTAGAGGTACTTCCTTTCTGAGCAATCTTATTTCCTGATAATCAAAGTCGTAATGCTTGTCGTCTGCCAGTGGTTTCAGTTCTACGTCACCTCTTATATGTCGTGTTTTAATGCCTTTTCCCAATAAATGGGAATGCTGCCACAATCCAAATGCCTTGACTTCTCCACCGGGAGCATGTTGTAGAGCCTACAAGTAATCGTTATTTTACTTTTAACAATGTATATAATTAATCATTTGACAGTTTTTATCCTTCCCTTTTTTTTCAAAATAACATATATGGGTTATGGGTTTCTTGTTAACAATATTACAGTTACACTGTGGTGGTCAGTTTTATTGGTGGTGGGAAACCGGTATAACAACGACCGGCAAACAAGTCACTGACAAACTTTCTCTATAATGAGATGCTGATGAATTATATATTTATATTGGTAGATACACAGGAGGATCCGGAGAAATGTAACGATCTGCCGCAAATTACTAACAAACGTTTCCTATAATAATGTACTGATAAATAATATATGTTTACGACTTGGTGGGAGGCTTAAATCGGAGTACCCTGTGAAAAGCAATGAGTTGCTGCAAGTCACTGACAACCATTTCGTAAAAGTATGGTAAAGTCAATAACTGATACTTTTTTTATTGGCAGGGCAACCGGAGTACGAGGAGAAAAGTACCGATCTGATTTTAATCATGTACTAAGGCGTACTCAGAAACAGGATAATATGTCAGAGTAGAGTGACATCTCTACCTGCAGATTAGTAAGACAGTGTATGTAGGCGTGGTTAATCCGCCATGAGAGATATCAGCCAATGGGGTGTGTGACAACTTGATAATGAATGACATAGGGAATACCCAGAATCCTTTGCACGGGGATTGTTATTGATCATATGTATTTACCTCATTAAAGCACTCTGGTGACATGTCGTGACCCTCCACGAAATCACTATAATGGGGCGGAATTATCTGTTGTTTATTCTCAAGTATACCCACAGTTATCACACCTGCGTCGTGTTGACGTAACTTTGATGTATAATGAATTCTAATTCCTGAATTATCCACTAAACCTAAAAATATAAAGTAGAAACTTGATAAATAACCCTACCATTTGGTTGTATTGCTCCCAAAACTTTAAATTATTTGGCTTTCCAATTTTTCGATTTTGAGCGTACTTGATGAAGGTTATTCCAGAAACGCGTCGTGCGCACTAAATTAGATATCTACGTTTATATTATTTGAAATGGAGAAAAATAAAGATATGCAATGGTTTCCGGACATTTTTTAAATCAACAATACGACCATGACATGTATACTATTTTATTCTGCAATCATTACATTTGCTGTACTATAAGGTATACGAATAAATGTTTACTTTATTCTAGTAAGCAAATAATATTCTCCTGGTACCTGATATAGAGCAAACGGTAAGAAACGGTAACTGTACAGTGCGGACGTGACAGAAGACACCATAGAAAAACGATTGCACTATGCTTGATTTCATTCTTTTCAGCAAAATTTGACCATTATTTTATTTAAAAAATATTTTTTATTGTCTAAATCGATTTCGTTTAGACGTGCTTTTTATAAAGATAATTAAGCAAATCATTGTTAAATATTTTTCTGCATCCGGGATGCATTATTACATAAGTTTTTTTATTATCAAATACTTTAATTTTAGTATATACTTTTCTCTTTTTTTATTTATATTATGTGGTGTTGCTTTTCCTAATCGTGTTATGTTTGATACATTGCCCCACCTGAATGTGACTTTTCATACAATTTGTTCCGTTAAACGGTGTAATACATAGAAAACAGCCATTATAAAAGAATACCTGCTACGCCTCCCGGATTATTGTAATGTATTTCAATAATGTATCCATACTGGTTTTCGTTTTCACCGATCGGAAATCCTGCATTTTCTGGGAAATTGAACGACTATAAAAATAAAGTATAAATGTTATGAAACATAAGACATTTATAAAATATATCAGGTTAAAATATGCGTATTTTTGCAATTAAAGAAAATACCATAGTAACACAACGTGGAACAGGAAATGCCTACCCTTCCGGAGTTCACACCTATGTTTAGTAGGGTTCGTGTTACTCGATCTTTAGTTTTCTGTGTACTGTTGAATAGATCATTGTTTTCCCTTTGAGCATTTTCTTTTGACCATTATGAAAAGAAGGTTTAAACAGTGGTCATGAATTCCATCATTGAATTGTCTGTCCTTCTTTGATTTACTGATCTTGATAATCTCTTTGGTGTCTTCAAAGATTGCTTTACCCTATAAGTAAGTGCTTGTATTTATTATATGATCAATTTGATTTGATTTATTGTGCTTAACGCCACTTTCAGCAATATTTCAGCTATATTATGGTGACCAGTTTTAGTGGTGGAAGAAGTCGGAGAGAACCACCGACCATGGGCATTGAAGCAACTGGTAAACTTTATCACTTGCGCTGCGAGTCGAGTGCACCCTTTTTGTAATTTACAAATTCGGGCGCGAACCCACGCCGTATTGGTGATCGGCTTGTATGAGTTGTTAGGTAATCCAACTACCTAACTCATTGAGCCACCCAGACCCTTTTATATGATCGAATAATGCTACAAAATAAAACCAATCTTTAATTCACACCCGGAATCTCTCCAATCTGTTCATGCATCGTCGTGTTGTTCAATACTTCACTGATTGATCGCTTGAAATGTGACCTGCGATTTGAATCGATATCGAATGTCGTTAAATGTCGGATAATAACCCACTAAAAAGAATCGATCGACTACAGCATTTCCACATGATATCAAGACGTATAATACTGTTTTACTTACCCCACCCCCAACTGCCCAACCGGCTACAACATTTCCACAAGGCATCAACCCATATGGCACCTTGTAGCAATCATATTCCTTTCCAATATACTTATGAGGCATTCTACATTTATACAGAATCATGTGATGAACGAACGGTTCGTGATCCTTTTGTATTACAGGGTCAAACTACAAACAGAAAATTCTTGTTTAACATATTCTGCTGACTGATTATGAAGGTCTGACCCAGGGGCGGATCCAGGGGGGCGGGCGCCCCGCCCCCCCCCCCCCCCCCCCCATAAAATTGGGGAAAATATGATTTGTTGGCGTAAAATCGTGATTTTTCACACGAAATACCCCAAAACATTTCGCACCTCCCTCCACTCGGCGCAATTTTTTTAAGTGCGCCCCCCCCCCCTAACTTGAAATCCTGGATCCGCGCCCTGTGACCTTATACACGACGCGTGTCATGTATGGAACAGTAGATGCTAACTGTTTCGAGCCACAAGAAATAATACACAAAGTATGTCATTCACTGAACAGGAGATGTTAATTGCTTCCAAGTACACGGTCTCGTACATAACGGGTGCCATGAATGAAGAAGAAGATGTTAACTGTATCGAAGTACACGGTCTCAAGCAAGACGGGAGCAATGCACAGAACAATTTCGAAGCACATGGTCTCATACTCATCAGGTGCCATGTACTGAGCATACAATGATTACTGTTTCGACGCACATGGGCTCAACGTACAAAACAGTGGAGGTTTACTATTTTGAAGGCCATGGACAAACATAGATTTTCATCTGCTTCTCTAAAGGCAATGGATTTTTAGCATTTTACGTAGATTCTGTCAGTTCTCCATCACCAGCACGGCTTGACTATATGACTAACATGGTGTCTGTTGTATAAGTGAGGGATTGGAATCTGCTACCATCAGACATTGTGGAGCTGGACACACCTGAAGCCTTTAAGGCCAGGATTGTGTCCCTTTAGCCGCCAGTCAGTCCCAACATGTATATACACACTTGATTAGTTCAACTAAAATGCGCAGTCCAAAGTCATTGCATAATCTTCAACATGATGAAGGAGGCAATTACATGGCAGAAACAAAAACAGAAACAGAAACAGGATTTGTTTACCTTTCGCGAACACCTGGCTTCGATGTGATCCTTTATTTTTATAATTTTCTATGTTTTTTTATTTTGTTATCTTTGTTCAGTGTCTTGTGCCCAATGCTGCCCGATTTTCGGTATTGTCTATTTTTGATTGCTACTTGGGCTTTCTCTACCGTATGCTATAGTTGTTTATATTTTCGAGTATTACTGTTTAAGCTTTTTTTATTTTCAATTTATAGTAAATCACATCTTTCTATGTTTTTTATTTATGCATTTTGTATTTTTTCTACAATTTAATCACTAATACATAATATTACTACCACTAAACTTCAATTTTTTTTAATAGCAACGTAATGTTCCCTGTGAAACGGTATTAAATGTTAGCGTGCAATAAATAATCGGAATTGCACACAATAGTGCAATAGCGCTTCGCAATCGCGGTGTTATCGCTTAGAAAACATGATATTCGTATCAGTTTGACAGTTTTGCTATACAGTAAAAGGATGGTTGCACGAATAATGGTGAATATTGCCCATCTGAGAATATTAAGAATGCTGTACACAAGCTTGTGCAATTCCAAATTTGACATGGGACAATATACAACATTATTATACTTCGTGTAAGTTTCTGTAGTGATATTTGGTACTGTAATATTTTGGCATATTACCTGGACAATTAGACACTCAGTATAATAATGATATTAATGTGGTCTTGTCCAGGTAATATGCCAAAATATTACCCAGGTCTGAGAGACATATTACCCTCCTTCGGTCGGGTAATGTCTCTCAGACTGGCGGTCGGGTAATATGTCTCTCAGACCTGGGTAATATTTTGGCATATTACCTGGACACGACCACATTATTATATAAATATTCATGCAATGACCTCTTTATTAGTACAATCTCAACTCTGTGTGATTTTAAGCGTTGAACTTGCTAACCGTTCGGAGCAGCTGAGTTCGCAAACAATATAGAACCTCTACCCCCGGTTTTTAGTGGGGTTCATGTTGCTCAATATTTATTTTTTTATGTAGTGTTTTGTAGATCATTGTTTGTCCTTTTGTCTTTTTTTTTTGCTTTGATCATTGTGTTGTCTTGTCCTTCTTTGCTTAACTACTTCCGCTTTGCCATTCGATATCTTCAGACTTTTCTAAAGTTATTTCTCAAATGTAATGGCGGTTGTAATATTCACCTTTACTATGTGTTGTTTTGTTGTTATGTCTTCTAAGGAGTATACCCGGCATCTGTAAGTAGTACTGACAGTAGGAATATGGTACTGTAAAATATTACATGTTAATTAATCAACTGAAAAAGAAGAAAAATATACCATGCAGTCGGAACATAAACCAATAGAATAATCGTAGAATGAGGCACAATCAATACCCCAAACACAAATACCTGACCGCTCACTTTTCTGGATTGATACAGGCACCCAAAAAAAGTGGCGGGGATAAACTAGTTTTATGATCCCAAAACTCCCCTCTAAGTCTAATATATTAAGGGAATAATGGTTTTATATTTGAAGAGTTTCAGAGCCTAACGTAGATAATTGTCATGTTGGGTCATTTTTATTTCTCAGATTGGAAAACAAATATGTCTTTAAAATTGTCTTTGATGTAATTTCTGTTTTAAATCCAATCACATTGCAAAAATTAATCTTCTTGGATGTAGAAAATTCAACATGGTGGCTCATTCATTCTAGAATACTCAATTACGACATTAAAAAGACGTCTTACATATTACGAATCATTAGAATTATGCATACATATGAATCTATGTTGTATTCACAATGTTATTTATCAAACAGTAAATCAGTTCACAGCATAATTTGGGGCATGTGTGGCCGATGATTAAATTCGTTGATCTCTGACCTCAAGTCTAACACCAATATTATGCGTTCCCAATGTCCGGGTTTCCCCTAGTCTGGTAGTCATGGATACATGTTCAATATTGCTGGAAGTGGCAATACATACTAATACCTTTTTTTTATTTTTTTCAAGAACACTAGCAAGGCGAATCATTATGGAAAGATGGAATATACAATGGTGGCTATGAGAGACGCATCCATACTTTCGTAGGGCAGCCGGCCAAAATATTGAGCAAAAACACCCCATAATGTAAAACAAATAACCAAATAAGGAGCCACACGGCTATGCCTATTATTTTACAATGAACTGATCATCACCCCGTTCATGGTCAGAGTTGTGCATATGATTGGCCTTAATTTAAACGTACGCTTTGGTGAACAATGTCTTTAGTGTGGATGACATCAGGGAGTTTGATCTCTGGAGGTGTCGACAGCAACAACATACTTCTTGCCCCTCTAGTGATAGCCCCGTGCCACGGTAGGTGGTCTTCATCAGTAGGATCATCTGGATGGTAGGCATAAATCATCCTCATTGTATCATCCTAGAGGTATACATTGTACGATTCCAAATATGAAGTTGACATATATTTTTTTTTGTGTTGAAGTGTCTTTCTGACGTCACCTATGCCTGTGTGAAGAAAACCTCAGTAGCTATGTCTGTGCCGAAACACTGAATACGATTAGCATTACCCTATTACACCAGTGGTACATATACATTTGAGGAAGTAAAATCCTGAGACATTTGATTATTCTAAAAAATGTTTGACTTTTTTAAGGTACTGCCAAATTCACTATAATTCGTTAGCTTCAAAATTTCGGTGAACCTTTTCAGTTTCATACCATAGGACTGAAGCGTATAGTAGCATATGTTTATTCAAAGTAATCGAAGGTGGAATGTTAGAAGATACCACAGGCAATATAATGACAATGTATTAGACAACACCTACGTTTGTACCCTGAATTGTTCCACAAAGAAGAGAACCGTCTTATTGGTAGGTACACTGTTAAGTGTGTTCAACTCGAGCTAGGAATATGGTGGGTTTTATCCCAGATCGGGTAACACCAAAGATTATTACGTTGGTATCTGCTGATTCTGTGGCAAGTACGATACATTACGGAGCACATAATGGAGTGAATCGTGGTCACGATAATGTGTTTGAATAGATATATATCACAACCTGTTGCTAACTCTACAAATATTCACTTAATCAAAAGGTAACTGTGTCTTGCCATGATATATTAGGAAATTGTTCCCTAAAATGTAATACATATAGATTACCCTTCAGTTGCCCATGGGCTACGATATTTCTCCACTCAAGAGAATTTAACTCTCGAGAGTGGAGAAATATCGTTAACCCACATGGGCAACTGAAGGAGAATTTGTTTCTCCCATTATTTAACATGAACTTTATTTCAAAATCCGATTCAATTACCGATTTGACAACATGCGGGGAGAGGCACGAGACATTTTAATCCTCTAGAGGATTACAGATTTTGCCACCACTGGTTCAGCGGGGCTAAAACGCCGTAATAATGGGAGAAAATGACGTCCTTCTTTCGCTTTGTAGACAAACCAGCGATTTATCGATTGGGTATAATCTCATTAGCACATGCGCCGGTGTATGTGACTGACTTTTCCGTCGTAAATGTACATGTTGATGAATTATCGTCTGCTCGAATTTGTCAGCATAAATTGTGTGCAACATTTTCCGCAAAAGTAAATATAAATTACCGTCTTCCAATCAAAGTATATTACCGTATTTGTACTCTTAGACATATCAGAATCGAAATAAATCATGGAAGCCAGAATGCGTTTTGAGTTTTAACATGGGTTGGCCTATATTAGTGATTTATTTCTTAATTATGCAATTGTTAATAACTCAGAATGATATTGCTAAGATTCTGCTAATGTTTGGTGTAAAACACTAATCAATCAAACAATACAAATGGAAAACTTCAATTAACTTACCACAATATCAGTGTCGTTGCCATCACATGTGACAAGGGGTCTTTCAAACTTCAGCATGGTCCCAAAATTATTTTCTTCTCCATGTAGAAGAATCCAGTCTTGTGATTGGTCAATTACTGGTTGGACATGACCAATAGTATGACGATCCTGTTGCAAATGTTACGATGAAAATTTAGCATTTTGTAACTTTGTTTTCAGGAATGATTTAATATACAAAAACAATCAAATTTTTCAAAAATAATACCATTGGAGATTTATAAAGCTAAAATGAAAAGCAAAAAATACTACAATGTCGGGACATTTCCAAAATCTAACCGGCAATCGCAGAAACAGAGAGGGGGTTATGCTGATTAACGCCACTTTCAACAATATTTCAGTTACATCGTATCGGTCAGTTTGATTGGTGGTGGAAAGCGGAGAAAACCATCGATCTGACACTGACAACCTTTATCACACAACATTGTATCGAGTACACCTCACCACGATCGGGATTCGAACTCACAACTTTAGTGGTGATTAGCACTGATTACACAGGTAGTTGTAAAATCGATACTCCTAAAGTATATACAAGTGCGCTCACTTTTCTGACTTGGTACAGGGAGTTCAATAAGAGGTGGCGGAATTAGACTAGTTTTATGGGACATCTCTTTTTCGTGCAATGATGCGGTCACTCACTTTCCAAATGTGAGTAAAATACAAACCCTTGCATATCTCTGTGTTAGCAGCGTTGCTATCAACAACGCTCTAATCTTGTACTTTATGTATAACATATTTAATCTTCGTGACACAGAAGTTTCCATCGGTATAAGAAAAGTTTGAAAATATCAAAGGGGTAATCAGAAGCGTAAATCGAAGAAAGATAGACAATACAATAATATTAGTTCTATAATAGAGAGCCGATGACTTAATCCA
Organism: Bathymodiolus brooksi; assembly: GCA_963680875.1. Classification (NCBI taxonomy): domain Eukaryota; kingdom Metazoa; phylum Mollusca; class Bivalvia; order Mytilida; family Modiolidae; genus Bathymodiolus; species Bathymodiolus brooksi. The sequence goes on along the minus strand of OY804588.1, from coordinate 29,969,655 downwards.
TGATTTAAATATTAGATAGTACACAAGGTCATCATAAAACTGTTTGACACAAAACTCTTGTTTTGTTTTATCAGATTGATTTTTGGTTCTTAACGCCATTTTCAGCAATATTTCAGCTATATCATGGTGACCAGATTTAGTGGTGGAAGAAGTCAGAGTACCCGAAGAGAACCACCGACCATGGGCAAGCAACTGGTAGATTTTATTTATCAATCGCAGTTGCGAGTCGCGTCCACCCTTTTTGTAATTGCGAACCCACGCCGTATTGGTGATAGGCTTGTATGAGTTGTTAGGTAATCCAACTACCTAGCTCGTTGAGACACCCGGGCCCTCTTTTTTATCAGTATTCAACGCAACTTTAAATATTTATAGCAAAATTAGTCTTGCATTGCATTCCGAACATAAATTGTGAGTAACAAAACAACGCATGAATATTTACGAATGTAGGTTAGTGCATGATTGAATTAACATCGTTATCTACCTACCTAACGAATTTTTCTAACAATTTAGTTTTCTAGCTCCCAAACATTTTCCAGTTAATTGGCTTTTGAATCTTTTGGTTCCTAATGAATGTCATTCCAGAAGTCCGTCGTTCAAACTAGTAAATACGTTTTTATTAAAAAAGCAAGAAAAAATACTCACAGAGAAATGGGTAACGCCATCTTTGACCCATCCTATGATGACGTCAGATGGGTACATTTTACCATTCGGTGAAATTCCAAAACCAACATAGCCCCTTGTTTTCACGTGCAATTCAAATGTTATATGAGTTGCATTGAATTTCCAGTAAATATGGAATTTACCAGCATTGTCTAGCACTTCATGTAATAAATAGTCTTCCGATGGAACTGGCTTAGGGTGTGAAGCCGCAAGAACGGCAGATATTATGCTTATTATAAAAAGAACTGTCCGGAAAAGCTTCTCCATTTCGGCAATGGCGTAATACCATAATCTGTATGTCAGTTATATAGTAGTGTAAGAAGAGAGATAACAGAGTTGAAAATTTGTAATGGAGGTCAAATGTCAATCATTATCAAATATTTTGAAATGTACATGTCTTTGTCATTATATGCAGTTCTCTGTTTAACTTGATAGTGTATTGTCCGTTCTAAGAAGAAGAGGTGAAAATATGAAACGAAGGACACGAATTTCAAATGAAGGACACATATTTTGTAATTTCATGTAGCTAGGAGTCATTTAACTGGGAAGTTTCATTGACTCTGCTATTACACCTTCAATGTTTATGCTGCATTTCACTTTTGCGATAGTATGTGGTCTTTTTGATTGAAAGCGAATCCATCCAGGCTTTTTTCTTTTTGTTTTGTTTGGTTTGGTTTTGTTTGGTTTGGTTTGGTTTTCCTTTGTTGCATATTTTTTGTAGGGGTAGGGGTTACATTTACCAGTTTAACCTTGCCTTAACCTTGCCACATTTTTTTGTCTGTCCTAAGTCAAGGCCTGTATTTCAAACGTCATTCGTCGTAGTCTTTTTCATGATGAACAATGATTTGAAGTGAAAGCTGATTGTTGGATTTGTTGATATTTGCAGATTATTTTAATACCCCCCCCCCCCCCCCCACAACAAAGTTGTAGGGGGTATACTGGTTTCACCATGTCCGTCCGTCCGTCTGTCCGTCCGTCCGTCTGTAGACAAATCCTATGTCGTACGATAACTTGAGTTGTGTTTCTTAGAATCTTTTAAAATTTTAGCAGCTGTTTACTGGTAAAGAGAGGAGGATCCCTTTTATTTTTGACGATTTTCACTTTTGCCGTTCCAGAGTTATTGGACTTGATATGACGGAAAATAGGATTTTTACCCTATGTCGTATGATAACTTGAGTAGTGTTTCTCATAATGTTTTGAAATTTTATCGGCAGCTTACCGGTGAAGAGAGGAGGATCCTGTTCATTTTTGACGATTTACACTTTTGCCGTTCCAGAGTTATTGGACTTGATATGACGGAAAATAGGATTTTTACCCTATGTCGTATGATAACTTGAGTAGTGTTTCTCGGAATGTTTTGAAATTTTATCACCAGCTTACCGATGAAGAGAGGAGCATCTCTTTCATTTTTGACGATTTTCACTTTTGTCGTTCCAGAGTTATTGGACTTGATATGACGAAAAATAGGATTGTTTACCCTATGTCGTATGATTACTTGAGTAGTGCTTCTCAGAATGTTTTGAAATTTTATCAGCAGCTTACCGGTGAAGAGCGGATGGTCCCTTTCATTTTTGGTCGGAACAATCAGTAATGTTTTGGTTATGGAAATAGGTTGGACAGATGTGAGGAGTGGGGGGTATATCTTAGTGAGCTGTGCTCACAGTAAGACTAGTTTTTTTTTGCAATACATACAGTATATTGAACAAACTCCTGCTTTACAATAGCCTTAGCAGTCCACTGTAGCTCACTTAGGGCCCCTGTTTGTTTAAACGTTCGCTTCATAATTATCTTATTATCTTCAGTACTATCTGTATCATCTTTTGATTTGTTCTTTACAAGTTCACAAGAAACGTTACGTTTAATTAGGGCCATGTCTAATTAGAAAAACAGGCAGAAGTAAATTTGCTTTGTGCAAGCTAAATGAAACAATAGTTCACGGGTAAGCATGTTCTACTCCCATTCGTGTCAAGGGTGTATTCGATTTAACCTTAATAAGTGATAACGTGTTTCAGCGACTTGCTGCAAGTCGCTTGTGTTTTTCTGAGTGATAAAGTAGACGGTCACGATATAACTAAAATGATGTTGAATGCAAGTGGCTTTAAACATCGAGAACCTCTTCTATCACGACCTCTATATATTACATATATTGTTAAAATAGAAATATAAGTCATAAGATTTGTCTTATTTTGAAAGAATATTAGTCTAGTAGCCTAACTTGAATATGGGGCCGTAGTGGTTGTGATCGTATGGTATTTGGATTTACAAATACGTATGCAATCAGTGCCTATCACCACTAAAATTGTGAGTTCGAATTCCACTCAGGCGAGCTGTACTGATACACCATTATGTGACAAAGTTTGTCAGTGACTTGCCGCAGTGCGATGGTTTTCTTCGGGTACATTTTTGCGATGAAGGACAGCCAATACAATGACCGAAAGCAAAAGGACAAAGAAATAAACTAATGTACAAAATAACTCATAGAAAACTAACGATTGACCACACAAACTACACAATAAAACGGGATACTTCCAGGTGCTCTCCAGAAGTATAGGTCCTGTTCAACTAGTCTCAGCAATTGAGTTACTGGTAAACGATACGAAATAATTCATTTGATATGGAAATCGTCATGTACTGGTGAAGGTTCCAGGGAATGAATAAGGGTAATAACAAAATTACCGAACTCCGAACAATCTTACAAAGGGAAAGTCAAAACTCATAATTATATAAACAGACAAAATCAGTCAACAACCGGAAAACTGTGAAAACCGTAATGACCCTGACTTGGTACAGGCATTTCTAAAGAAATGGTGGGTTGAATCAGATTTTAAAGCTTTAAACCTCCCGCTCTCAGTACGGTTCAAAGGTTCCGGCTGTCACTATAAAAGTATTTAAATACAGGAACAAAATAGGTAAAATAGTTGTCAAAGCATTCCCGTATTCGGTGACGTAAATGTCAAAAATATTTTTACCGTCACACATTGATAAAAAAATATCCTTGACATTTTTCTTGACTTCTTTATCTTTATACATTTTCACTATATGAAAATGCATCGCTTATAATCGTTTCTGCAGAGACGGAATATATTTCGACAAGATCTTGGTATCGGAATATAAACTTTTTAAGAGATCGAATAAGGCGAATCTTTTTATAGCCCTGGTCCAGTAGCCTGTTTCCCAGATGAAGATGACGTTTCAGGAAATCAGAATAATTGCTACTGGCCCTTGCATAGCGAATCAATTGCGAGATGTAAACACCATATGCAGGAGAAGCTGGTATATTGCTGCACATGTTTGGAAAATTTATGATTTTAAAATTGAAGTCATCCCGTTTATCATAAATTTTAGTACTGAGTTGACCACTGTCGTCAAATTCGAGGTATAAGTCCAAAAATGATGCGGACAAAGCTGTATCTGTGGTCTCTTTAACTTCCAGCTCTGGAGGATATATCAATGGAAGAAATTCTGCAAATCTAGAATCATTGATAGATAAAACGTCATCAATATACCTGTATGTGAAATTAAAGGCTCTAGCCTCATGAATCTTCTTATCTTTTGCAAGCTTTTGAAGAAACTCCGACTCATATGAGTATAGAAATAATTCGTACCCATTGGTATGCCGACGACCTGCTGAAACAGTGTCCCTCCAAAGGAGACAAATATGTTATCGATGAGGAACTCCAGCATACTGATCACTTGTTCCTCGGAGTAGCATGTTTTACCTTTTTGAATTTTGCTTGAAAAATATGTTGAATTGTAGCCTAACACAACAAATTTTGAGCCATAGTTTCTATGACTAAAAGCTTTATGAATTGTTTCTTTTAAGCGGGTTTTTAATTTGTCATGCGGTAGGATGGTATATAGAGTTGAAAAATCAAAAGTTTTGATGGAGGATACCTGAGAGAAAGATCTTGATTTCAGGTTATCCAAAAGATCTTTAGAGTTTTTCAAAATCCAGATATGATTTATGCCACTACGCGAGTAAACAGTTTCACAATATATCTCTTTTACTGCAGACAGAATCTTTGTCAGGTGACTAGACAATTCTTTCGTCGAACAAGTTGATGATCCCGCTATGTACCTTTCTTTGTATGGTGTCTTATGGAGTTTAGGTATCCAATATAAATAGGGTAAATCCTCAGACTCTTTACCAGAGGGAATGTTTAAAGAGGTCATGAATGATCTGTGGTTAGCTAGGATTTCATCTTTGTCGAACGAAGTTGGTTTGTATGTGGTATTACTAGAGGTGTTGCTATTTATGCCTAATTCCTTGATTAGGCATTCGAAGTAATATGATTTACATACAAACATGATATTGTTGGAAGCCTTGTCCGCAGGAACGATAACATATTTGTCATGAAGAGAGGAAAGACACTTAACAGCTTCTTGGTCTTTAACTACAGACTTAGGTCGACTATTAACACAATTTTTGAGTTTGTGAATCCGACCTTGTACTATTAGACCCATAGCTGCCCAGCACGTCGATGTGTGGCGGATTGGAGCTCTCCTGGTGGGGGTTGTCAGGTTATATTAAGGAAAGCTTGACCATGGACCATAGTGGGTAACGTGTTTGGAGAGTTTCACGTTCCCTGCATGCTAACGGTCTCTTTTGTAAATATCGACAAAGAAAAAGAGTAGGCACATTTTAACCGCTACAAAAGACTATTTTTTTCCGCCCCTATACGGCTCGCCATATTTTCTCAGTGGAAGTCAAGAGTCGTTCACATTGTTGAACCATCCCTTCACTCATTTCTATATAGTTTCTGTGTATTATTGAACTTGTTCTCGTCCTGAATATGGTTGAAATACTGCTCGCTTGACGTTAATCAATAACCAATCAATCACGATCAAATCATCTTTTCTTTCTGATTGTGTCACAGGCGCTCGTGGCACGGACTTACCACCCCCCTTTTTCTAACTTTCTGTTTACAAATTTATTTTCCATAAAATTTCTTTATTTCTTTATTATTTCATCTCTTTTTCCTTATTTTAACTTGTTCGTGTCAATATTCATACAATCTTATGTTAACATCAAATTGCATGTGTCGACCCTATAGATACTAATAATATCTATGCGTATGAAAAAAACAGAGCCATGAATTTCGATATGTTTTTATTTATTTATTATATAAGTGTAACTCGTATCTATTAACCTGTGGAGCACGATGTAGATACTGGCTCTTTCCATGGTACGTTAGGTTCGTCTAAATGTATAAATCTTCTAGAATACTGAAATATATATTATATATAATATGTTAGAATTAATTCGCTTTACAAAGTGTTACCATGACCGTTTTGTAGTTTTGATCTACCTGTGTAATCAGTGCCAATAGATGATGAAACCTTAACCGTGGACCATAGTGGGTAAAGCATTTATGAGCGAGTTGTTAGTCATTGTAGAGCGTCAAAAGTGGGTGACGCACGGGGGGATACCTCCTAAACTTATATATAAAAAAACCATTGTATTGCGAATGCCGTTTGACATCATCATCGGTATGATTCTTTACCACCATTTAAGAGGCATAACGTATCTGATAGAGTCGGGGTGTCATTTATTGGTCTTTAGAATCCTCTCTTCCTGGCAGAAGTAATAATACTGATGATGATGTCAAGCAACGTGTGCGATACAATAGCAGGACGAATAGCCAATCGCATAATTTATTGAATAATTATCATTATATTTCTTGTCTTCAGTCATATGCAATTGCTTGTTATATGGGTGATAAGCGGGTTAGTGGGAAATCAGTTACAAATATTGGTCAGAGTCGCGACATGCGACAAGTCTATTTACTTTTATGAGTGCCAATCACCACTAACGTTGTCAGTTCTAATCCGTGTGGAGGTGTACCCGATACAATGTGATGTGATAAAGTATTTCAATGACTTGCTTCAGATCGGTTGTTTTCCCCGAGTTTATACAGTATCCTCAGCTTATACAATAAACCGTTACGGCGTTGATGATAGCAAATGACATTTAACATCGATAACCTAAACTCTATATAAAATATATTCTTAAAAATAGAAAAAAAAGCTATCAAATGAAAAATATATCCGGGTACCAATATTTGTCTTATTTTGTCCGGATTTAATGGAAGGAGTGCCACTAAAGGTGCAGAAACTGCTTACTCTTCCGGAGCACCTGAGTTCACTCTGGTTTTTAGGTAGGGTTCGTGTTGTTCAATCTGCAGTTCTCTGTTTAGTGCTAAGTAGATCATTGTTTGTTTTTTGTCTTATTCATTGTTTTATCTGTCATTCTGATTACCCTTTTTCATTGTTTTATCCGTCATTCTGATTACCCTTTTGACGTTTTCAAACTTTTCTTTCTCTTTTTTCTATCTAGAAGCAACCGAAAATCTGTTTTCCTCTTTTTGCTATTTTTAGTATTTTGTATAATGTTTGATATTATATTGCTTTGCATAACATTTTGTAATGCATGTATTTCCTTTTGTATTTTTGTATGTTTCTGTTGTATTTTCTGAATTTGTTTAGTTTTTATATATCCCTTTTTGCATGTTGTCGATATATAAGAAGAGTTTGAAGATACCAAAGGAGTAATCAGAATCCGTATATCGAAGAACAGACAACACAATGGTCAAAAGAAAAAAAGTACAAGAGGACAAACAACGATCTACAAAACATACATATAAAACTAAAGATCGAGTAACACGAATACCATTAAAAACTAGGGGTGAACTCAGGTGCTCCGGAAGGGCAGGCAGTTCCTTCTCCACTAGTGGCACCCGTCGTGCTAATCTAGTTACAGACCCGGTAATAAGTTGTATAACTAAATAATACACGAAGCAACTTCCAAAGCATTAAGCAAAGACACTTGGTGGACGATGCTCAGATGCTAACACAAAAGATAGTCACACAAGGTTACGTTGCTCCTGTGTAGAAGTCATTGCTACAAAATTTCTTCGGTCATCTTCAGGAACGGGTTGATCGCTACGAAATGGCAGTTTTTCTTTCCATTTTACGTAGATTCTGTCTTTTCTTTATCATCGGCAGGACCTTTACCGGACTTGAATAGGAATAAAATAAGAAACAGGAATTGTTTACCTTTCGCGAGCACCTGGGTTTATCCTTGGGTTTTTTGTGGGGTTCGTGTTGCTCATCTTTTAAGTTTCCTGTTCTGTGGTGTTTGGTTTTTTGTGGTTTGTTTTGTTGTTGTTTTGTTTATATTCATCCTTTGTCTTGTGCCCAATGTTGTCTGCCATTCTTGATTTCTCTTTCGGTTTTCTCTTGACGTTTATTTATAATATCAACAATGATACCTTTTTGTTTTACAGTCGGGTAAAATGGAAATAAAGTTATAACAAAATTCATTACAAACACAACAATTGATAAGTTAACCCAACATGCAATTTTCAACTTACCCGATCATGTGACAGCATACATAACTCACTCAAAGTACTGTTGTTTGTGTCTTTTTGGAATTTGTCTCGGGCTGTAGCATTCGACCAATCATATCCTTCCACGAAATTGACAAGTTGGTGTCTACTCTTATGACCGGGAATAGTATCATATATGGGACCGGCTAACATCATTTCAATTGAAAGTCTTGGATAGTAGTATATGAAGGAGAAACACATCTCGTTTGATGTAGAAAAGCCACCCTTGTATAAAAATAATTAAACATACTTTATCTTCTTAAATATATTAAGAAGGGCCCGTGTGGCTCAATGAGTTAGGTAGTTGGATTACCTAACAACTCATACAAGCCTATCTCCAATACGACGTGGGTTCGCGCTCGGCTTTGTAAGTTAAACAAAAGGGTGCACTCTACTCACAGCCGCAAGTGATAAAGCTTACCAGTTCCTTGCCCATGGTCGGTGGTTCTCTCCGACCACTCCGGCTTCTTCCATCACTAATACTGGTCGCCATGATATAGCTGAAATATTGCTGAAAGTGGCGTTAAAACACCAAAAATCAAATAATCAAAATCTTAAATATATTTAGACATTTGACAGATATACTAACAAATGTAGGACGGTGGGATGATCTTCGTGGCTGCGATCGTATTGTTTCGTGACAGAAGCGGAGATACTTCGCTCAAACATTCACTGACCGTGCTATAGTAATGACATTGTTTATGTTGTTGTTCACTTTGAGTGCGGTCTGTTTGAGTCTGTGGAAGCGTGTATGTGCAGGTTTTTTTAAAATTGTTATTGCCGTTACAGGTCTCAGCATTTACCGGTTTAACACTTTTACCGGTATGTCTATTCCACGCCATGACCTCCATTTCAATCGTCATATTTCTTAATCCTTTGTTTTCAATTATTTTAGGTGTAAGAAGTAATTGTTCAGTGAGTTGAGGTGTGAGGTAATTGTTCAGTGAGTTGAGGTGTGAGGTAATTGTTCAGTGAGTTGAGGTGTGAGGTGATTGTTCAGTGAGTTGAGGTGTGAGGTGATTGTTCGGTGAGTTGAGGTGTGAGGTGATTGTTCAGTGAGTTGAGGTATGAGGTAACTGTTCAGTGAATTGAGGTGTGAGGAAATTGTTCAGTGAGTTGAGGTGTGAGGTAATTGTTCAGTAAATTGAGGTGTGAGGTAATTGTTCAGTGAGTTGAGGTGTGAGGTGATTGTTCAGTGAGTTGAGGTGTGAGGTGATTGTTCGGTGAGTTGAGGTGTGAGGTGATTGTTCAGTGAGTTGAGGTATGAGGTAATTGTTCAGTGAATTGAGGTGTGAGGAAATTGTTCAGTGAGTTGAGGTGTGAGGAGATTGTTCAGTAAATTGAGGTGTGAGGTAATTGTTCAGTGAGTTGAGGTGTGAGGTGATTGGTCAGTGAGTTGAGGTGTGAGGTGATTGTTCAGTGAGTTGAGATGTGAGGTGATTGTTCAGTGAATTGAGGTGTGAGGTGATTGTTCAGTGAGTTGAGGTGTGAGGTGATTGTTCGGCGAGTTGAGGTGTGAGATGATTGTTCAGTGAGTTGAGGTGTGAGGTAATTGTTCAGTGAGTTGAGGTGTGAGGTGATTGTTCAGTGAGTTGAGATGTGAGGTGATTGTTCAGTGAGTTGAGGTGTGAGGTGATTGTTCAGTGAGTTGAGGTGTGAGGTGATTGTTCAATGAGTTGAGGTGTGAGGTGAGTTGAGGTGTGAGATGATTGTTCAGTGAGTTGAGGTGTGAGGTAATTGTTCAGTGAGTTGAGGTGTGAGGTGATTGTTCGGTGAGTTGAGGTGTGAGGTGATTGTTCGGTGAGTTGAGGTGTCAGGTGATTGTTCAGTGAGTTGAGGTGTGAGGTAATTGTTCAGTGATTTGAGGTGTGAGGTGATTGTTCAGTGAGTTGAGGTGTGAGGTGATTGTTCAGTGAGTTGAGGTGTGAGGTAATTGTTCAGTGATTTGAGGTGTGAGGTGATTGTTCAGTGAGTTGAGGTGTGAGGTGAATGTTCAGTGAGTTGAGGTGTGAGGTAATTGTTCAGTGAGTTGAGGGTTGAGGTGTGAGGTAATTGTTCGGTGAGTTGAGGTGTGAGGTGATTGTTCGGTGAGTTGAGGTGTGAGGTGATTGTTTAGTGAGTTGAGGTGTGAGGTGATTGTTCAGTGAGTTGAGGTGTGAGGTGATTGTTCAGTGAGTTGAGGTGTGAGGTGATTGGTCAGTGAGTTGAGGTGTGAGGTGATTGTTCGGTGAGTTGAGGTGTGAGGTGATTGTTCAGTGAGTTGAGGTGTGAGGTGATTGTTCAGTGAGTTGAGGTGTGAGGTGATTGTTCAGCGAGTTGAGGTGTGAGGTGATTGTTCAGTGAGTTGAGGTGTGAGGTAATTGTTCGGTGAGTTGAGGTGTGAGGTGATTGTTCGGTGATTTGAGGTGTGAGGTGATTGTTCAGTGAGTTAAGGTGTGAGGTGATTGTTCAGTGAGTTGAGGTGTGAGGTGATTGTTCAGTGAGTTGAGGTGTGAGGTGATTGTTCAGTGAGTTGAGGTGTGAGGTGATTGTTCAGTGAGTTGAGGTGAGAGGTGATTGTTCAGTGAGTTGAGGTGTGAGGTGATTGTTCAGCGAGTTGAGGTGTGAGATGATTGTTCAGTGAGTTGAGGTGTGAGGTAATTGTTCGGTGAGTTGAGGTGTGAGGTGATTGTTCGGTGATTTGAGGTGTGAGGTGATTGTTCAGTGAGTTGAGGTGTGAGGTGATTGTTCGGTGAGTTGAGGTGTGAGGTGATTGTTCAGTGAGTTGAGGTATGAGGTAATTGTTCAGTGAATTGAGGTGTGAGGAAATTGTTCAGTGAGTTGAGGTGTGAGGAGATTGTTCAGTAAATTGAGGTGTGAGGTAATTGTTCAGTGAGTTGAGGTGTGAGGTGATTGGTCAGTGAGTTGAGGTTTGAGGTGATTGTTCAGTGAGTTGAGATGTGAGGTGATTGTTCAGTGAATTGAGGTGTGAGGTGATTGTTCAGTGAGTTGAGGTGTGAGGTGATTGTTCGGCGAGTTGAGGTGTGAGATGATTGTTCAGTGAGTTGAGGTGTGAGGTAATTGTTCAGTGAGTTGAGGTGTGAGGTGATTGTTCAGTGAGTTGAGATGTGAGGTGATTGTTCAGTGAGTTGAGGTGTGAGGTGATTGTTCAGTGAGTTGAGGTGTGAGGTGATTGTTCAATGAGTTGAGGTGTGAGGTGAGTTGAGGTGTGAGATGATTGTTCAGTGAGTTGAGGTGTGAGGTAATTGTTCAGTGAGTTGAGGTGTGAGGTGATTGTTCGGTGAGTTGAGGTGTGAGGTGATTGTTCGGTGAGTTGAGGTGTCAGGTGATTGTTCAGTGAGTTGAGGTGTGAGGTAATTGTTCAGTGATTTGAGGTGTGAGGTGATTGTTCAGTGAGTTGAGGTGTGAGGTGATTGTTCAGTGAGTTGAGGTGTGAGGTAATTGTTCAGTGATTTGAGGTGTGAGGTGATTGTTCAGTGAGTTGAGGTGTGAGGTGAATGTTCAGTGAGTTGAGGTGTGAGGTAATTGTTCAGTGAGTTGAGGGTTGAGGTGTGAGGTAATTGTTCGGTGAGTTGAGGTGTGAGGTGATTGTTCGGTGAGTTGAGGTGTGAGGTGATTGTTTAGTGAGTTGAGGTGTGAGGTGATTGTTCAGTGAGTTGAGGTGTGAGGTGATTGTTCAGTGAGTTGAGGTGTGAGGTGATTGGTCAGTGAGTTGAGGTGTGAGGTGATTGTTCGGTGAGTTGAGGTGTGAGGTGATTGTTCAGTGAGTTGAGGTGTGAGGTGATTGTTCAGTGAGTTGAGGTGTGAGGTGATTGTTCAGCGAGTTGAGGTGTGAGGTGATTGTTCAGTGAGTTGAGGTGTGAGGTAATTGTTCGGTGAGTTGAGGTGTGAGGTGATTGTTCGGTGATTTGAGGTGTGAGGTGATTGTTCAGTGAGTTAAGGTGTGAGGTGATTGTTCAGTGAGTTGAGGTGTGAGGTGATTGTTCAGTGAGTTGAGGTGTGAGGTGATTGTTCAGTGAGTTGAGGTGTGAGGTGATTGTTCAGTGAGTTGAGGTGAGAGGTGATTGTTCAGTGAGTTGAGGTGTGAGGTGATTGTTCAGCGAGTTGAGGTGTGAGATGATTGTTCAGTGAGTTGAGGTGTGAGGTAATTGTTCGGTGAGTTGAGGTGTGAGGTGATTGTTCGGTGATTTGAGGTGTGAGGTGATTGTTCCGTGAGTTGAGGTGTGAGGTGATTGTTCAGTGAGTTAAGGTGTGAGGTGATTGTTCAGTGAGTTGAGGTGTGAGGTGATTGTTCGGTGAGTTGAGGTAATTGTTCGGTGAGTTGAGGTGTGAGGTGATTGTTCGGTGAGTTGAGGTAATTGTTCGGTGAGTTGAGGTGTGAGGTAATTGTTCAGTGAGTTGAGGTGTGAGGTGATTGTTCAGTGAGTTGAGGTGTGAGGTGATTGTTCGGTGAGTTGAGGTGTGAGGTGATTGTTCAGTGAGTTGAGGTATGAGGTAACTGTTCAGTGAATTGAGGTGTGAGGAAATTGTTCAGTGAGTTGAGGTGTGAGGTAATTGTTCAGTAAATTGAGGTGTGAGGTAATTGTTCAGTGAGTTGAGGTGTGAGGTGATTGTTCAGTGAGTTGAGGTGTGAGGTGATTGTTCGGTGAGTTGAGGTGTGAGGTGATTGTTCAGTGAGTTGAGGTATGAGGTAATTGTTCAGTGAATTGAGGTGTGAGGAAATTGTTCAGTGAGTTGAGGTGTGAGGAGATTGTTCAGTAAATTGAGGTGTGAGGTAATTGTTCAGTGAGTTGAGGTGTGAGGTGATTGGTCAGTGAGTTGAGGTGTGAGGTGATTGTTCAGTGAGTTGAGATGTGAGGTGATTGTTCAGTGAATTGAGGTGTGAGGTGATTGTTCAGTGAGTTGAGGTGTGAGGTGATTGTTCGGCGAGTTGAGGTGTGAGATGATTGTTCAGTGAGTTGAGGTGTGAGGTAATTGTTCAGTGAGTTGAGGTGTGAGGTGATTGTTCAGTGAGTTGAGATGTGAGGTGATTGTTCAGTGAGTTGAGGTGTGAGGTGATTGTTCAGTGAGTTGAGGTGTGAGGTGATTGTTCAATGAGTTGAGGTGTGAGGTGAGTTGAGGTGTGAGATGATTGTTCAGTGAGTTGAGGTGTGAGGTAATTGTTCAGTGAGTTGAGGTGTGAGGTGATTGTTCGGTGAGTTGAGGTGTGAGGTGATTGTTCGGTGAGTTGAGGTGTGAGGTGATTGTTCAGTGAGTTGAGGTGTGAGGTAATTGTTCAGTGATTTGAGGTGTGAGGTGATTGTTCAGTGAGTTGAGGTGTGAGGTGATTGTTCAGTGAGTTGAGGTGTGAGGTAATTGTTCAGTGATTTGAGGTGTGAGGTGATTGTTCAGTGAGTTGAGGTGTGAGGTGAATGTTCAGTGAGTTGAGGTGTGAGGTAATTGTTCAGTGAGTTGAGGGTTGAGGTGTGAGGTAATTGTTCGGTGAGTTGAGGTGTGAGGTGATTGTTCGGTGAGTTGAGGTGTGAGGTGATTGTTTAGTGAGTTGAGGTGTGAGGTGATTGTTCAGTGAGTTGAGGTGTGAGGTGATTGTTCAGTGAGTTGAGGTGTGAGGTGATTGGTCAGTGAGTTGAGGTGTGAGGTGATTGTTCGGTGAGTTGAGGTGTGAGGTGATTGTTCAGTGAGTTGAGGTGTGAGGTGATTGTTCAGTGAGTTGAGGTGTGAGGTGATTGTTCAGCGAGTTGAGGTGTGAGGTGATTGTTCAGTGAGTTGAGGTGTGAGGTAATTGTTCGGTGAGTTGAGGTGTGAGGTGATTGTTCGGTGATTTGAGGTGTGAGGTGATTGTTCAGTGAGTTAAGGTGTGAGGTGATTGTTCAGTGAGTTGAGGTGTGAGGTGATTGTTCAGTGAGTTGAGGTGTGAGGTGATTGTTCAGTGAGTTGAGGTGTGAGGTGATTGTTCAGTGAGTTGAGGTGAGAGGTGATTGTTCAGTGAGTTGAGGTGTGAGGTGATTGTTCAGCGAGTTGAGGTGTGAGATGATTGTTCAGTGAGTTGAGGTGTGAGGTAATTGTTCGGTGAGTTGAGGTGTGAGGTGATTGTTCGGTGATTTGAGGTGTGAGGTGATTGTTCCGTGAGTTGAGGTGTGAGGTGATTGTTCAGTGAGTTAAGGTGTGAGGTGATTGTTCAGTGAGTTGAGGTGTGAGGTGATTGTTCGGTGAGTTGAGGTAATTGTTCGGTGAGTTGAGGTGTGAGGTGATTGTTCGGTGAGTTGAGGTAATTGTTCGGTGAGTTGAGGTGTGAGGTGATTGTTCCGTGAGTTGAGGTATGAGGTAATTGTTCGGTGAGTTGAGGTGTGAGGTGATTGTTCGGTGAGTTGAGGTGTGAGGTGATTGTTCAGTGAGTTGAGGTAATTGTTCGGTGAGTTGAGGTGGGAGGGGATTGTTCCGTGAGTTGAGGTGTGAGGTGATTGTTCAGTGAGTTGAGGTATGAGGTAATTGTTCCGTGAGTTGAGGTGTGAGATGATTGTTCAGCGAGTTGAGGTGTGAGGTAATTGTTAGGTGAGTTGAGGTGTGAGGTAATTGTTCCGTGAGTTGAGGTGTGAGGTGATTGTTCGGTGAGTTGAGGTGTGAGGTGATTGTTCGGTGAGTTGAGGTGTGAGGTGATTGTTCAGTGAGTTGAGGTGTGAGGTAATTGTTCCGTGAGTTGAGGTGTGAGGTGATTGTTCGGTGAGTTGAGGGGTGAAGTGATTGTTCAGTGAGTTGAGGTAATTGTTCAGTGAGTTGAGGTGTGAGGTGATTGTTCCGTGAGTTGATGTGTGAGGTGATTGTTCAGTGAGTTGAGGTGTGAGGTAATTGTTCCGTGAGTTGAGGTGCGAGGTAATTGTTCCGTGAGTTGAGGTGTGAGGTGATTGTTCGGTGAGTTGAGGTGTGAGGTGATTGTTCAGTCAGTTGAGGTAATTGTTCAGTGAGTTGAGGTGTGAGGTGATTGTTCCGTGAGTTGAGGTGTGAGGTGATTGTTCAGTGAGTTGAGGTGTGAGGTAATTGTTCCGTGATTGAGGTGTGAGGTAATTGATCAGTTAGTTGAGGTGTGAGGTGATTGTTCCGTGAGTTGAGGTGTGAGGTGATTGTTCAGTGAGTTGAGGTGTGAGGTGATTGTTCGGTGAGTTGAGGTGTGAGATGATTGTTCAGTGAGTTGAGGTGTGAGGTAATTGTTCCGTGAGTTGAGGTGTGAGGTAATTGTTCCGTGAGTTGAGGTGTGAGGTGATTGTTCAGTGAGTTGAAGTAATTGTTCAGTGAGTTGAGGTGTGAGGTGATTGTTCAGTGAGTTGAGGTGTGAGGTAATTGTTCAGTGAGTTGAGGTGTGAGGTAATTGTTCCGTGAGTTGAGGTGTGAGGTGATTGTTCGGTGAGTTGAGGTGTGAGGTGATTGTTCGGTGAGTTGAGGTGTGAGGTAATTGTTCGGTGAGTTGAGGTGTGAGGTGATTGTTCAGTGAGTTGAGGTGTGAGGTGATTGTTCAGTGAGTTGAGGTAATTGTTCGGTGAGTTGAGGTGTGAGGTGATTGTTCAGTGAGTTGAGGTGTGAGGTAATTGTTCCGTGAGTTGAGGTGTGAGGTGATTGTTCGGTGAGTTGAGGTGTGAGGTGATTGTTCAGTGAATTGAGATGTGAGGTAATTGTTCCGTGAGTTGAGGTGTGAGGTATTGTTCCGTGAGTTGAGGTGTGAGGTGATTGTTCGGTGAGTTGAGGTGTGAGGTGATTGTTCAGTCAGTTGAGGTAATTGTTCAGTGAGTTGAGGTGTGAGGTGATTGTTCTGTGAGTTGAGGTGTGAGGTGATTGTTCAGTGAGTTGAGGTGTGAGGTAATTGTTCCGTGATTGAGGTGTGAGGTGATTGTTCGGTGAGTTGAGGTGTGAGGTGATTGTTCAGTCAGTTGAGGTAATTGTTCAGTGAGTTGAGGTGTGAGGTGATTGTTCCGTGAGTTGAGGTGTGAGGTGATTGTTCAGTGAGTTGAGGTGTGAGGTAATTGTTCCGTGATTGAGGTGTGAGGTAATTGATCAGTTAGTTGAGGTGTGAGGTGATTGTTCCGTGAGTTGAGGTGTGAGGTGATTGTTCAGTGAGTTGAGGTGTGAGGGGATTGTTCGGTGAGTTGAGGTGTGAGGTGATTGTTCAGTGAGTTGAGGTGTGAGGTAATTGTTCCGTGAGTTGAGGTGTGAGGTAATTGTTCCGTGAGTTGAGGTGTGAGGTGATTGTTCAGTGAGTTGAGGTGTGAGGTAATTGTTCAGTGAGTTGAGGTGTGAGGTGATTGTTCGGTGAGTTGAGGTAATTGTTCAGTGAGTTGAGGTGTGAGGTGATTGTTCCGTGAGTTGAGGTGTGAGGTGATTGTTCAGTGAGTTGAGGTGTGAGGTAATTGTTCCGTGAGTTGAGGTGTGAGGTGATTGTTCGGTGAGTTGAGGTGTGAGGTGATTGTTCAGTCAGTTGAGGTAATTGTTCAGTGAGTTGAGGTGTGAGGTGATTGTTCAATGAGTTGAGGTGTGAGGTGATTGTTCAGTGAGTTGAGGTGTGAGGTAATTGTTCCGTGATTGAGGTGTGAGGTGATTGTTCGGTGAGTTGAGGTGTGAGGTGATTGTTCAGTCAGTTGAGGTAATTGTTCAGTGAGTTGAGGTGTGAGGTGATTGTTCCGTGAGTTGAGGTGTGAGGGGATTGTTCGGTGAGTTGAGGTGTGAGGTGATTGTTCAGTGAGTTGAGGTGTGAGGTAATTGTTCCGTGAGTTGAGGTGTGAGGTGATTGTTCAGTGAGTTGAGGTGTAAGGTAATTGTTCAGTGAGTTGAGGTGTGAGGTGATTGTTCAGTGAGTTGAGGTGTGAGGGGATTGTTCAGTGAGTTGAGGTGTGAGGTAATTGTTCGGTGAGTTGAGGTGTGAGGTGATTGTTCGGTGAGTTGAGGTGTGAGGTGATTGTTCGGTGAGTTGAGGTGTGAGGTAATTGTTCGGTGAGTTGAGGTGTGAGGTGATTGTTCAGTGAGTTGAGGTGTGAGGTGATTGTTCAGTGAGTTGAGGTAATTGTTCGGTGAGTTGAGGTGTGAAGTGATTGTTCAGTGAGTTGAGGTGTGAGGTAATTGTTCCGTGAGTTGAGGTGTGAGGTGATTGTTCGGTGAGTTGAGGTGTGAGGTGATTGTTCAGTGAATTGAGATGTGAGGTAATTGTTCCGTGAGTTGAGGTGTGAGGTATTGTTCCGTGAGTTGAGGTGTGAGGTGATTGTTCGGTGAGTTGAGGTGTGAGGTGATTGTTCAGTCAGTTGAGGTAATTGTTCAGTGAGTTGAGGTGTGAGGTGATTGTTCTGTGAGTTGAGGTGTGAGGTGATTGTTCAGTGAGTTGAGGTGTGAGGTAATTGTTCCGTGATTGAGGTGTGAGGTGATTGTTCGGTGAGTTGAGGTGTGAGGTGATTGTTCAGTCAGTTGAGGTAATTGTTCAGTGAGTTAAGGTGTGAGGTGATTGTTCCGTGAGTTGAGGTGTGAGGTGATTGTTCAGTGAGTTGAGGTGTGAGGTAATTGTTCCGTGATTGAGGTGTGAGGTAATTGATCAGTTAGTTGAGGTGTGAGGTGATTGTTCCGTGAGTTGAGGTGTGAGGTGATTGTTCAGTGAGTTGAGGTGCGAGGGGATTGTTCGGTGAGTTGAGGTGTGAGGTGATTGTTCAGTGAGTTGAGGTGTGAGGTAATTGTTCCGTGAGTTGAGGTGTGAGGTAATTGTTCCGTGAGTTGAGGTGTGAGGTGATTGTTCAGTGAGTTGAGGTGTGAGGTAATTGTTCAGTGAGTTGAGGTGTGAGGTGATTGTTCCGTGAGTTGAGGTGTGAGGTGATTGTTCAGTGAGTTGAGGTGTGAGGTAATTGTTCCGTGAGTTGAGGTGTGAGGTGATTGTTCGGTGAGTTGAGGTGTGAGGTGATTGTTCAGTCAGTTGAGGTAATTGTTCAGTGAGTTGAGGTGTGAGGTGATTGTTCAGTGAGTTGAGGTGTGAGGTGATTGTTCAGTGAGTTGAGGTGTGAGGTAATTGTTCCGTGATTGAGGTGTGAGGTGATTGTTCGGTGAGTTGAGGTGTGAGGTGATTGTTCAGTCAGTTGAGGTAATTGTTCAGTGAGTTGAGGTGTGAGGTGATTGTTCCGTGAGTTGAGGTGTGAGGGGATTGTTCGGTGAGTTGAGGTGTGAGGTGATTGTTCAGTGAGTTGAGGTGTAAGGTAATTGTTCAGTGAGTTGAGGTGTGAGGTGATTGTTCAGTCAGTTGAGGTAATTGTTCAGTGAGTTGAGGTGTGAGGTGATTGTTCCGTGAGTTGAGGTGTGAGGTAATTATTCGGTGAGTTGAGGTGTGAGGTGATTGTTCAGTGAGTTGAGGTGTAAGGTAATTGTTCAGTGAGTTGAGGTGTGAGGTGATTGTTCAGTGAGTTGAGGTGTGAGGGGATTGTTCAGTGAGTTGAGGTGTGAGGTAATTGTTCGGTGAGTTGAGGTGTGAGGTGATTGTTCAGTGAGTTGAGGTGTGAGGTGATTGTTCAGTGAGTTGAGGTGTGAGGGGATTGTTCGGTGAGTTGAGGTGTGAGTTCAGTGAGTTGAGGTGTGAGGTAATTGTTCCGTGAGTTGAGGTGTGAGGTAATTGTTCCGTGAGTTGAGGTGTGAGGTGATTGTTCAGTGAGTTGAGGTGTGAGGTAATTGTTCAGTGAGTTGAGGTGTGAGGTGATTGTTTGGTGAGTTGAGGTGTGAGGTGATTGTTCAGTGAGTTGAGGTGTGAGGTGATTGTTCAGTGAGTTGAGGTGTGAGGTAATTGTTCCGTGATTGAGGTGTGAGGTAATTGATCAGTTAGTTGAGGTGTGAGGTGATTGTTCCGTGAGTTGAGGTGTGAGGTGATTGTTCAGTGAGTTGAGGTGTGAGGTGATTGTTCGGTGAGTTGAGGTGTGAGATGATTGTTCAGTGAGTTGAGGTGTGAGGTAATTGTTCCGTGAGTTGAGGTGTGAGGTAATTGTTCCGTGAGTTGAGGTGTGAGGTGATTGTTCAGTGAGTTGAAGTAATTGTTCAGTGAGTTGAGGTGTGAGGTGATTGTTCAGTGAGTTGAGGTGTGAGGTAATTGTTCAGTGAGTTGAGGTGTGAGGTAATTGTTCCGTGAGTTGAGGTGTGAGGTGATTGTTCGGTGAGTTGAGGTGTGAGGTGATTGTTCGGTGAGTTGAGGTGTGAGGTAATTGTTCGGTGAGTTGAGGTGTGAGGTGATTGTTCAGTGAGTTGAGGTGTGAGGTGATTGTTCAGTGAGTTGAGGTAATTGTTCGGTGAGTTGAGGTGTGAGGTGATTGTTCAGTGAGTTGAGGTGTGAGGTAATTGTTCCGTGAGTTGAGGTGTGAGGTGATTGTTCGGTGAGTTGAGGTGTGAGGTGATTGTTCAGTGAATTGAGATGTGAGGTAATTGTTCCGTGAGTTGAGGTGTGAGGTATTGTTCCGTGAGTTGAGGTGTGAGGTGATTGTTCGGTGAGTTGAGGTGTGAGGTGATTGTTCAGTCAGTTGAGGTAATTGTTCAGTGAGTTGAGGTGTGAGGTGATTGTTCTGTGAGTTGAGGTGTGAGGTGATTGTTCAGTGAGTTGAGGTGTGAGGTAATTGTTCCGTGATTGAGGTGTGAGGTGATTGTTCGGTGAGTTGAGGTGTGAGGTGATTGTTCAGTCAGTTGAGGTAATTGTTCAGTGAGTTGAGGTGTGAGGTGATTGTTCCGTGAGTTGAGGTGTGAGGTGATTGTTCAGTGAGTTGAGGTGTGAGGTAATTGTTCCGTGATTGAGGTGTGAGGTAATTGATCAGTTAGTTGAGGTGTGAGGTGATTGTTCCGTGAGTTGAGGTGTGAGGTGATTGTTCAGTGAGTTGAGGTGTGAGGGGATTGTTCGGTGAGTTGAGGTGTGAGGTGATTGTTCAGTGAGTTGAGGTGTGAGGTAATTGTTCCGTGAGTTGAGGTGTGAGGTAATTGTTCCGTGAGTTGAGGTGTGAGGTGATTGTTCAGTGAGTTGAGGTGTGAGGTAATTGTTCAGTGAGTTGAGGTGTGAGGTGATTGTTCGGTGAGTTGAGGTAATTGTTCAGTGAGTTGAGGTGTGAGGTGATTGTTCCGTGAGTTGAGGTGTGAGGTGATTGTTCAGTGAGTTGAGGTGTGAGGTAATTGTTCCGTGAGTTGAGGTGTGAGGTGATTGTTCGGTGAGTTGAGGTGTGAGGTGATTGTTCAGTCAGTTGAGGTAATTGTTCAGTGAGTTGAGGTGTGAGGTGATTGTTCAATGAGTTGAGGTGTGAGGTGATTGTTCAGTGAGTTGAGGTGTGAGGTAATTGTTCCGTGATTGAGGTGTGAGGTGATTGTTCGGTGAGTTGAGGTGTGAGGTGATTGTTCAGTCAGTTGAGGTAATTGTTCAGTGAGTTGAGGTGTGAGGTGATTGTTCCGTGAGTTGAGGTGTGAGGGGATTGTTCGGTGTGTTGAGGTGTGAGGTGATTGTTCAGTGAGTTGAGGTGTGAGGTAATTGTTCCGTGAGTTGAGGTGTGAGGTGATTGTTCAGTGAGTTGAGGTGTAAGGTAATTGTTCAGTGAGTTGAGGTGTGAGGTGATTGTTCAGTGAGTTGAGGTGTGAGGGGATTGTTCAGTGAGTTGAGGTGTGAGGTAATTGTTCGGTGAGTTGAGGTGTGAGGTGATTGTTCGGTGAGTTGAGGTGTGAGGTGATTGTTCGGTGAGTTGAGGTGTGAGGTAATTGTTCGGTGAGTTGAGGTGTGAGGTGATTGTTCAGTGAGTTGAGGTGTGAGGTGATTGTTCAGTGAGTTGAGGTAATTGTTCGGTGAGTTGAGGTGTGAAGTGATTGTTCAGTGAGTTGAGGTGTGAGGTAATTGTTCCGTGAGTTGAGGTGTGAGGTGATTGTTCGGTGAGTTGAGGTGTGAGGTGATTGTTCAGTGAATTGAGATGTGAGGTAATTGTTCCGTGAGTTGAGGTGTGAGGTATTGTTCCGTGAGTTGAGGTGTGAGGTGATTGTTCGGTGAGTTGAGGTGTGAGGTGATTGTTCAGTCAGTTGAGGTAATTGTTCAGTGAGTTGAGGTGTGAGGTGATTGTTCTGTGAGTTGAGGTGTGAGGTGATTGTTCAGTGAGTTGAGGTGTGAGGTAATTGTTCCGTGATTGAGGTGTGAGGTGATTGTTCGGTGAGTTGAGGTGTGAGGTGATTGTTCAGTCAGTTGAGGTAATTGTTCAGTGAGTTAAGGTGTGAGGTGATTGTTCCGTGAGTTGAGGTGTGAGGTGATTGTTCAGTGAGTTGAGGTGTGAGGTAATTGTTCCGTGATTGAGGTGTGAGGTAATTGATCAGTTAGTTGAGGTGTGAGGTGATTGTTCCGTGAGTTGAGGTGTGAGGTGATTGTTCAGTGAGTTGAGGTGCGAGGGGATTGTTCGGTGAGTTGAGGTGTGAGGTGATTGTTCAGTGAGTTGAGGTGTGAGGTAATTGTTCCGTGAGTTGAGGTGTGAGGTAATTGTTCCGTGAGTTGAGGTGTGAGGTGATTGTTCAGTGAGTTGAGGTGTGAGGTAATTGTTCAGTGAGTTGAGGTGTGAGGTGATTGTTCAGTGAGTTGAGGTAATTGTTCAGTGAGTTGAGGTGTGAGGTGATTGTTCCGTGAGTTGAGGTGTGAGGTGATTGTTCAGTGAGTTGAGGTGTGAGGTAATTGTTCCATGAGTTGAGGTGTGAGGTGATTGTTCGGTGAGTTGAGGTGTGAGGTGATTGTTCAGTCAGTTGAGGTAATTGTTCAGTGAGTTGAGGTGTGAGGTGATTGTTCAGTGAGTTGAGGTGTGAGGTGATTGTTCAGTGAGTTGAGGTGTGAGGTAATTGTTCCGTGATTGAGGTGTGAGGTGATTGTTCGGTGAGTTGAGGTGTGAGGTGATTGTTCAGTCAGTTGAGGTAATTGTTCAGTGAGTTGAGGTGTGAGGTGATTGTTCCGTGAGTTGAGGTGTGAGGGGATTGTTCGGTGAGTTGAGGTGTGAGGTGATTGTTCAGTGAGTTGAGGTGTAAGGTAATTGTTCAGTGAGTTGAGGTGTGAGGTGATTGTTCAGTCAGTTGAGGTAATTGTTCAGTGAGTTGAGGTGTGAGGTGATTGTTCCGTGAGTTGAGGTGTGAGGTAATTATTCGGTGAGTTGAGGTGTGAGGTGATTGTTCAGTGAGTTGAGGTGTAAGGTAATTGTTCAGTGAGTTGAGGTGTGAGGTGATTGTTCAGTGAGTTGAGGTGTGAGGGGATTGTTCAGTGAGTTGAGGTGTGAGGTAATTGTTCGGTGAGTTGAGGTGTGAGGTGATTGTTCAGTGAGTTGAGGTGTGAGGTGATTGTTCAGTGAGTTGAGGTGTGAGGGGATTGTTCGGTGAGTTGAGGTGTGAGTTCAGTGAGTTGAGGTGTGAGGTAATTGTTCCGTGAGTTGAGGTGTGAGGTAATTGTTCCGTGAGTTGAGGTGTGAGGTGATTGTTCAGTGAGTTGAGGTGTGAGGTAATTGTTCAGTGAGTTGAGGTGTGAGGTGATTGTTTGGTGAGTTGAGGTGTGAGGTGATTGTTCAGTGAGTTGAGGTGTGAGGTGATTGTTCAGTGAGTTGAGGTGTGAGGTGATTGTTCAGCGAGTTGAGGTGTGAGGTGATTGTTCAGTGAGTTGAGGTGTGAGGTAATTGTTCGGTGAGTTGAGGTGTGAGGTGATTGCTCGGTGATTTGAGGTGTGAGGTGATTGTTCCGTGAGTTGAGGTGTGAGGTGATTGTTCAGTGAGTTAAGGTGTGAGGTGATTGTTCAGTGAGTTGAGGTGTGAGGTAATTGTTCCGTGAGTTGAGGTGGGAGGTGATTGTTCGGTGAGTTGAGGTGTGAGGTGATTGTTCGGTGAGTTGAGGTGTGAGGGGTTGTTCCGTGTGTTGAGGTGTGAGGTGATTGTTCAGTGAGTTGAGGTGTGAGGTAATTGTTCCGTGAGTTGAGGTGTGAGGTGATTGTTCGGTGAGTTGAGGTGTGAGGTGATTGTTCAGTGAGTTGAGGTGTGAGGTAATTGTTCCGTGAGTTGAGGTGTGAGGTGATTGTTCAGTGAGTTGAGGTGTGAGGTAATTGTTCCGTGAGTTGAGGTGTGAGGTGATTGTTCGGTGAGTTGAGGTGTGAGGTGATTGTTCGGTGAGTTGAGGTGTGAGGTAATTGTTCCGTGAGTTGAGGTAATTGTTCGGTGAGTTGAGGTGTGAGGTGATTGTTCCGTGAGTTGAGGTGTGAGGTGATTGTTCAGTGAGTTGAGGTGTGAGGTAATTGTTCCGTGAGTTGAGGTGTGAGGTGATTGTTCGGTGAGTTGAGGTGTGAGGTGATTGTTCGGTGAGTTGAGGTGTGAGGTAATTGTTCCGTGAGTTGAGGTGTGAGGTGATTGTTCAGTGAGTTGAGGTGTGAGGTGATTGTTCGGTGAGTTGAGGTGTGAGGTGATTGTTCAGTGAGTTGAGGTGTGAGGTGATTGGTCAGTGAGTTGAGGTGTGAGGTGATTGTTCAGTGAGTTGAGGTGTGAGGTGATTGTTCAGTGAGTTGAGGTAATTGTTCGGTGAGTTGAGGTGTGAGGTGATTATTCGGTGAGTTGAGGTGTGAGGTGATTGTTCCGTGAGTTGAGGTGTGAGGTGATTGTTCAGTGAGTTGAGGTGATTGTTCGGTGAGTTGAGGTGTGAGGTGATTGTTCAGTGAGTTGAGGTGTGAGGTGATTGTTCAGTGAGTTGAGGTGATTGTTCCGTGAGTTGAGGTGTGAGGTGATTGTTCGGTGAGTTGAGGTGTGAGGTGATTGTTCAATGGGTTGAGGTGTGAGGTGATTGTTCAGTGAGTTGAGGTGTGAGGAGATTGTTCGGTGAGTTGAGGTGTGAGGTGATTGTTCAGTGAGTTGAGGTGTGAGGTGATTGTTCAGTGAGTTGAGGTGTGAGGTGATTGTTCAGTGAGTTGAGGTGTGAGGTGATTGTTCAGTGAGTTGAGGTGATTGTTCGGTGAGTTGAGGTGTGAGGTGATTGTTCGGTGAGTTGAGGTGTGAGGTGATTGTTCAGTGAGTTGAGGTGTGAGGTGATTGTTCGGTGAGTTGAGGTGTGAGGTGATTGTTCAGTGAGTTGAGGTGATTGTTCGGTGAGTTGAGGTGTGAGGTGATTGTTCGGTGAGTTGAGGTGTGAGGTGATTGTTCCGTTTGCTGATATTGGTGGAGTTATTGAGTACAACTCTTTAAGTGGAGTTATTGAGCACAACTCTTTAAGTGGAGTTATTGAGCACAACTCTTTAAGTGGAGTTATTGAGCACAACTCTTTAAGTGGAGTTATTGAGCACAACTCTTTAAGCGTTCTGTTTATAGTAGCAACTTTTTCGACTTAAAGTTTGTTTTTTGGTAAAAATTAGTTTTTATTTGTCAACAATCTTTTCAATCTTTTTAACGGATATTAGAATTGTGGACTTCGTCAGCTGATATTACAATGAGAATACCTCGGGTAGTAACATTTTAAATGCCACAGATTACCACAGATTTGTTGTCGTAGTCACAAGTATTACCATTCCTTGTTCATTAGCTAACATTTAAAATGCCACAGATTACCACAAATGTGTTCCTGTTGTCGTAGTCACAAGTATTACCATTCCTTGTTCATTAGCTAACATTTAAAATGCCACAGATTACCACAAATGTGTTCCTGTTGTCGTAGTCACAAGTATTACCATTCCTTGTTCATTAGCAGCCACCGCATTTGACTTATCACCGGATTTTGAACATGAAAAGCACAACAGGTGTGACTCTAGGACGAGGAACTACATACCCATCCTGAACACGTTAGTTCATCCCCTGTGTTGGTGCGGTTCCTGTTGCTCAATTATTAATTTTCTGTGGTATGGTTTTGGACCAATGTTTGTCTTTTTAGTTGGCCATTCTGTTGTCTGTCTTTCTTCGATTTACGACTCTTTTGCTATTTCTAAACTGCTCGTACAGCGTTGAAAATGACGGTGCTAAACCCAATACATGTAGTTACCCTTTATTCTTGGTCATCTTCAAGAGCAAGACCCATGTGTCTACGAACCTATATCAAAATATAACCATTTAAATCTCGGTGTGATATTTGCTTTTTCACCATCTAACAATCTAAATTATGTAATAGTAATTAACATGTATCTCGCTATCTTCATTATTAAGCGGGTCCGGGTGGCTCAGTGAGTTATGTTGTTGGATTACCTAATAACTCATATAAGCCTATCACCAATACGGCGTGGGTTCGCGCCCGGCTGTATAATTACAAAAAAGGTGCACTTGACTCACAACCGCAAGTGCTAAAGTTTACCAGTTGCTTGCCCATGGTCGGTGGTTCTCTCCGGGTACTCTGGCTTCTTCCATCACTAAAACTGGTCGCCATAATATAGCTGAAATATTGCTGAAAGTGGCGTTAAACACAATAAAATCAAATCAAATCAATCAATATTAAGCAAATGCTGTTCATAATTATATAATACTTACATATGTTATGTTTGGTCGTAATAGTGAATTGTATGTACACTCAACTCGGATACTATCACCCTACAAACACAAACACTTTGTCTATATCACAATAGCTAGGTTCTGTCAATTTTATATTTAAGAAATAAATCATGGAATCCAGAATGTGTTTTGAGTTTTAACATGGGTTGGCGGATATTAGTATTAGTATTTTATTTAATAAAATTTACTAATATCCGCCAACCCATGTTAAAACTATAAACACAATATTCTAGCTTCCATGATTTATTTCTATTCTGATATGTCTAAGAGTACAAATACGGTAGTATACTTGGATTGGAAGACGGTAATTTATATTTACGTTTGCGGAAAATGTCGCACACAATTTATGCTGCCAAATTCGAGCAGACGATAATTCATCAACATGTACATTTAGGACTGAAAAGTCAGTCACATGCACCGGCGCATGTGCTAATGAGATTATACCCAATCGATAAATCGCTGGTTTGTCTACAAAGGGAAAGAAGGACGTCATGTTAGAATTCATTGTAATGTTAATCTTCACCTTCTAAGCACATATGATGTCCATAATTATTCGAGAATACAGATGAGCGAATTAAAATATATTGTGAGTTTTATCTTGGCATTGTTTGTTAATATAGTCAATGAAAGACGTTCTATTTATAGTATTGGTTGTTTTTTTTACATTTTCATTTTTATTCATTTGATAATTTATTAATTATTTTTGATATTGTGTGTGTGTGTTTTGAATACGAGACTTTCTTTTTTAATTGTGTTTCACTGGTATTGTTTTGCCGAAGCTGATTATGATTTTGTCGAATGTTCTCATTTACTAGTTTTAACCTTTGCAAATACATTTTAAAGTCTAAATTAAATTAAAACATACATATTTATCCGAAATTGGGGGAAATGGTAACCGATGTATGAAATATGGAAGGTTAATTATCAAATTTATTTTGGACTTTTCTAAATCATATAAATTTCCCTTTTCACAGAATATATCACTATCACCACCCAATTATATATTCATTCTCCAAAACAAGGTGTATAGCATATTGTCGTAACAGAAAATGAATTATTAGCTTAAATTGTGTACGGAGAAGACCTCGTAGGTTTATAACTTGTGCCTGGTCCATTGTCTGTATAATTGCTTGACAATAAATAAACGTTAGAGAATACCGAAGGGGCAATCAAAAAAGGACAATCCAGAAAAACTGGCAACATAGGGTACACAAGACGAAGACACAATATGTACATACCTTCCTTAGAGGTATTTCACCCTTGAACAGCCTTGTTTCTTGGTAATCAAAGTCATAGTGGTTGTCTACAGCTATAGGTTTCAATTCTACGTCACCTCTCATATGTCTAGTTTTAATAGCTTTCCCAATTAGATGAGCATGCTGCCATATTGCAAACATTTTCACTTCCTGCCTACCACTATCGTTAAAAGCCTATAATTCATAATTATCATAGGTAATTTCATTATTATTATTCAATAATCAATCAATTTTCACACAAAAGATGTACAAGGGTACACAAATGTACTTCGATTCCCTAGTAGTCGTATGATAGTTGGATTTACAGCTACCTGTACAAACAGTGCACATTACACTAAGATAAACAGGGGAATGTTGTGGTCGTGAACGTATGCTAGTTGGATTTACAGCTACCTGTGCAATCAGTGCATATCACCACTAAAGTTGTGTGTTCGAATACCGCTCAAACGAGGTGTACTCAATACAACATTATGTGATAAAGTTTGTCAGTGACTTGTGACAGGTCGGTGGTTTTCTCCGGGTACTCCTGTTTCCTCCACCAATAAAACTGACCGCCACGATATAACTGACATACTGTTGAAAGTGGCGTTAAACATATCAATACTCCATTAGGGTAAATGAAACGATGTCACTTTTGCGTTGTTATGTAATAAGAAGAGTTTGAAGATCAAAATCTGTAATTCGAAGAGAGACAGACAACACAAAGGTTAACAGAAAAGGGAGAGAAGGGCAAACAATGATCTACTACCACTATGCAGAAAACTGAAAATCGAACAACACGAATCCCACTAAAAACCGGGGGTCAACACAGATTCTCCGGAAGGGTAAGCAGTGGCATCCGTCGTGTTACTCTAGTTACAAACCCGATGATAAGTCATGCATGAATGAGAAGAGGAACGGGTATTTAATCAGTGACAGTAACTACAAAAATAAATACATTATCGGGGATAAAAACGACAACAAGTATCGGAGAATCCTGCTTATTTCGTTAATTTGACTGATATATAAAATGATAAAAATACCACAATTATGGAAGAGTTCCACAATCCAATAGAAAAATCGTAGAAACTAGCAAAATCGACACCCTTAAGGTGGTAGCTAACACTACAGGGAGATAACTCTTTAAAATTAGTTGAACGTTTTGATCATATGATATTTCTATGCAGATTTCAAGCATCTCGGTAATCAAAACCACAGAGGGAAAAGCTGCTATGTGGCTAGTGAAATTATAGCTCCGAGTCTGTTGGTTGGAATTTGTTAAAATTTTGATATTTATTACAGTGGATATATTCAAACACATTGCCAAAAAAATAAGAAAATTAAACGAGCAGATCAAATTTTACCTGAATAGTATGGTACCACTTTAACACACATATACACAACCCCTCACTTTACCGGTTTGGTACAGGCACTTCAATGAATAGTGGCGGAGATAAGACAGTTTTATGGACCACCTATAATATGTCACGGGCTAAAATCGAACTCACAGATTTAGCTGTGATAAGAACCTAGTTGCATTGTCCATCCCACTGCAATACGATCGCGTCCATAACGGATCAGTTGTAGGACTTCCTGTTCAATATAAAAAAAAACTTTATCTGGTCATTTGACATTTTTGAGATCATCGTCCAGACGTTAGAGAAATATTTTGATATTTTTACCGATGATAAACACTCTTCAGAACCAACTGCTATAGATTTGAAGTCGCTGTAATGTGGTGGAATTATTTGACTTTTTCCCTCTCTTGCTCCGATGGTTAATATTCCAGCGTCATCCTGACGTAAGTGTGACGTATATGTAAATCTTATTCCCGAGTTGTCAACAAGACCTGCAAATAAACAAAAATGAAAGTCCGAGAAACAAATCTGGTAACCTTATACGATTTTGGCTCTCCTATTGAGGTCCTTTAGTTTTCTTGCTTCCAATTTGTTAAGGGGCCCGGGTGGCTCAATGAGCTAGGTCGTTGGATCTAACAACTCATACAATCCTATCACCAATACGGCGTGGGTTCGCGCCCGGCTTTGTAAATTACAAAAAGGGTGCACTCGACTCGCAGCCGCAAGTGATAAAGCTTACCAGTTGCTTGCCCATGGTCGGTGATTCTCTCCGGGTACTCCGGCTTCCTCCACCACTAAAACTAGTCGCCATGATATAGCTGAAATATTGTTTAAAGTGGCGTTAAAACACAAAAAAATCAAATCAATCAAAATCCAATTTTTCAACAATTATTTGGCTTTCCAATCTTTTTGGCTTATTGTGATGAAGGTTTTTCAATGTAAACTTTAGGCTCACGTTGCATTGGCGACAACATATATTTGACATGAAAATATTCATTTGAGTTAAATGCAACAATTTAATAGCACGTACCTGACACTGCCCCGGGGTTATTATAATGAATCTCTAAAATGTAGACAAATTCTTTCTCATTTTCACCAAGAGGTAAACCAATATGATCAGGAAAATGGAACGGCTAGAAAAAAAAATATACCAGCTAAAAAATACTGTAGTTGGCTATTTTGTCCGCCATTACAGTTCAAATTCAATGTGTAAGTAATAATATGAAACAGGCACGGCCATGAATGCTCGCTAAACTGAAAATTATTTCACGCTCATCCAGTGCATCAAAATAGTGTCGAGATTTTTTGGGCCGAGATATATCGGGGACGATTTTTTTTAGGGTCGAATCTAGTCTCATTCAATCGAACTCTCGTTGTTCCTTACGAGATCTCAAAAGTTAGCTTCCACGCAGAAAAAACATTTCTTGTCAGTATGTCAGAAGAGACTTAATAAAATTTGAAAATATCAATATAAGTAGAACAAGCTAACAAAATGACTTATAACACACGGGTTCCGGGTTTCAGTGATATCGGACGTACGAGAGAGGGTCCGAGATTTAGCATCACCTTTGCGCTTTATGTTAAGAAGATCTTCATTAGTAGAGTGTGTAAGTGTGTTAACACGGAACGTGTTTACAATGTGCAGGGGAAAAAATATATCCATCAGTATGTGAAGCCATGTGAAGAAAATCCTAGGTACACATTTTTAACCATAAAGAGCTCGCTACGCTCGCATATTATGGGTAGTTATTTCCACTTCTGGTAAAATTGCAGATATATCCGTTTTATTGGTGAAAAAAACAGCAGAGTACCCCGAGAACACAGCATTATAGCATGCACTGCCTAAATTTGTATGTTATGGCACAGGCACTCGACGTTCAATGAATAAATTGTAGGGTCAATGTGGAAAAAAAATAGTGTCACTGTTATAATAAAGAGAAGGCTTCCAATGCATTTTTCGGCACAAATGTAAACAAATCGGTTTATTTTTTCGTATACGGTTTTCGCTTGACCTTTGCGGTATTTATGGATGGAGACCTACCTAATAGTTTCTCCGCCGCATCATTTATTAGAAAGCAGACGATCATATTTCACTAAACCATACTTTTGTGACGTCCCCAGAAATATTCGACTTCCATTGTGGAGCGACCATGATATTGCAGGACCGCACAGAATAATTAATAAAAGAAAACTAGATATAAAAAGAATTACGACCGATTACTGGACAATTGAACTAAAAGGTATACATTTTATTTAGTTGGTAAGCTTCTGACAATATTCATTGAACGTCGAATGCCTGTGGTTATGGTGTTTTTGATTTGCGTGAACCCATAACTTTGTGCGTCGCTTATGAAATTCTATGGTCGCCATTTTTAAAGAGATGAATACTATGTGTACCATGTATGTAATTTTTTCATTAATTTTGTTTATGCATTAACATCCAAGAAATTATATAAAACGTAATTCAGCAATATTTCTGCTATATCATGGCCACCAGTTTTAGTGGTGGAAGAAGCCGGAGTACCCGGGGAGAACCACCGACCATGGGCAAGCAACTGGTAAACTTTATCACTTGCGGCTGCGAGTTGAGTGCACAACTTAATAAATATGGAGACATAAACGTGATTGCTTCCCTTGAATGTCGAAATATACAATATCTTGACAGTATTGAGATCAAAGTCAGAATTTTGAAATATAATTCAGTGTACAAGAAGGTACAATATTTTTCTTTTATATTTTCTTTACATTCTAAAGTCCTTACTACACAGGAAGTCATATACTATAATTTTATATAACTCAATTTTACCCATTTGTAAAAAAATTCAATTATCAAATAATGAACAGTTTTCATATCTGTATTGCACATGCATCGAGATCAGGCTAATTTGATGTTGCTGACATAAGACCATAAAATAAAAGTTAGAGAACACCGAAGGGGCAATCAAAAATGGACAGTCCAGAGAAACTGGGAACATATGGTACACAAGATGAAGAAAAACAAAACAAAATACAACACAACAGGTATCGGATACCACTATACGTAAACAAGAAACGTAAATAAGGTATGAGTTCTCCTACAAAAACAAATACAAGAAACGTAAATAAGGTATGAGTTCTCCTACAAAAACAAACACAAGAAACGTAAATAAGGTATGAGTTCTCCTACAAAAACAAACACAAGAAACGTAAATAAGGTATGAGCTCTCCTACAAAAACAAATAAACATTAGTGAAATATGAAGAACATATCAGGAAAATATCGTTGGGTATGTAAAAACAAACAAACAAACAGACAAACAAACAAACAAAAACCACACACACAAAGCATGTCCGTTCTACAGTACTAAAACAAGTAAATCTTACACCACTGCCAACTGCCCATCCGGCTACAACATTTCCACACGGCGTGAGATCCATTTCATTGATTGGAAGATGGTAACATTCATACTCTCTTCCTATATATTTTCTGGGCTTACGGCACTTGTAAACGTTCATGTGATGTACAAATGGTTCATGGCCTTTCTGTATCCAGGCTTCGAACTAATACAATAAAAACTTTATAGCTTTATATATTTATATTCACACATTTCGATATGTTTTTTAGTTTGACATGTTTCTATGTTTATGCTCATACATTTCTACATGTTTCTATATTTATATCTATTCTCTTCGATATGTTTCTATGTCTATACTCATACACTTCTGTATGCTTCTATATTATATTCGTTCACTTCGATATGTTTCAACAGCATCAATATCTTAATGATTAACGTGCTAGCCTCGAGTGGTAGATCGTTGGTTTGAGCCCCGGTCGGGTTACACTAAAGACTATAAAATTGGCATTTGTTGCTTCTCAGCTAAGCATGCGGCTTTAAGGTGAAAGAGAAAAGACTGGCTGGCTCGGAATCAGGATAGCATGTCCAAGTGAAGCGACATTTCTACCCACGGACTATTGTTTTAGTGACCTAGCACTATAAAAATCCAACTAAGCGTGATGGTCTAGCATAAATTGGACATCATTATCATCTCATCGAATATGACTTATTCCTGCC